>CM033474.1:240043122-240296238 GCA_019447015.1 Hymenochirus boettgeri
TGAGGGAGTAATCACGGCCCATATGCCAAATTCTAAGTAAAATGCACCTGGATCTGAAGGATGTCAAGACCCATATGCCACTTCTAAATGAAATATACCTTGGATCTGAGAGAATAATCAAGGCCCATATGCCACTTTCTAAATAAATACACCTGGATCTGAGGAGTAATCAAGGCTCATAACCACTTTCTAAATGAAATACACCTGGATCTGAGGAGTAATCAGGCCCATATGCCACTTTCTAAATGAAATACACCTGGATCTAGGGAGTAATCAAGGCCCATATGCTACTTTCTAAATAAAATACACCTGGATATGAGGGAATAATCAGGCCATATGCCACTATTCTAAATAAAATAACAATGGATCTGAGGGGATAACAAAGCCCATATGCCACTTCCCAAATAAATACACCTGGATCTGAGGGAAGTAATCAAGGCCCATATGCCAATTTCTAAATGAAATACACCTGGATTTAAGTGAGTAATCAGACCCACATGCCACATTCAAATTAATATACACCTAGATCTAAGTGAGTAATCAAGACCCACATATCACTTCTAAATTAAATACACCTAGATCTGAGGGAGTAATCAAGCCCAAATGCCACTTTCTAATGAAATCACCTGGATATAGGGAGTATCAAGGCCAATATGCCACTTTCTAAATGAATACACCTGATCTGAGGGACTAATCAAACCCACTGCCACATTCTAATTAAATACACCTGGATCTGAGGGAGTAAGCAAGGCCCATATGCCACTTTATAATGAAATAAAACCTGGATCTCAGGAAGTAATCAAGGCCTATATGCCACTTTCTAAATGAAATACACCTAGATCTGAGGGAGTTCAAGACCCATATTACACTTTAGAATTAAATACACCTGGATGAGGGATTAAGCAAGGCCCATATGCCACATTCTAAATGAATACACCTGGTACTGAGGAGTAAGCAAGGCCCATACGCCACTTTCTAAATGAAATACACCTGGATCTGAGGGAGTAATCAACCAGCCATATGCCACTTTCTAAATAAAATACACCTGGATCTGAGGGAGTATTCAAGGCCCATATTACACTTTCTCTTCTAAATTAATACACCTGGATCTAAGGTAGTAATCAGACCCACATGCAATTCTAAAATGACATACACCTGGATCTCAGGGAGCATTAAACCCACACGACACATTTAAATAAAAATACACTTGATCTGAGGGAGATCAAGGCCCATATGCCACATTCTAAATGAAATACACCTGGATCTCAGGGAGTAATTAAGACCCCACATGCTACATTCTAAATAAATACAATTGGATCTGAGGGAGTAATCAAGGCCCATATGCCACATTCTAAAATGAAATACCCTGGATCTCAGGGAGTAATTAACCCACATATCCACCATTCTAAATTAAATAACCCGAGATCTGGGAGTAATCAAGGAGATTTCATTTAGAAAGTGGCATATGGGCCTTGATTACTCCCTCAGATCTAGGTGTATTTAATTTAGAATGTGGTATGTGGGTCTTAATTACTCCCTGAGATCCAGGTGTATTTCATTTAGACATTTAGATGTGGCATATGGGGACTTGATTACTCCCTCAGATCCATTGTATTTCTTTAGAAATGTATGCAGTGGGCTTATTACTCCCTGAGATCCAGGTGTATTTCATTTAGAATGTGCATATGGGCCTTGATTACCTCCTCAGATCCAAGTGTATTTTATTTAGAATGTGTCGTGTGGTCTTATTACTCCCTGAGATCCAGGTGTTTTTCATTTAGAATGTGGCTATGTGGTCCTTGATTACTACCTTAGATCCAGGTGTTTTAATTTAGAAAGTGTAAATGGGCCTTGATTACTCCCTCAGATCCAGGTGTATTTTATTTAGAAAGTGGCATATGGGCTTTGATTACTCCCTCAGATCCAGGTGTATTTCATTTAGAAAGTGGCGTATGGGCCTTGCTTACTCCCTCAGATCCAGGTGTATTTCATTTAGAATGTGGCATATGGGCCTTGCTTACTCCCTCAGATCCAGGT
Organism: Hymenochirus boettgeri; assembly: GCA_019447015.1. Lineage (NCBI taxonomy): Eukaryota > Metazoa > Chordata > Amphibia > Anura > Pipidae > Hymenochirus > Hymenochirus boettgeri. The sequence continues at coordinate 240,045,160 of CM033474.1, forward strand.
GTATTTAATTTCTAAAGTGTAATATGGGTCTTGATTACTCCCTCAGATCTAGGTGTATTTCATTTAGAAAGTGGCATATAGGCCTTGATTACTTCCTGAGATCCAGGTTTATTTCATTTATAAAGTGGCATATGGGCCTTGCTTACTCCCTCAGATCCAGGTGTATTTAATTTAGAATGTGGCATGTGGGTCTTGATTAGTCCCTCAGATCCAGGTGATTCATTTAGAAAGTGGCATATTGGCCTTGATTACTCCCTATCTCCAGGTGTATTTCATTTAGAAAGTGGCATTTGGCCTTGATTACTCCCTCAGATCTAGGTGTATTATTTAGATGTGTATGTGGTCTTGATTACTCACTAGATCTAGGTGTTTTTAATTTAGAATGTGGCATGTGGGTCTTGATACTCCTAAATCCAGGTGTATTTCATTTAGAAATGTGCATATGGGCCTTGATTACTCCCTCAGATCCAGGTGTATTTTATTTTGGAGTGGCATATGGGCTTGATTACTCCCTCAGATCCATGGTATTTATTTAAAATGGCATATGGCCTTGATTATTCCCTCATATCCAGGTGTTTTTATTTAGAAAGTGCATATGGCCTTGATTACACTCCCTAGATCCAGTGTTGTGTTCATTAGAAAGTGTGATATGGGCCTTGATTACTCCCTCAGATCCAGTGGTATTTATTTAGAAAGTGGTATATGGCTTTGATTACTCCCTCAGATCCAGGTGTATTTTATTTAGAAAGTGGCATATGGGCCTTGATATTCCTCAGTCCAGTATATTTCATTTAGAATGTGGCATATGGGCTTGATTACTCCTTCAGATCCGTGCATTTTATTAGAATTGCATATGGGCCGTGATTACTCCCTCAGATCCATGTGTATTTCTTTTAGAAAGTGGCTATGGCCTTGATTTTCCCTCATCCAGGGTTTTTATTTAGAAAGTGGCATATGGTCCTTGATTCTACCTCAGATCCAGGTGTATTTCATTTAGAAAGTGGCATATTGCCTTGATTACTCCTCAGATCCTGGTGTTTTATTTAGAAGTGGCATATGGCCTTGATTACTCCCTCAGATCCAGTGTATTTTATTTAGAAAGTGGCATTTGGCCTTAATTATCCTCTCAGATCCAGGTGAGTTTCATTTAGAAAGTGGCATATGGGCCTTGATTACTCCCAGATCCAGGTGTATTTCATTTAGAAAGTGGCATATGGCCTTGATTACTTCCTCGATCAGTCAGGTGATTTTATTTAGCATGGTATATGGCCTTTGATTACTCCCTCAGATCCAGGTGTATTTTATTTAGAAAGTGGCATATGGGCCTTGATTATTCTCCTCAGATCCAGTGTATTTCATTTAGAACTGTGGCATATGGGCCTTGATTACTCCTTCAGATCCAGGTGCATTTTATTTAGAATTTGGCATATGGCCGTGATTACTCCCCAGATCCATGATGTATTTTTAGAGTGGCAGGGTACCAGCCTTGATACTCCCCCTCAATCCAGTGTATTTTCTAGTAAAGTGGCATATGGTCCTTGATTACTCCTCAGATCCAGGTGATTTTATATAAAATTGGTAATATGGGCCTTGATTATCCTTAGACCAGCCGGTGTATTTCATTTAGAATGTGGCATAGGGCTTTGTTACTCCCTTTGATACGGGGTATTTTAATTTAGAATGAGTGGCATATGGGTCTTCATTACTCCCCAGTATGCCATTTCATCTATATCTAGGGTCTGGGGTACTTGTTATTTGAAAGTGGCATATGGGCCTGTATACTCCCTCACGATCCATCTGAATGACAGGCGAAGGTGGTCTCATATGCAGCCTGGATTACACTCCCTCAGTCCATGGGCATTTCATTTGGAATTGGCTATGAGCCTTGATTCTCTCCCTCAGTAATCACGGTGCAATTTCAATTGAAAGTGGCAATGGGCCTGTGATTATCCCTCATATCCAGGTGTATTTTATTTAAAAGTAAGTCATATGGCCCTTGATTACTCCCTCAGATCCGTGTGTATTTCATTTAGAAAGTGGCATATGGGCCTTGATACTCCCTCAGATCCAGGTGTATTTTCATTTAGAAAGTGGTATATGAGTCTGATACTCCCTCAGATCCAGGTATTTATTTAGAAATGTGCATTGGGCCTTGATTATTCTCCTCAGATCCAGTGTATTTCATTTGAATGTGGCATATGGCCTTGATTACTCCCTTCAGATCCGGTGCATTTTATTTAGAATTTGGCATATGGGCCGTGATACTCCCTCAGATCCATGTGTATTTCATTTAGAAAGTGGCATATGCCTTGAATTATTCCCTATATCCAGGTGTATTTATTTAGAAAGTGGCATATGGTCCTTGATTACTACCTCAGATCCAGTGTATTTCATTTAGAAAGTGGCATATGTGCGCTTGATTACTCCCTCAGATCCATGTGTAATTTTATTTGAAAGTGGCATATGGCCTTGATTACTCCCTCAGATCCAGGTTTATTTTATTAGAAAGTGGCATATGGCCTTGATACTCTCTCAGATCCAGGTGTATTTCATTTAGAAAGTGGCATATGGGCCTTGATTACTCCCTCAGATCCAGGTGTATTTCATTTAGAAAGTGGCATATGGGCCGTTGATTACTCCCTCAGATCCAGGTGTCATTTATTTAGACAGTGTATATGAGCCTTGATTCTCCCCTCAGATCCGGTGTATTTTTTAGAAAGTGGCATATGGGCCTTGATTATTCTCTCAGATCCAAGTGTATTTCATTTAGAATGTGGCATATGGGCCTTGATTACTCCTTCAATCCAGGTGCATTTTATTTAGTTGGCATATGGGCCGTGATTACTCCCTCAGATCCATGTGTATTTCATTAGAAAGTGGCAAATGAGCCTTGATTACTCCCTCAGATCCAGTTGTTATTTCTTAGAAAGTGGCATATGGTCCTTGATTACTACCTCAGATCCAGGTGTATTTATATAAAAATGTAGTATATGGCCTTGATTGTCCTTAGATCCAGTGTATTTCATTTAGAATGTGGCATATGGGCTTGTTTACTCCTTTGATACTGGTTTATTTAATTTAGAATGTGGCATATGGGTCTTGATTACTCCCTCAGATCCAGGTGTATTTTATTTAGAAAGTGGCATATGGTCTTGATTACTCCTCAGATCCAGGTGCATTACATTTGGAATGTGGCATATGAGCCTTGATTACTCCCTCAGATCCAGGTGCATTTCATTTGGAATGTGGCATATGAGCCTTGATGCTCCCTCAGATCCAGGTGCATTTCATTTGGAATGTGGATATGGGAGCCTTGATTGCTCCCTCAGATCCAGGTGCATTTCATTTGGAATGTGGCATATGGCCTTGATTATACCTCCCTCAGATCCAGGTGTATTTCATCTAGAAGGTAGCATATAGGCCTTGATTACTCCCTCAGATCCAGGTGTATTTCATTTAGATGTGGCTATGGGTCTTGATTACTCCCTCAGATCCAGGTCATTTCATTTAGAAAGTTTATATGGGCCTTGATTACTCCCTCAGATCCAGGTGTTTTATTTAGAATGTGCATATGGTCTTGATTACTCCCTTAGATCCAGGTTTATTTTATTTAGAATGGGCATATGGGCCTTGATTACTCCCTCAATCCAGGTGTTTTCATTTAAATGTGGCATGTGGGTCTTGATACTCCCTCAGATCCAGATGTATTTCATTTAGAATGTGGCATGTGGGTCTTGATTACTACCCTTAGATCCAGGTGTATTTCATTTAGAAAGTGTAATATGGGCCTTGATTACTCCCTCAGATCCAGGTGTATTTCATTTAGAAAGTGGCATATGGTGCCTTTGTATCCTCCCTCAGATCCAGGTTTTTCATTAGAAGTGGATTGTATGATTTCCTCAGTCGGTGTATTTTCATTGTCAGAAAAGAATAGGCACATTCTTGGTATGTGGCAGATAATGTGTCGGACAATACGGTGGTCTTGGTTGACTACTTTTTTTAAACAAGGATAACAGTAACTGCTTCAACTAAGTACAGCTTTGACTTATTCTGTTACATACAGGAGCACCAATTCCAAGAACTACCTTTACATGCCTACACACAGTTTTGTGTGCTGTACCTACTCTGTTAGTTAACTTTCAGTGTGTGGTGTGGATGGGGGGGTGGGTAGACTTTGGGAAACTGAGGTTAACCATATCCTTTCCTTTATACATTTTCAATAAATATACACTTCCCCACAAAAAATAGAAACTACATTTAAAAATAAACTAGTGAATGTTAAAACCAAAACTAAAAAAAACAAAATCAAAATAAGCTCATTATTTTATTATAAGAAATAATCTGCCCCTTATATAAGAACTTTGTCGTCCAAAACGATGTTCGTCGAGTCAGAGCCTGTTGCCTGATCCGCCGGGGTGATTATCAATAGCCCCTACCCACACTACACTATCTGAACAGTCGCTCATACACATCGTAGTCGTGGGCGTTCCACGCATCGCATGTGTGTTAACCTTCAGGATGCATTACTCCTTATAACAGATATTAAACCTAAATCTTTCCACACGGAAAAAATCTACACTCCAAATTCCTTGGTGCATTGTTATTTTCAACTACATGAACGGTCAGTTTGGACTTAGTTAATGTCTAGGTGTACCTGCAAAACAGAAAGACGATATTATTCCAAACACAATCGCATGGTCAGTGAATCAGTGTGGTAGATTATTTTTTATCCTTTTTCAGGTACATCCAACAAGACTCTGTATACAGGAAATATTTATTCCCTTTCTGTGTTATTTCTTATTGTTATTCCTGAATTTTTCTCCTTGCACTTGTTCTCTCGACTACATCGTGTAAATGTACAGTGCTATATACCCTAGTGGCGCTACATAAATACACATGTACGTCTGCACATCTTGCATAAAGGACTTCACTGATTTGCTATATTTGTGTGGGGTGAATGCTGGCGAACTGCTCAAAATTAAGCAAAATACCCCAGTGTCTAATTTTGTACATTTTCATTACATTCATTTCCTTCCATCATCTTCACCGTTATCCATTAAGTGAGCACATCTGCCAACTCTAATGGCCACTGCAGTGAACACATACCTGATTGCCATCTAATTCAGACATCACCCGTAGGACACCCGTGTTGAGCCCCCAGGGGTGCACTAAATCCTGCATTATTGACTATCTGTATTTTGCTGCTCAGTCGTTTGCAAATAGAGGTTATAAAAAGGTCAAATTTGTTGTTTGTTTTTTATGTTTAATGTCTAACGTGATATTTAGCTTATCCTTAAAAACAATGGCTCATATCCACAAATAGAACTGGATAAAGGACCTGTCTGTCTGTTGACATTCATTTACACGTCTTCATGAAATTAAAGTGTTAATGTCTTCATTTTGTGGCTAAATAAATTGAGCTGCTGGGCCCCTCTCATTCTGTCATAGTGAATTATTAAAAAATGGGGGGCCCTGGCTCTGGTGCCCTGCAGTTATTTACGCCATGTCTGAAACACCAATAACTATTTGTTTAATAACCTTTTTACACACTGGGCAACATAGTTTGATAACCCTAATAAATTTAGATACAGATGCAACGATTAATATGAGAAATGACAGGTATATACTCTACTAGCAGAAAGTAGTTAGATAGCTATGTAAAAGTGTGAAAGGAGATGATAAGCTTGGAACCTTGAGACAGCTGCTACACTGCGTCTTCCACAGCATGTGTGCCGAACAGATCGCATTGGTACAGGGATCAGTCGGCAGTGGCGGCTAGACACAGAACGATAGGATCGGCTCCCTTTAGTTAAAGTAAAGGGCGCCAATACCGACTGAAATCGTTACCGACTGACCATAATGCCAACTACGGTCATTCATCAGCACTATAATCGCTCCGAAGAGTCCCTACACACTGACAATATGGGTAAGCTCCCGTTGTTCCAATAGGATTTACCCATTATCATAAGAGTGTATGGCCACTTTAATGCTTCCAGATGGGCACCTGATCTTATACTTACTGGTGAGCGCCTGGTCTTGTACTTCCTGGTGAGAGCATGGTCTTATACTTCCTGGTGAGAACTGGTCTTATAAACCCTTGTGAGCCCCTGTTTTTATACTTCCTGGTGGCATCTTGTTTATTACTTTCCTGTGTGAGGCCTGGTCTTATACTTTCCTTGTGAGAGCCTGGTCATATACTCTGGGTGGGGGAGTCTGAACCCTTTAATAAATGAACCCTTTAGATACCTTATATCTAAACCCTGCCAGCGGGTAAGAACAAGTTATGAAGATACCTTATATCTAAACCCTGCCAGCGGGTAAGAACAAGTTATGAGGTATAGTGCTGTTTTATTCTTACCCACCGGCAGGGTTTAGATATAAGGTATCTGAAGGGTTCATTTATTAAAGGGCAGGATCTGAGGGAGTAATCAAGGCCCATATGCACATTCTAAATGAAATACACCTGGATCTCAGGGAGTAATTAAGACCCACATGCTACATTCTAAATAAAATACAATTGGATCTGAGGGAGTAATCAGGCCCATATGCCACATTCTAAATGAAACACCTGGATCTCAGGAGTATTAAGACCCACATACCACATTCTAAATTAAATACACCTAGTCTGAGGGAGTAATCAAGGCCCATATGCCACCTTTCTAAATGAAATACACCTGGATATAAGGGGTAATCAAGGCCTATATGCCACTTTCTAAATGAAATACACCTGGCTGAGGGGACTAATCAAGACCCACATGCCACATTCCAAATTAAATACATCTGGATCTGAGGGGGTAATCAAGGCCCATATGCCACATTCTAAATGAAATACACCTGGATCTGAGGGAGTAAGCAAGGCCCATATGCCACTTTATAAATGAAATAAACCTGGATCTCAGGAAGTAATCAAGGCCTATATGCCACTTTCTAAATTAAATACACCTAGATCTGAGGGAGTAATCAAGACCCATATTACACTTTCTAAATAAAATACACCTGGATCTGAGGGAGTAATCAAGGCCCATATGCCACATTCTAAATGAAATACACCTGGATCTGAGGGAGTAAGCAAGGCCCATATTACACTTTCTAAATGAAATACACCTGGATCTAAGGGAGTAATCAAGACCCACATGCCACATTCTAAATGAAATACACCTGGATCTCAGGGAGTAATTAAGACCCACACGCCACATTCTAAATAAAATACACTTGGATCTGAGGGAGTAATCAAGGCCCATATGCCACATTCTAAATGAAATACACCTGGATCTCAGGGAGTAATTAAGACCCACAGGCCACATTCTAAATAAAATACACTTGGATCTGAGGGAGTAATCAAGGCCCATATACCACATTCTAAATGAAATACACCTGGATCTCAGGGAGTAATTAAGACCCACACGCTACATTCTAAATAAAATACAATTGGATCTGAGGGAGTAATCAAGGCCCATATGCCACATTCTAAATGAAATACACCTGGATCTCAGGGAGTAATTAAGACCCACATGCCACATTCTAAATAAAATACACCTGGATCTGAGGGAGTAATCAAGGCCCATTTACAAAGAGTGGAGACTATAACTGTTAAGGTGCCCATGCATTAGTAATTACCCTCTGACTGATCTGCTACATTCAATCAATATTCCTGAAATCGCCTTTCCCGTTCTTTTGTGACAGACATACAATCACAAAATGAATGGGAACAGACAAGAACCTCGTGATTGTATTTCGGTAGAATGGGAAAGGTGGTTCCAGGAATATAAATACTAATGTATCTGTAGAGTGACTTTTCAAGCCTAATTTAACGTTTGTACTTTCACTTTCACAAGTTTATTGGTAATCTGCAACACTAAGCTCTATTTGGCTTTTTAAATTAACTTTCCCCATTTACATGATCTCAAACCAAAGACTCATTTTATCAGTATCAGTATTTTATCAGGATCAGAAACTTAGACACTTACCTTAATTTAGATCTGAAAAGGAAACAAATGTGAAAAAAATATATGAGTATAAACTATGTGTGGTTTATCCTTTGAATATATCAGAATGTTCTGTATAGTAACTAAAGTGGAGATCCACAGATACAAAGAAAATAATATACCTAATTTCTTTATCCTTGGTATCTCCTTTTTCTATTTGTTGTTAAAATTGGGAAGCAATAGAGAACGTGATATTGTATTGAATCTGTGTGCTATAGAACAGGAATGGGTTAGTGAGTGTAAGATTTCAATTGGCTGTGATGCCTTTTTAAACAAGTGGAGAGGGAGGTTTTTATGCAGGTCTATGAGTAAGGGTCATTTCGACCCGAAACGCGTCAGACATTCTCTGATTTGTTTTGCCATTCTGAAGTGACGGGAAGACCAGAGGGCCGTTCTGGCTGAGAATCGAACGTGTATGGGCACTCAGATGGTGACTGTTCATTAACCTGTCCCATCCATACACGTATTTTTCCTGCCCGGAACACTTGGTCGGCGTTTCACCCAAGGGAAATTTGGCGTGTGAACACGGCTTAAGCAAGCATTATTTACATGTGTTTGCTTTCCGGTAAGGACTTTAATGCTGTGTATGTGTCCTAAATTCTTATAGTTGAATGTAAAAAAGGGTCACTAAAGTACTCCCAGCCCTTTAAACTAAATGTGCCCACATGTACTGTAAAAGGTTTGTGAAGGAGGTAGAGGCATCTAATTCTACCTCCCATTTCTGCTTAATTAGGTGATGTTAAATGCAAAATATGCATCTTGTTCACAGGAGGGATATTCTGAGATAGTATATCTCTTAAAACCCTAATTCAAAGGGTACAAGCTAATGTGTAGCCTACACAATTATAGTGGGTAGGAAAAAGTACATGATGTAAACTGGTAGACGCATCTTCATGATTGTGACAGGTATTAAACGTTTAATTTGCTTTATTGATTTCAAAGTAGTCTTTAATAATGTTAAATGATGCATTTATATAGCATTCACTACTTTTAAACAGAACATACGCTTTTAAATACCATTATGTACTGGCCTATGAATAAAACATATTCAGATGCATAAAAATTCTAACTGTACCAGTGTCAAAGAATTGTATGTGTTCTGTAATGTAGGAAATACAACTCTTCATACTTCCCAGACCTTGAATAATATTAATGCATAATTCCTTATTGTAATGACCAGAAAAATGCATAATTTATGTGATACAAGGATTTAAAACATCATTTTTTCTTAACCCTGAAAATAGATTCATTATCTCTAATGGAATGTTATTTTCCCCCTGCTTTCGTTAGGTATCTGGAAGCCTGTACTTAAGGGTTCAGCAGTGTAAAGACAGGATTAGCAAGATAGCACTGATGCATTTATAATGGGGAGAACTACATCAACAAATCAGTTAATTCTCTCCTACTGGTTATGATATCAATTGTCCTTGTTCTGAAGGATTTGTTGTTGGATGTTGTGTTCCACTGGATAAACAAGAGCTTTTCCTCTATGGAAATTCAGTCCTGTGTTAATCTGATGATTGTGCCACTGAGAGGGATTTTGCTTTGATATCAGGAGGACAGTTCAGATACTGAAGCCAATGCAAAACTATTGATGGAGAACACATACTCGGCAAAAGGAGCAATTTCCTGCAGATCCAATCTGTTTTGAAAGAGGTAATCAATGCAAGGCTCAGACCAATATGCTGCACTGGTTATAATGGATTAATACAGTGGATAATAATGGCATCCTGCTTACTAGACTTTAAAGAAGGGTAGATCTGGTGGCTCTGAGGGCATTAGTGTCTAAGCCCCTTGGATAAAAATGTAGTTAATGTAGTGAACAGCAATCCAGTTATTGTTAAACATAAACATGGTGGAGGGCAGTCAGGGTTTTTGGTAATTGTAGTGCAGTACCAGCTGGAGCACTGAGGTTGGGTATTCTTGATTTTTATTGTAATTTTCTTTTTTTGTTTGGAGCCTCAGGCTTCCTGCAATGTCTTCTTCACTACCCCTATCATTGCCAGCTACCTTTGTCTTAAAGGACATGTCCACCCCTTGTATAACCTATAAGAGAGAACCCCCCAAACCCCAGTTTCGTTTTACTCACTTGTTACAATGATGCTCACAGTCTGTGTCCGCGATCCACCGCTGCATGGTCCACGCCTCTGCTGTTGCTGCTGCATGCCCTTTACATGCCTGGGCAGCAGCCAAGGAGGCTTATTTGGTAAAGGCCATCAGCCATTGGCCTTGACGTCACTGTCATGGCCATGACTGACGTCCATTTCCAGGAAGTAGAATGGTGGTGGATTGTGGATTTGTAACGCCCGTAACTGTGACCATCATTGGAACTGGTGAGTAACTGGGGTTTTGGGGGGTTCTTTCTTACAGGTTAAATTTTTGTACAAGGGGTGGACATGCCCTTTAAGTATCTTTTTAAAAATGTGCAGATTCAACACAATTTTTTTGAAGAAAACCGTAGTTAAAAATGATTGTAATCTTCATTAAAAAACCAGTAATCATGGTAGAAAATTCGGTAATTACGGTCAAAATCCCAGATGAACCCCCCTCCAAAAAAAATCCACTTTAATTTGGTTTGAACCATATTTTCAAGAATTTAAATTTCATTTGAATTATTTCGCACTGTGGTCATTAAACCGATACAGAGTGGTATACCATGTGGCTATATTATACTGAATCATGTTTTAAAGACTGCACTGTACCCAACTGTTCCAGTACCACAGGTTTAGAAATATGCCCCCTAGTTATTGAAGACTACAACTGGCTTTCTCGGGTGACTAGTGAAATGTTTCTTTTAAAATGGTAACAGAACTCTGAGGTGAATTTGAATATCATTATATTGTACAATACTGACAATAATACACATATTTTAGTGAGTTGTGTGACACTGATGGTGTAGCAAAGCACCAAATTATAACTCATAACAGGATTTTCACTGCCCCTATGTATTGTATAAACATTAGCTGCACATTCATGGATATCAGAATGAAACAATTTTATAGGCAAAATGGCCATCTGGAACAAATGGGTAACAATTTCTGGGGGTTTTCCTAGTTGTGCCTGGTGCATGCAAAATTCATGCCTCGTATTCGCCAAAAACTGACCTACTAATTGGTAATATGTTGCTCAATAGTAAAGGCTGTGTGCAATGGGGATGTGGGATTGGAAACTAATTTTTAGCATCCTATTGCAGTGGTTCTCAACATTTTCCAGACCTTGGCACACTTGGTAATGCAATTTTTTCTTGACACACACCTGTGTTCTTAATTTTGAATTAAAGGCTTTAATTCCCCATATGTATATGGGGAATTTAATATTATTATATATAATATAAATATATAAATCTTTAGGATACAAAGTAACAAAAATGTAAGTTATATTGGTGAAAATATATCCACTACCAAATTTCTAAGCCACATCTCTGTCTCACCCATTTGAGAAACTGTCCTATAGTATCTCTTCTGTCTATGGGAACAGTGTTGGACTGGCCCAAAGGGTTACAGGGGAACCCCGGTAGGCCCACAGCCCACTCACTGAAGAAAATAGAGACAACTGCTTAAATTTAAATACAGAGCCAAAGGGACAGCAAGAAATTAATTGAAATAAATAATATGAGTCAGTAGGAGTAATGTAAATGAGTGATAATAGAGATAGGAAATGTTAGGTGGGCCCGAAAAGCAAACCTAATTTCGATTTGGAACTGCCAATTTCAAAACCCACGGATACGACAAATTAATTTTTACATTTTAGAAAAATTGCATTCGAAAACACAATTGTGAATGAACATTTAAAAAATTCAAATTCAATTGGATTTGAATAGAATTTTTGGAACTTCAATAGGCTACCTGGAACCACTTTTAGAATGAAACTCACCAGATTCTTTCATCTCTCTCAGGTATGAAAATAAACCTAATGCTCAGTGTCTAGATGATTAATAAATTCATATGAATGTTATGAGGCAACTTTAGTAAATCCTGCCTTAAGCTGGGTACCCACTGTACCAATCTTTGAAAGATGACAAACAGAATCTGTGGCTACACAGTCACAAGCCTTCTCCCTACAATATATAAAGTACAGGGAGATTGCGTGTCACTGCCGTACACTTAACAATAGCGGATGACTCCCTATACTTAAGCAGAGGGGGCCAACCACGACAGATGGAAATTTTCCATTCCTAACAATCGTTTCCGATGCCTCCAATGAATGATTAGAAGCAGTGATTTTGAACATACACACATACTGACAGTATTAGCCCTTTATCAGTAAAGTGTGTACCCAGCTTGACCCTTCATTGAAATGGTTATTATAACTTTTTATAGCTTTCTGACAAAAGAAGAAGACCCTTGTGTGTCAATGATTCTCCATCAAAATCATCATAACTGAACCAGATAAAGGCTAAATATAATGTTTGTTCAAACCCATAAGACAAACTATGAATACCTCTCTTTTTCTGCCGTAGATTGCTATTTCCTACCTTGCCCTACAGTCTTGTTACCTTTTCCAAAACCATATACTGTATTTTAAAATCTTCAACTCTATGTCCCTATGTTACAAAATATTTTGAGGCTTGTAATGATGGCACCTATGGTCCAAAAATGAACTGTTAAGTCCATTTCCCAAGGAGGTAGGAAAGCCTATTCCTACCTTCCTAGCAAGGATAAAAGAACCCCCTGGGGCTCATTCCACTGGCAGGTCTGTGAATCTGAAGTAAGTTTCGGCTCTGAACTCGCAATATAAGCATCTCCTATCTCTAACATTACCATGCACAGAAGAATGAGTGGTGAGCTGTCAGCCGCTGCACGAGTGGAAACAGTGCACAGACTGTGCTAGCCACCACTTAGGGAGGGAGAAGTTGGATTTTATACCTCCCTGTAAAAAATGTTAAAGCCTATTTTTGGATCATAGTTGCCCTTTAAAATTTATGACCAACTTGTGTGTTGGAATTTTTGGATTTATATATTCATTATATCCTTAAAGGACAATCCCACCCTCATAAGAACATCTTTTAGAAAGAATGGCCTCTTTAAAATATGTTGATATATCATATTTTGTCCTCTGAATTCATTACTGTATGCCTGCTATGCTTCTGGATGCCTCATTGAAAATTAGCAATTTAGAAACCTGTACTTGAGCCTGTGCTGAGCCTGGGCATGCTCAGAATAGGCATCTAGGGGATTAACATTCAGTCATTGGCTGTGATGTCAACTGTCAAATCCATAACTGACAGTTACTAACTGGAAGAACCAGGAAGCAGAATCAGGGGAAACAGGACATTGTACAGGATTTCAGGTAAGACTTATATATTTCAGGTTTCAAACTATTACCGTTTAAGGTTTTAGGAGGTGATTTACTTGTAAGTAAGTTTTCATTTTAGGGCTGGACTTGCCCTTTAATGTAATTATATGTAAAAAAAATACACAATGGGGAATAGAAAAGGGTTTTATTGCCTCTTCAATTGTAATTTTTTAAAAACACTTTTATTTAATGGGGTTAAAACATTATATCGACCTTCACTTTGCATTGGAGAAGCCAATATCTCTTTAACCAGTATATGGGTGCTTTAAGATATAAGACACACCAATAAACCAGAATTAAAGTGGATTGATCAGCATGGGGGTTTCTTTCTTTATGAATTTTAGCACCTGAGAGGAAACATTGTGAGCTGAAATATAGATGATACATGATTTATCACTCCCCTCACAAATAAAATTTATTCATTGCATCCACAAGCCATCACACAGATGGTCAGAAAATTGGCTTTGTGTAGGGATGTGGATTCAGGCATGAATATTAATACCAGACAGATGTAAAAGCATATTAATATGCATTTGCTTTGCAGGGATTGACACTACAATATTTTTCTTAACCATTTCCATCCCGGGATCGAGAACAACTGAGTAAAAGGCACTATTGTTACAATTCGCTCAGGAAACTACACGGTTAAATAATTAACTCATTTAATGTAAAGCATATGGGTCACTGCTATAAAATGTGATATATGTTCCCTTTACTTTATTGCAAGATTATAAGAACAGAAAAACATAAGGGTTTTATTTTTCTCGCTACAGAGAGTGTTAATTACTAGAAATGGGTTTTGGCCCTGGCAGTAGAGGAATTCTGTCTGTATCTTTAGCTTCAGAACAGGCGTCTCGACCTGAAAAATATTTCACATAAACATGCAATTGACATGTTATTAAAGTGTAAGAAATAGGAGGTATTGCGTATTTTTGCCAACACCAGGCAGCAAATACATGTAGAATTTAAATCTGAAACCCAGTAAATTCTATTTCCTTTTCTTACAGCTCAGACTTTATAAATTATTAATTAGATAGAGAGTTTATTTGGTGATACAGAAGATAGGAAAACAATGAAAATATTTGTTATTGCAACTTTTTGTTATTTTGTTATTAACACAATATTTAACTGCCAATTTTCCAATAGAAACTGCAGTCTATATAAAAAGTACAGATGCCTTGTTATTTTAACCAATGTGACAAATGACCATGGTCGTCATCAAAATTACATCACAAAACTGTCGAAAACACCCCAAAAAATGTTGTATAATTTCAATAATAAATTTTGTAGCCAAAACCCAGTGAGGTTAGATAAAACCCGGCAGGTTTAAATATGTCTAATAAAAAGCTTATAAACAAGAAATAAAAGAAATGGCTTAATTTAAAATGAAAGCCAGGAAAACTTTTTATTTTAATATAAGGGTAAGGGTAAGCAGGGGATGTGTTTTTTTAACCAAAAACAAACACACAATATGCTCCATGGCCATAATATATGATGCACCTTTAATTTAACAAACACACAAGATAAAAAGCATTCAAGACCAAATAATGACACATTCACACCATATAGCAGTAATAAAATTCCTGTAATACTAAATGGAGAGCCAAAATCGGCACAATATACAAAAAAAGATGATTAAAAACACATTTTATGTCACACATGATGTGAAATTATATTTTATTCTATAAATATTATATTATAATTTATTATTAAAATTATATGTTAAAAATGTCTTTATAATATAGATAGAGGTGCAATATATTATTTGGCTATGCTTTACTGCACTATTTAATGGCAATTTATAAAATGGCGAAAAAGTCTTTCTGATGCATATGACCAAAACCATTATTGCCACACAGTGCAGAGATAAATTTGCCAAAAAGGCACATCTGTGTTGATGTGAAATGTGTTAAAACTTAATTGTAATACTAACATGTTAAAATGTTCTAATTTTTTTAAGTAAATATATACCTTTTCTTGGATATGTTAATAATAAAACAATAAATATGAATATTTCTAATATTTCACATTAGAAATTGTGGACGAAAAAAAAGAAAATTATTGGGGGAAAAATTGCTCATATTTTAATGATTTGTATCTTCCAGTGGTTTGTCATCTTTCTTCTTTAATAGGTGGCCCTATTTTTGAATTGGATTACATTATGCTGAATTTTCCTTTAAATTAGATCACTTATTATTTTGCAAGCTCATGTTTTTACGTTCACAATTTCCCCC
This sequence comes from Hymenochirus boettgeri, assembly GCA_019447015.1. Taxonomy (NCBI): domain Eukaryota; kingdom Metazoa; phylum Chordata; class Amphibia; order Anura; family Pipidae; genus Hymenochirus; species Hymenochirus boettgeri. The sequence goes on from CM033474.1 coordinate 240,060,674, forward strand.
CCAATTTTTATAGTATTACTAACGCTTCATTTCGCAGCAAACTTTTTAAAAATTTTGTTAATTTTTGTGAACTGCAAAAATATCGTTGGCAAGTATAGCACAAAAATTTTGCAAAATATAGCGCTTGTTTATAAACATGCCCCAAGGAATATAACAAACACAGAAGGAAATGTCTCTCAGCTAAATACACTTGGCCCATTAACAGTGAATGCAACAAGTTACAAAAACAGAGAGACAAGAAATAGGTAGAGACTCCCCCCCAAAAAAGATCACTCCAAGATGGCTGAAGATATTGAAATCCATTCCGTTTGCAGATTTGCAGATTTTCCAAAAAACGGACCCACTGAAGGCGAAGGGATTTAAAAAAATCCAAACATTCCGCCTAAAATTAAGGTATAAATAGCAATGGTAACTTACTGTAAATGGCTCAGGGACCTGGGAAATGGTCTGGGGAACATGTATCAATGGCCAAAATCTTTTTAATAAAACATCGTCCAGTACCGGAAATGTCATGCACTTCCTTTTTATACTTTCTGCGTACTATTTTTAAAATTCTTTTGTTAATTCTAGAAATTTCGAATTTACTAAATATTTTTTTTTTTTTTTTTTACAAATTTCTAGAAATAAAGAAAATTTTAGAAAATAGGTCTGTGGTTTAGAAAAATCTGAAAAAGTCAGAAATCCGAGTTCCGGCAGATCCTTGAAATCTGCTTCGAATGCAGGTTCAGGTTAGGATTCAGTCCATCTCTACTCTATATATATATAAATATATATAATGCTTTTATTGTACCTTTCCCTCGTGGTGACCTTTGTTAGGTAACATACTCTTTGGAGTCTGGAGCTATTTGCATTTCGGCATTGAAACTAAAACAACAAAATTCTGTCTTAAAACTGACAGAACTATAATTCCAAAAAGACTACAATTAGTTTTTAAAATTTGGCAGATGAAATTTTGTTGCTGTATTTTTCTAGCATTTCGTAAACCCTTCAGGAAATCTCTACCGATCTCTTTCTGCTCAGTTTGGAAAATGCATGCTTTGCATGTTGACAGCACACTGATTGGTTCATCTAATCTGTTGGCTTTGCACAATTTATCTAACCTGTACAGATACACTCAACAAAAAAATATATTTCTTTTGATCCGTACTTTCATTCTTTCTAGTATGTTTTCAAATGTTCAAACTAAATGCAGGGGAAAAAATCAACAGCTGAAGGTATTTTGAATAGTTCTCTGTAAGAGCTAAATACAGGTAGTCTTTCTGCAAAGCTTTATCTGGTGAAGGTATTGTTTCCTTTGAACTCCGGTTGTGCTTTGCATAGATGTATTAAATTGTACTGATCTTGTGTGTGCATTCATTGCTTACTTTATCCAGGTTTGAAAACCTCAGTGAGAATGTAGGAACGTCTGGTCTCCCAGTCCTCTCTAAGTATATAAATTTACCTGTGCGTCCATATCTAATGATATACTGGCTACACTTTCATTAAACCATAATAACACAAAATTGTCCTGATTGTAGCTGAGAGTTCAGCCTTTCAATTGGCTGCCGCAGAGCCCTTACAAGTCGACTTTCCATTTACCTCAAGTCAATTTTTTTTCTGTGGATTCTCAACAAAAGGTTAACCAGAGAAAAAACCTTTTAAGTATGGGAGAATTTGTGAAAATAGCAGTACGAGGAGCCTGAAAATCAAGTATCCCAGCTGCCCAAAAGTACAGGCTTCGGGCTAAGTACCTTTTACCCAGTAGGTACTAAGGCAGCGTGTTAGAATTAAATAACGATTTTAACGAGTAATGAATCTCCTTAACTTCAGTATAAATCAAAAATTACTTTATTCCAACAACGCCACGGTAAAGCAGTTGAAAAAGTCAAGTGTCTGTATTAAACGCTGCACCTGCTGGCGCAGTTATTACCACGAATTGCATGCTTGTGGGGAAGAGGGTTTGGCTTTTATGGCAGCTTTGGACTCATTTTTAAAGTTGTCCATCTGCACCACGAGATTGCGGATTTCAGTTTTTATAATGTGGGCAGTGGGCGCGCAAAGGACAATTTAGCCCACGCGTTCTTTTCAAATTTACACATTCTGATAATACCATTGGGTATTAGGTGAAATCCAGTTTTTACAAATACATTTTTGTAATCCCTTTTGATTGTTAGCTCACAAGGGCAAAATGTCAGCTTTGAAAGAGCTTAATGGTGATTTAAAGAACCGCAGCCCTTTAAGTCATAGTAAACTAAAAGCTGGACAACTTTCCTAATAATGTTTTTCTGTTGCTCAAATTTTCTGTACCAATGTCCAATCCTAGTAATTCTTCACCCCTTCCAGACATGCTTTTAGCTTGCCTCTTCCTCTTGCACACATTGTTAATAATTTCATGCTCTCCGATATTGTGCACTAAAGGTAGAGAATATACCAAGCTGAAAGAATGTCCAGGGGTGGCTTTTTAGCTGTGGTCTAAATTGTCTTGGCAATGCAGGAACATTATAAGACATTTAGACATCTGAATTCTCTATCGGTTTTGCTGCTGTGGGTAGATCCCAAAGGCATTTTCTCAAAGTGCATCTAAATCATGTGCAAAGCCAATATTGAATTAATAAAGGGGTTAAAGTTACGCTAAGCGATATTGAATCGTTATCTTGACTTTAACGCCTTAAAACAGCGATGCGATTCTGAATAAATGAGCCCCAATATGTTTTTTTTCCCACTGTTATGGGAAAATCACATTTTTAAAATGTATGAAAATATGTTTAGGGATCCTGATTCTTTCCCTGAAAACTCTGCTACTATTATTGTTTTGCTGATATCTGTCCTACATTTAATTAATATGGAGAAATATGTATATTTAATTTGACTTGAAAAAGCCAAATTGCTGTTTTTTCTTCTTCTTCTCCTCACTTTTCCCCCCCAATCATTTTTAGACTATCTCCTCCTACAGTTTCCGACTGGGGATAATTGTTAAATTCTGAGTTATCCCTGAATTTCCTGCCAGTAAATTCACCTGTCACATACACAATCAAGCCTGATAATCAATCTATGACTAAATTCACTTGTGTTACAGGTATAAGCAAAGCTGATTACCACTTTATCAATTAGATACACCTGATTGAAGGTATAATTAAGCCTGATTACCTCTCTCTTGATTGGACACAGCTGATACTTATATTGTAACTCTTTGACCCATACACACTATTTCAAAATAAAAGTCCTAAAAAAATTAAACAGTGATAATAAAAATACATGAATTTACTCAGAGCAAATACAAATTTTGTTGAGTTTTAAAACTCACAGCATACACAGATATGCACATAAAAGAGCACTGGGCAATCATGGTGTGTTGCCTTGTCAAAATGCAGCCTTTCATGCCAAATTCAAAGTTTATACTTAAAGGGTATCTCCACTCAAAAAAGTAACTTCCTTTTTTCAGTTTAATTGAAGAACGGGAACTAAAGGAGCAATGACTTATCTAATATTTTTTAAGTGAACTATTCCTTTAATGTATTCATTGGAGCTGGGAGGTTTAGAAGCTGTGCCTTACCTCCTGTTCTTCAATTAATAGCTCAAGATCCGCGAACGAAAATTCAAGAAACCTTTTGCGCAATCCATCGCGGCTACAGTGACAGGTCCCGACTGCTTCCTGGTTCTGTACAGCTATAGCTCGCATGTGCGATAATGTGTGCTTAGTTAGACAGAACAAGGAAGCGGTCTGGGGGTTTCCCTGTGGCTGCGGTGGATCACGCAAAAGGTAAGTTTCTTGAATCTTCATTCCAGGATCTTGAGATATTGATTGTAGAACGGAAGGTTAGGCATAGCTCCTGATCTTTAATCAATACATTAAAGGAATAGTTAACTTTGGGAGTGAACTATTCATTTAAACTAGCAGGAGACCTGAGTAAAGTTACAGAATTTACCTGAGATCACACTCCTACGATGTTCCTTTGACAGGTCCTGACGTGCCCTTCCAATATACGCACATAGGCATACACTACAATGGAGCATCAGGACCTGTGAGAGGAACTGCAGAGGAGCGCAATGGCGGGTAGGTTCCAGATTGAATCTAGATATCAAAACTGAGACTCATAACACCCATCTCCATATGTTGGATTATTTACAGAAACAATAGCTATTCTGGGATAAACCTTCTTATCTAATTTATTTTCTATTTAATCACCTAACTTCCATACATTCTAGATAATCCTCCCCATTTCCCATACCTCTACATTATTGCCCCTTGGGTGACTACTTGTACCAGGAAATTCCTTTTATTTTGTGTTTGGTCTACCCAGTTATACAAAGGACATACACAGCATAATTAGAACTAAATGTAAGAGTCTCTGTAGCTCTATTTCTAGGAAATGTCGGACCTCCTATACCTGCATTAAATGCATTGTCATGGGAAGATCCCTTTATTGTATTCAATTGCCAGTTTCTATTATTTTCTTGTTAATGTATATGGTAGACAACGTGACCATCTTATTCTCTTGTTTGGTTCTCTTCTTCTCTCAAGTAAATTTCTTGTGATAGCCCCTGGCTACAAACTTGTTTTGCATTTTGATGATATGTATAATCCAAGATTTGATGTAGCTTCCTGTGAGGAGACACATAATTTGAATATTGTTATTACTTGCACGTTTATCCCATAGCAATATATAGTTTCAAATTAAATGTAACTATGCAAAGGTTTCAGGCAGGTGGGTAAGAATGATACAAACTAAGAAGGTTTTCACAAATACAAGTGTTTGGCAATTAACAATGCAAAGTAAATGAACAGGAGAGAAATCAAAATCAAAGCAATATTTGGTGAGACTTCCTTTGCCAACAGCTTTTGAAATAATTTTGCAGGTAAGTTGTTGGACTTATCGCAACAAACATAACCGGAAATCGTTGATCGTGTTATCGCAAATCGCCAAGTAAATGCTGAAAAATAGTTACCCCCCCCGGACTCTCATTAGTATTAAGAAACACTCCACAATGTATTGACACCTTCCAAAGATCCACTGACCAGCTACATATATGGGCACTTTTGTATTTTCTGCCTCCTCAGACTTGGTGATTTTATCTGGTCGAATTTAATGCAAGGAAATGCTTATTGGAGTTTTATAAATACGATTGAACAGTTACCGCATTGATAAGTGAAATGGCGATTATGCACCTTTGGAACCTTGGAACCCTCTCGCTCTTTCACTTTGCAAGGTGACATTCGGGCAGTGCTCCACCCTTTATTGTCTTTCATTATGGGTGAATGAACGTGAACAATTTTTTTGCAACTACTTGTGAGTTTCTTAGTTATTATTTCTTTGATAATATAAGCAGATGGCTACGTGGTAAAGCATGCGCAATCACTCTCGTAACCACAAGGGTTCATTTATTAAAGGGACTGTTTCAAGGGTATTGTTTAGCATAGATTTTATCATTGTCTTTTAAGAGCCATATGTAGTATTAATAAATGTCATGCTTGTTTCTATCTATGTGTGTGTGGTACTAATTATATTGCTTGAGCGCGGGATATTAAATATTTGTTTAATTTAGCCATTTAGCCCTCTGTTTTGACTTCCGAGCGCTCCCTCTGATTTGAAGTTATTTAGCTCTATGCTTTTGTTATAGTTACCAGCATGGCGCTTAGCAGATGGCTACGTGGTAAAGCATGCGCAATCACTCTCGTAACCACCCCCACGCAACCATCTACTAAGCGCCATGCTGGTAACTATAACAAAAGCATAGAGCTAAATAACTTCAAATCAGAGGGAGCGCTCGGAAGTCAAAACAGAGGGCTAAATGGCTAAATTAAACAAATATTTAATATCCCGCGCTCAAGCAATATAATTAGTACCACACACACATAGATAGAAACAAGCATGACATTTATTAATACTACATATGGCTCTTAAAAGACAATGATAAAATCTATGCTAAACAATACCCTTGAAACAGTCCCTTTAATAAATGAACCCTTTAGATACCTTATATCTAAACCCTGCCAGCGGGTAAGAACAAGTTATGAAGATACCTTATATCTAAACCCTGCCAGCGGGTAAGAACAAGTTATGAGGTATAGTGCTGTTTTATTCTTACCCACCGGCAGGGTTTAGATATAAGGTATCTGGCAGGGTTTAGATATAAGGTATCTGAAGGGTTCATTTATTAAAGGGACTGTTTTAAAGGGAATGTCCACCCCCCTAAACCAACTTTGGGGGTAAAGTAGGTAACCCCTACCCACCTCCAACCGCTGCAATATTTCAGTAAAAAAGTACCCCGTTTACTACTTGAGAGGCAGCCAATCACAGACACAGCTGACATCACTAGGAACGCCGTGGGAGAGAAGGCTCTGTAAGTACGGATCGGGGGGGGGGGTGGACAATACCCTTAAAACAGTCCCTTTAATAAATGAACCCTTTAGATACCTTATATCTAAGGGTTCATTTATTAAAGGGACTGTTTTAAAGGGAATGTCCACCCCCCTAAACCAACTTTGGGGGTAAAGTAGGTAACCCCTACCCACCTCCAACCGCTGCAATATTTCAGTAAAAAAGTACCCCGTTTACTACTTGAGAGGCAGCCAATCACAGACACAGCTGACATCACTAGGAACGCCGTGGGAGAGAAGGCTCTGTAAGTACGGATCGGGGGGGGGGGGGGGATTTTGAAAAAAATATTGTGGCGGTGGGCAGGGGTTACTTACCTTCCCCTAAAAGGATTACACGCTAGGTGCAATGACGGCTGAGGATGGATCCGGATGGTGGGAGGGGGGTATCTTCATTTTACTGGACTTTGAAAAGGCCTATCTTGGGAACCATAAGGAGCAGAGATGTAAGGTAAGGTTTATGTTAAACTGCAGAGGGGGGCCGGTATGGGGTTAAATTAGTTATAATAGTTTTTGGGGTGGACATGACCTTTAAGGGTATTGTTTAGCATAGATTTTATCATTGTGTTTTTAGAGTTATATGTAGTATTTATAAATTACATGCTTGTTTCTATCTATAAATGTGTAGTACTAATTATATATCTTGAGTGTGAGATAAAAAATATTTGTTTGGTGGTACATTATTTCTTTTTTATATACTTAAAGGGCATGTCCAACCCCCAAACTAACATTTTACCTACTACTGGCCCCACTGTGTAGTTTAAATCCTTACCTTACATCCTTGCTCCTTATGGTTCTCCTGAAATGGCTGCCCAAAGTCCAGGAAACTGAAGAGTAGGTGCTGTCTTCCTGTTTGAAAGGTTTCCACCTCCTCCTTGTCCTCTGAGAGCACAGTGGCATGTGCAGGGGAGTCCTTTCCTACCCCTCCTCCCACCCTCTGGATCCCTCTATGGCTGCCCTTCCATCTTCCTTAAAAAACTTTTAATATCTTGTAGGCCAGCCCTGCCCAACCCCAACCGCTGAATTACATTTCTAGAAAAAAAATCAGAGACATACTTACAGATACTTGCACATACTGTCTGTCATTTTCAAAAAAACGTTCATGTGTGTACCAGCTTAATGTGTCTGGTTGAAAACACTGAATTTGGTTTCTTATTAAATGATACATTTCAAATAATCTATTTTGATGGGATAACCAGGTGTGTTTATTTAGGCTTTTTTTATTTTTATTTTATCATTCAGCTTTCCAGCATGGAACTATGTATTTTTCTCCACACCAGTGAAGAGACTACTACTACCCTAGGCAGAAGTCTAGCCTCTGAGCAATAAATCTCCATTCAGAAAATGACTTAGTAATGAAACAAAACACAAACAAAATTATTCATTACGATGTGAACAAAGGAATTTATAAAAATGTTCTTTTTATTTCAAATGGTTTTCAGCATTCAACATAGTAATCTCATAAGCCTCTATTATTCTAACCATGAGATGATTGACCATTTAGAATATATGTCTTGAATCATTTAATCATTTCTTGGGCATATGCCAACAATTAGGAACATTCTGAAAAAGCCGCTGCTGAGATCCATGAATGTTCTACAGTTCGACGTTCGCTAAACTAATTAGTGTGCTGGAAAAGCAGAGTTAGTTGTAGGCGGAATTATTTGAAGTGAAAGTGTTAGCAAGGTTCCTGCTCCTAACACAAGTTTCTTTCTGCGGTTTTAAATGGATGATGAAAGTCACATCATAAAGTGTCTTCTTATCAGCCTGCATCTTGTTTCAGTAACCGAAATGGAGATGGGATTCATTCTGTTAAATATAGGGAAACATTGACGGATAAAGCTAATAAATAGATCCATGAGAGAGCCCTATCCACACCTATTACATACCGTACATGTGGGCTGTGTGTCCATATACATGAACATGACACACTCAAACCATCCAACTCATCTACTTTTTTTTAATTTCCTATTCTTCACACTTCTCTTCTGTCTGTTCTTCTGCTTCTGCTCTTCAGTTCTACTTAAATCATTTCTTTCAACCCAATATTTTCCCTTTACCTTTTGTATTTCGTTTCTCTCCCTTGTCTTTAGTACTTTTTCTACCCTGTTCTTTTTGTGCTAACATTTTCTATTATTTCTCCCCCTTTACTTTCATCCCCTTGTTCACTACTCTTTGCACACTCTCTTGACCGCTTCATTCTTTTTCTCTCTTCTTTTTTTACATAGTAACTTAGTAATTGAGGTTGAATAATAACCGAACAGTTGATCCAGAGGAAGGCAAAAAACCCAGCTAAAAAGGAAGAAAAAAATTCCTTCCTGACTCCAAACGGCAAACGGAAAGTATCCCTGTACCAACCAGAACTACAGTATATGTATTAATACCAGTAATTCTCAATATTATATAGTATCCCCGTACCAACCAGAACTACAGTATATGTATTAATACCAGTAATTCTCAATATTATATAGTATCCCCGTACCAACCAGAACTACAATATATGTATTAATACCAGTAATTCACAATATTATATAGTATTCCTGTACCAACCAGAACTACAGTATATGTATTAATACCAGTAATTCACAATATTACATAGTATCCCTGTACCAACCAGAACTACAGTATATGTATTAATACCAGTAATTCTCAATATTATATAGTATCCCCGTACCAACCAGAACTACAGTATATGTATTAATACCAGTAATTCACAATATTATATAGTATTCCTGTACCAACCAGAACTACAGTATATGTATTAATACCAGTAATTCTCAATATTATATAATATCCCCGTACCAACCAGAACTACAGTATATGTATTAATACCAGTAATTATCAATATTATATAGTATTCCTGTACCAACCAGAACTACAGTATATGTATTAATACCAGTAATTCTCAATATTATATAATATCCCTGCACCAACCAGAACTACAGTATATGTATTAATACCAGTAATTATCAATATTATATAGTATCCCTGTACCAACCAGAACTACAGTATATGTATTAATACCAGCAATTCTCAATATTATATAGTATCCTTGTACCAACCAGATATACAGTATATGTATTATTACCAGTAATTCTCAATATTCTATAGTATCCCTGTACTAACCAGAACTACAGTATATGTATTGATACCAGTAATTCTCAATATTATATAATATTCCTGCCTGCATATTTAAGCCCCTCCATTCCCCTTATTAATTTAGTTGCCCTTCTCTGAACTGCTTTCATTTCCAAGATGTCCCTTTTGTATATGGGATTCCAAAACAGCACTGCATATTCCAAATCAGGCCTTACCAGTGCCTTGTAAAGAGGGAGAATAATATTTTTCTCTCTTGAATCTATTCCCCTCTTTATAACAGACAATATCTTGCTAGCTCTAGCCGTGGCTTTCTGGAATTGTTTGCTACAGCTAAGTCTGTTATCTACCAGAACCCCCAAATCTTTTTCCATTACAGATGCACTTAACACAGAGTTATTTATGGTTTAGGTGGCACAGGGATTATTAAATCCCAAATGCATCACCTTACATTTATCGACATTGAATCTCATCTGCCATTCTGCTGCCCATTTTGATAATCTATCTAGGTCTGCTTGCGGCACTTGCACATCATTTGAAGTTTCCAAAGCTCTGCATAGTTTAGTACCATCAGCAAACACAGAGACCTCTCTATGCCCCCTTCTAAGTCATTTATAAACAGATTAAAATGAAGTGGCCCCAGTACAGAACCCTAGGTCACTCCACTTAGAACTTTATCCCACATAGATGTTGCTCCATTAGCCACCACTCTCTGTTTATGATCCAATAACCAATTCTCTATCCATGTACAAATGTTTTCTTCTAGGCCAACAGTCCTCAGTTTATACATTAGTCGCCTATGTGGCACAGTATCAAAAGCTTTCGCAATCTGCTGCCTATTTCTCATAAATCCATTCTGACTACTACTAATAAGATACATTCTGGAGAAAACTGATCTTATTCATGTATTCATTTTCTTGCCATCTTTTTCATTCTTACCTTGACCCTTTCTTCTTCTTTTGTTTCTTTTTATGGCCTTTCCCCCTTCACTCCCTGCTAGAGATGGACTAGAACTCGTACCTGAGTTTGACTTGGACTTCTCGAACTATCCCGGACCCTGATTTCTCAGACTAATTATCGGAAATTCAATCATTATCGATTTACTGGCCGTTTGCTAACTCTTGAATGTATCGTTTCGCTAACCCTCGAATGTATCATTTGTTATCGGTAATCCTCGAATGTATGGATCATTTTCGCTAACCCTAGTAGGTATCGTTCGCTAATCATTGACCGTAGCCTTAAATTTTCGGTAATCCTCGAAAGTATCGTTCGTTTTCGGTAACCCTCAACTGTATGAATTGTTTTCGATAACCCTAGAATGTATTGTTCGCTAACCCTCAAAAGTATCGTTTTTTTAGGTAACCCTTGAATTTATGGTTCTATTTTCGCTAACCCTCCAAAGTATCGTTCGGTAACCGGCGAATTGGCCGTAACCCCCGAATGTAGCTTGCGCAAAACCCCACCATTGCCTGCTCGTGTTTTGGTGATAGTGACATGTTCCCCAGACCATTCCCCAGGTGCCACAGCCATTTACAGTAAGTTACTATTGTTAGTTTAGCTGTAAATCATGCAGACTTTTCGAACTATCACTCCCCATTGACTTTAATGGGTCCAAATTCGAACTTTCGAACTTTTACTGAAGTTGGAAAGTTCGAAAATGGACCGAACTTAAAACTATAAATTTTGGCCATCTCTACTCCCTGCTCTTTAATTTTCTTCCTCTTTCATTTTATAATCTTAGTAGTAGTAGTAGTAAAGAAATGTACCGTGTTAGCCATTGATGAAAATAAAGACATCTTGGATATAAATACCTTTTATTGGTAGCTACAATGATTGAAAATGCAAGCTTTTCAAGCTTCCTCAGGCAGGATACAATACTGAATTTTGTAAAGCACACTATTTATACATACTAGAACAAACAAAAACTTTCTGACATACAAATGTTAACTTTTTCTCTCATGTCTGGCAATGGCTGCCATAAATAAAACAATAAATATACATTCCATGATCACAGCAGTTAATAATAAAATTCTATTTTTTTAATAAGTTTACATTCACATTCTAATCTATTTTACAATTTTCTCAAACCCTTCTCACACAGCCCCCATTTATTTTATACCCTTATTTGTTTCTCAACCACTCCTTATATTTCCATCATCCCATACTTTCCCTGTATTTATTCCTTTCCTGAGTGTCTCACCTTTTCTTTTTAGACAGACATTATGGGTAGGGTATAAATGTTGGACTAGATGGACATATGTGTTTATACAACCTCCAATACTATGTTACTATGTAACTGTTAGACAGATATTATGGGTAGGGTGTAAAGGTTGGACTAGATGGACATATGTGTTATACAACCTCCAATACTATGTTACTGTAACTGTTAGACAGATATTATGGGTAGGGTGTAAAGGTTGGACTAGATGGACATATGTGTTTATACAACCTCCAATACTATGTTACTATGTAACTGTTAGACAGATATTATGGGTAGGGTGTAAAGGTTGGACTAGATGGACATATGTGTTTATACAACCTCCAATACTATGTTATACTATGTAAACTGTTAAAGACAGATATTATGGGTAGGTGTAAAGGTTGGACTAGATGGACATATGTGTTTATACAACCTCCAATACTATGTTACTATGTAACTGTTAGACAGATATATGGTAGGGTGTAAAGGTTGGACTAGATGGACATTTGTTTTTATATAACCTCCCATACTATGTAACTGTTTGACAGGCAATATGGGTAGGGTATAAAGGATGGACTACATGGAGGTATGTCTTTATTTAATCTCCAATAATATGTTTCTATGTAACTATTAGACAGACGGTATGGATAGGGTATAAAGATTGCAATAGATGGACTTATGTCTTTTTTTAACCTCCAATACTATGTTATTATGTAACTGTTCTTTCACATGGTATGATCACTAGAGATGGACGAAACTCACTAGTTTTGTTAGATTTTCGGATTGACGGATCTCTAGAAAATCTTGAAGATCCGAAACCGGAATGAATTTTCGATTATTTTCACATGTATGGGGCTATTTTCGCTAATTTTCTAAAAATGGCCTTGAACGTTAACGAAAATACGATCGGAGACCATTTTCAATTTTTTTATCGTATTTTTGAAGATTTTCGAACATTTGATGCTATTTTCAAAAATTATCAAAAATAGCTCCGTATATCCAAAATCCAGACGATTTGGACGGATCATTCCAACCAAGGAGTTTAGTGTCAGATCTGGGTTTGTGTCGGACTCAGATCCCATCTCTAATGATCACATGACAATTACAAAGGCCCAAGAACTGAGACTAATCTGCAGTAGCAAATGAATCCTTGGAAAGGATTTTGTTTTTAACCCCACTATAACTAGCAAGCTATATACCACACTGTAGAACTGTGGAAGCCAAAAGTTTGCTTGGTCAGGGTTATTTCTTTATATAATACTGTTATAACTGTAATGAGTGTTTTTTGGCTGTTTCACTTTGAGTAGATGAATTTGATTATATTTCTGGTTCCATCTTCAAAAACAAAATAATCCAAAGAATTGGCACCTGATTGGTTGTAAAAAAAATATTGTCAGCACCTCGTTAATTACCAACATTAATTAATTAACAGCACCCTAAAATATTAACTCTTGGGTGGTAATGGGATAATCTAAAGATTTTAAAAATAACGAGTACATGAATGTATAGGAATACACTGATATATGGCATAATAAAATGCATCACAGTTTAACACAGGAGAGGGTTAAACCATTAACCTAAGGAAATAAAACATGTACAGGAATAGAGATCAGTAAGGTAAAACTTGGCAGATCCTGCATGACAGTCATGGAAATTTATCACAGTTAATAGAAAAAATGCTAAACCAATGTCTATAAAGTTTAATGGTCCTATTGCCGCCTTAACATGGTAGGACCGAATTATCATGTTAATTTAATTTCCATCCGTAAATGAACCAGAAGGCACAATAAAGGTCAATTAACCAAATACCTTCCCTGTCTTCCTTATGGTTTATTGGAAGTAGTAAATTGTAAGTTGTCTGAGCCCCAAGCTGTAAAGAAACTTATCAAGGCAACAAAGTCAAAGGAGGGATTTTCTGTCCTGTATTTTACATAATGGAAAATGGATTCCTTGTCAGCCCATTAATATTTGTTGGATACAGATACGTGATTCAACCTTTATAAACAGCGACATTTTTAGAGATGAGCCCCGGGTGGAAAATGGACCTGGTTTCATTTCGGAAATGTCGGTTTTAAAAATTTTAAATGATCAGAAAATCTTGGAAGTTGAATCAAAAAATGAGAAATTGAAAATCTCATTCAAAAAGTAAGAAATCGAAAATAACATTAAAAATTTGAACATTGAAAATCCTAAAATTTCTGATTCAGTTGGGTTTGAAAACCCAACCTTAGTAAGTTCCGTGGAATGCCTGACGGGATGAAACTTAACAGTCCATTCAGCTCTTGACATTTTTAATGGGTGTAGAGTATAATAGAGTCATCTAGATCAGGGGTTCTCCAACTTTATCAGATCGTGGCGCACTTGGCAATGCAAATCTATTTCACGGCACAGCTGTGTTTTTAATGTTGGACTTAACGTTGTAATTACCCATATTATATGCACTTTACAGTGCATATTGTACTCAAATCAATGTAGTGTAAAGTTATATTAGTGGCTGAGTCATTTCCAAAACTTCTTCTTTACCTGAGCTGGATTCCGGGATACCTGAGATTTACTACATTGCAGGATCTTGGGAAGGTAAAACATCTCCTTGTGTGTGTGTGAATTATGGATCTTGCTTGTAAATAAAACAATTAGGGCTAGGCCCCACTATGGGTTTTCATAACCGTTTTATGATCCGATTGTCTTTGCCTCTCCCGTTGCGATGTAGCCAGTTTATAATGTAAATCGCAGGATGTAAGCCCCACTATAACCGATATAATGCGCTGAATTTTTTCACGTTTTGTAAGCGCATGCGATCTCCATTTTTTGAGCGTTTTTTTAATTATCGCACAGATGCGCAAATAATGAAAGTCAAATACGCAAAACGTATATGCGATATTGTGCGCTATTTTGGAGAATATCAGCAACTTCTGTGATGTCACTTCCTTTGGCGCGAGGGAGACAAGACTGGGGCATGCTTAATGTGTTGTGAAGGGGAAAAAAACAAAACTTCAGGCTGTGGGTGCATATTGGTGCAGGATTGTCCAGTACATACTGGAGGCAGGTTATACAGTAGCAGTAGGGCAGTGGTTGCTGTTGACTGAAGTTGATGACTTTTGGGCCTATCCAATATGGCTGGAATTGCAACAGAGGACCTGATATCAAAAGTGCAACACCATCCAGAGCTATTTGATAAGGGTCATACCAGATATAAGGATGCCCATTGGACCAAGCAGATTTGGAAGAATATAGCAAGTGAACTAAGATGTCTGGGCCACAATGACAAAAAAGTTAAAGGACAAGAAAGGTACATATATATATATATATATATATATATATATATACATTTTTATTACAAACAAATATCACTATCAATATCATTATGTAATCGTTCTAGTAATAATAAAAATAAACATGCATTCATGATGAATGTAGCATTGCAAGGTAGTAGAAGTTTCTCTTGTAGTGTAGCACAAATGCATTTCTTTTGGTGCTTTCCCCCTTTCCTTTACCATTTTTTTTTGTAAACTTTTGTATGTTTATACATTATAACCAATTTTTTAACATTTTTTTTATAGTTCAAGATATCAAGAAACGCTGGAGGTCTGTGAAAGACAACTACAAGAGAGATCTTAATGCCGAGAAAGAGGACACAGGCAGTGGCTCTGCCATCAGCAGAAGTGTTCATGATGGAACTTGCTGAGTAAGTTTAGTCTCATAGAACTTTTGTAAAACATTAGTTTGTGTTCCATAGCTCAGAGGTCAATATTGTTGCGGAGGATGTCCCAGAATCAAGATGTCCAAGTGTAGAGGATTCTGTTATTGATTCCGAAAATCTGGACACAGACACGTCTGTTGCTGCAGATCCCCCAGCTAAAACATCAGTGGAACATTCTACAGGTACAGCCTCAATACCTGCTCCTAGTGAAGACCATGTTAAAGACCTTTCTTCTTCAAATTCTTCAGCCTTTTTTAGATCATTCAGGGCTCCTTCTAGATTGTCATTGGGTAGAGGTAACAAAGGTAAAAAAAAGAAGACCTATTATTTTCTATGATACAAGATGTGATGACCACTACTTTTTCTAGAGAAAAAAGAACAAAGAAAGGAAATTAAAGATCTTAAAGTGGTTGGCTCACAAAGATCTCACACATTTGCCATGAGTTTGATGCCACTTCTAGATAAAGTACAGGATGAGAAGTGGTTTTCTCTTTCTCTCTAATCACCAGAGCATGAAGAATTTTCACAAAGATCAGCAGAGCATGATTCATTACCATCACCAGAGTATGTTTCTCCACATCAGCAAATAATGCATTCTTCCTTTAATAGATACCCAATATTACCTTCTGCTGCATAAACGAGTCATACAAGACCACACGTACCATCAATGCCTTCCAATCATCCACAACAAGAAACACCCATGCAGTCAAAACAGTATCATCCACCACCACAGAACAGGCATCAGATCTCACCTATGCGGTCAACATCACTGACACCAACAGCAATGTATCCAGGATCAATGCAACATTCCATACAAAGACCACAGCAACCACATTTCTATCCCGCCACCCAGGAACCACATCATGACAGTTGCTTGTGAAGGTTCTCATTCATCCAGGTCATGGTATATCTGTTGTATTCATTTAGATCAACTGGACTTGAAGTTTAGTTCTTGAAGACGTTTTGCTAGTCATCCGACTGGCTTTCTCAATTCAGAATGACTTGTACAAGAATCTTGAACAAATAATTCTGGTAAAAATATTGTACAAGATAATTGTACAAGTCATTCTGAATTGAGAAAGCCAGTTGGATGACTAGAAAGCCAGTCGGATGACTAGCGACTTGAGAAAGCCAGTCGGATGACTAGCGAAACGTCTTCAAGAACTAAACTTCAAATCCAGTTGATCTAACTGAATACAACAGATAAAGTTCACAGTTCTTCCCACAATATCATTCTTAACAAGCACCATTTTCTCAGTCATATGCACAGAGTCAACCAGTCATACATCAGTCATCCTTTCAAAACATGCAACAACAGTGTTAAAATCCATCTCGTTCACCCGTTCACCACTTTCTAACCCCACCTCTGAACATTCAATTTCTTCAAGTCCTATGTCTTATGTGGAACTGTTATCCCTACAGCACACAAGTCCTCAAATATCATTGTGCCTTCTCCCTCTCCCTCAGAGAGTATGTTTCCAGAGGACTATAGGGACACTGAATAGTTCTTATAACTGAGGTTTAACATGTTTTAACATGTATAGTATTTGCACTTGTTAAAAAATGGTGATTTCTATTATATTTTAAATATGTGCCATTTATATTGCCAGATAAGTATGTGACTTGACAGACATCATTGATGTTGATGGTTCACATAAGTAATATTTAAGTTTGTTTGAGCACTTTTTGAAAGTTGTTGAAATATTTTTACCTGGAATGGCACAAGAATGCTACTATTGGCATTTCTGTTTTCAAATATATGTATGGTTCAGGAAATACCAAAGTTTGATATTGCACTTTTTGAAAGTTATTTTTACAATATTTTTACCTAGAATGGTAAATTTAGTAATTTTGATGTGAAATGTACCAGCTGTAGATGCACAAGAATGCTGCTATTGTCAAAATAACAAAAAATGTGGTATTTATGTCTCCTAATATAGGTATGTACATTGAGAGACATTATGTTTATGGTTCACTTTAGAAATACCAAGTTTTAGCACTTTTTGATAGTTATATTATTTGTACGTGGAATTGCCAAATGTGCTAGGTGACATAATGTCCCTGCTATAGAAATTGAGTCCAGAGATGGACAAGATTGACAAGATTGTCATATTTTTTGTGATCATGAATAACATTTTGTTAACCTGAAATACCTTGTGCTCGATGCACAGGAAAAATATAATTTTTATTGGCAGTCAATAAAAAGTTTTATTTTTGAACAAATATCTATTTATTTTCAAAGTAAACAAGAAAATACAAATTTTTAGCATTTTAAATGTAAACGATATAACATTAGAAAACTGGATTGTATAAATAACTTTTATTTTGGGTTTGCCAAGTCAATGAATCCTCATCTGACATAAAATAGTCATTTATTACTCAATGTAATGCCACTCACTGCTCCACGTGGCACATAACTGTCCATATTATGTAATGAATGCTCTATGGACTCTGGGACAATAACCTCTTCTTTACCCCTCAGGTAGTTGTGTAAAACACAAGCAGCTTTTAACTACCGCAATAGCATGGCTCGGTTTCATCTGTATGGAGGTGTGTAGCACTCTCCATTTATTCCAAAATGAACACTCAACCACCCTCCTTGCTCTACTTAGTTGGTAGTTGAATACTCTCGTCTCATTATTTAAAGGCCTTTGTGCAAAAGGTCTCATCACTTGCTCAGACAATCCAAATCCCTTATCTGCCACAAATACATATGGGAAGGGAGGGTGTTCTGTTCCATGCCATGGTTTTGGAGGTGGTAGGTCCAGTTGTCCCTGTTGCAGCTTCATCCCCAATCGGCACTTCTGAAATATACTGGAGTCCCTGCAGCTTCCATAAGCCCCCACATCTATGTAGGTGAATCGATATTCTGCATCCGCAACTGCCATAAGCATAATAGTAAAGTACTTTTTATAGTTAAAGTACCTGCTGCCACTGAAGGGTGGCATCACAATACGAATGTGCTTTCCATCGATTGCACCTACACAGTTTGGAAAGTGGTGCTTCTCCCAGAACTGAACACTGATCTCCCATTTCACATGATTCGGGAATGGCATGAATTGAGGTTGAAGTTTCTGCCACAACAGTCGGAATGTCTCAGGCACAATTCTTTGAATGGTGGCTCTCGCCATTCTGAACTCCAGATGTAGAGAACAAAAAGAGTGACCAGTTGCAAGGAATCTAGGAAGATAACATAACAGTGTGAGTATTTCAAACAAAAAAGTTTTCTTTCCTCCTTCTACACTTTGCATCCCACCCCATCTCTATTGGTGTCATGCTGCGGTGTTGCGGCCTACCTGGAAATACACAAGGGGCTCACTATGGGGAAACAAATGGCCTACTCCTTTCTTCAATCATTTTCACATATTTTTACCAAAACCCCCTTATAAGAAATAATACATTGGCATTCTTACCTCAATGTGGCCATAAGCCTTTCTATAGGTGTAATACTTCTTCGGAATGTAGTAACCTCCTTTTTTAAAGCGTCCTTCATAATGTCGAGTAGGTCATCAAAAGAGGGGGGCGTGGCTTAGCAGCACACAGGAGCGGTCGCATGTAGAAGGAGCTCCGCTCGTGAAACCCCTCTTACCACAGGTTTAACGGCTTCTACACGGACCAACAACACAGTATGGGGAAAAAAGGTGCTGGCAAACCCCAGACCCCACAACAGGGTGCCACAAATCCTGATCTGGGAAGATTCTTTAAAAAAACACCCAGAGTCAGTACACACCTCATGGCGGGAGACCAGGCCAAAACACAGGGCCTTCCCACAGACCAACACACTCCGGACTCAGCTGCTGAGGAATCCGAATCCGACAACGAAACTTCGGATATCCACACATATCTCCGCTCTCTACCCACAAAAAAGCTTATCACAAAAGTGGAACACACCTGTAAAGCTGAGATCTCGGCACTGCGTCAAGATTTCAGAGAGGTGACCGAAAGAGTAATGGAGCTTGAAACCAGGTATGATCTACACGACACAACAATAAATGACTTGTATGCTACCCAAATATCCCAATCAGCCACCATTAGGGCGCTAATAAACCAAATAGACAATTTAGAAAACCCAAGTCGTCGCAATAATATAAGAGTAAGGGGTCTGCCCGAAAGTATTATGGCTACCGACCTGCCACAAACACTACAAACAATTTTCAATACAATCCTAGACCAACCAGTGGATTCCCAAATCAAAATTGATAGAGCACACAGAGCGCTCAAACCCAGAAACTTAGATGACCCAACTAAAAGAGATGTAATATGCCGTATACATCATTTTGTCACAAAGGATCAAATCCTCGCAAAAGCCAGGAGTTGTACAGAAATTGAATTCCAAGGGACACAAATTTCCCTATTCCCCGATTTATCAAGGCACACACTTCAACAGCGCAGAGCTATCAAACCTCTGTTCGTATTACTGAAAGACTCCAATATAACTTATAAATGGCTATTCCTCTTTGCCCTTCATGCAAAATGTGATGGGATAACCGCTATATTACGAGATCCAGAGGGCCTGGACATGTTCCTCTCCAAACTAAGTTTACCCAAAGTGGATCTACCTGACTGGGAACCCACACTGAGGATTAACCCATTACCCAATAAGGAACATTGGCAAACAATAACCTCAAAAAGACGTCAGACTGCAAAAAATCCAAACCAACCTAACAGTCTCCGTCCTAGCCAGACGCCCCCATAAGAATCGTAACTGTATACTGTTAATTATAAAATGTTTTAATAAGTTACTTGTTTTTTCAACAAACACCCATGTGGAAGCATTTCTATAATTTTCTTATTTTTATAAATGCATAAAACCTGTGGAAAGGCGGAACTCGTGCAACATGTTACTGCTCAAAATAGGCTGGGCCATTGGGACCTACACCCCCAGGGGTTTACGAGCCCGTTCTGGGAAAACACAGGCTTATTCACTAAAAAGTGATTGTTCATTTGGAAAAAGGTTGGTGGTTCACAACCGTATTGAGTTACATGCCTGAACATATTACTTGAATGAAACTTTATTCAAAGATACAAAATGTATTATTAATATGCTGGTTTCCACCCCTCCCCCCCCCCATCCCCTTCCCCCTTCCCAATACCTGCTGAACTATTTGTACAGTTAATGTATTTTGTGTATAACTGCATGTGGGATGGGGACTGAGCTAAGGATCTGCACATTCAATGTCAAGGGCCTAAATTTACCCCAGCATAGAACCCAAATAAAGAACATATAAATATAATTATGTTCCAGGAATTGCATTTTAAAACCAATGCAGTTCCAAAATTCCAAAATAAACAATACCCACACTGGTTTTTCAGCCACAATCCCGAATCTAAATCAAAAAGGGGTTGCTATTGCTATTCATAAAATAAACCCTTCCACCTCTTAGAATCAAAACACGACAACCAAGGAAGATATGTTTTCATCAAAATACAAATCTCAACAACCATACTGACACTGGCTAACTCCAACCTGTCTCTCCTATTTAACACACATACATTCTTTCAGTGAAGGCTACACCATAATAGGTGGTGACTATAACATAACACTCGATCCAACACTAGATACTTCAGCAGGTACAACCCATACTTCATACAAACAACTTAATAAACTCAAGAAAGAACTACACTCCCTCCAACTAATATATATATGGAGAACACTACACCCCTCACAGACTTCTCATTTTACTCCCCGGTGCATAATACATACAGCCGAATTGACTTTTTCATAGTATCACATAATCTTCTCTCTTGGAACCCTATCAGTCATTATGGCCACATACTATGGTCCGGCCATGCTCCATCCTATCTACAACTAACATTACCACAAACAAAGCGCCCCCTATGGACATGGAAACTTAATGATCAAATACTAACAGACAAAACATGCACCGATGCAATTAAATCCACTATAGCAGACTTCAAAATCACACATGCCCACGACTCTACACCCCCCCCCTACACAATGGGAAACTCTAAAATGCATAATCAGAGGCTTACTGATACAACACGGCACACGACTGAAAAAATCTCACAATCAAAAATCACCCTCCTACAATCCACGGTGATGAAACTAGAACTCAACCACAAAAAAACTTGCAACACAAACATTTACAAAGATCTACTCAAAGCTAGACATGACCTATTGATAGAACTAGACAACATCTCAAAATCTAAGCAAAACTATAAGAACCGCTTAATATATGAATTTGGGGACAAGAGTGACAGATCCTTGGCTAGGTCTCTTAAATGTAAATATTCCAATATGTATATTGCAAAAATCAAACAGGAGGATCGTTCCTTGGTGCACAGATCAGAGGACATAGCTGCAACTTTCCAAAATGATTACAACAAACTATATTCTATCAATCGCCACCCAGAATGTACAACCGAAAATATTAAGAAATACATAACCAACTCATCTTTACCACAGCTAAGTACAGATGACCTTAATTCAATGGAAGCCCCCTTCACCGAGACAGAATTAATCGACACTATAAACACTTTGAAAAGTGGAAAAAGCCCGGGACCAGATGGCTTCACCGCCAGGTTTTACAAAAAGTTTAAAGGAGAACTAACACCTTTTCTTCTACACGCGTTCAACTCAATAGCCCCTGAATGCCACTTTCCCCTCCAATCTCTTGAAACACCCATAACTGTAATCCCTAAATCAGGGAAGGACCCATCAAACCCAGGAAGTTATAGCCCTATATCCATAATAAACCTTGATATCAAAATATACGCTAAAATAATAGCTAGCAGATTACGAGAACACTTACCTTTCTGGATAAACCCAGAACAAGTTGGATTCATACCTGGAAGAGAAGCTAAAGATAATACGATCAAAACTATCACTCTTATGTCTCATGCCCAACAAAACAACCTACCCATGTGCCTTCTCTCCTTAGACGCAGAGAAGGCATTTGACAGAGTTCACTGGACATTCTTACAATTCACACTAACAAATCTGGGACTTAGTCAAATATGCCTTGGAAAAATCATGGCCCTCTATAAACACAACACAGCATGAATAAAAATCAACAGTATCCTTTCCAACCCATGTACTATAAAAAGTGGCACAAGACAGGGCTGCCCACTGTCACCGTTAATGTACGCCTTGACAGTGGAACACCTACTAAATACCATCCGTATGAACCCAGATATAGGTGGAATAAAGATTGGACCAGATACCCATAAGATAGCCCCATACGCAGACGACCTTTTGCTATATGTGACTAATCCCCACATCTATTTCCATCAATTCTAATAGAATTAGACACATTTGGAAAGATGAGGAATTTTAAAATAAATTATCAAAAATCAGAATGTTTAAATGTCTCTCTCTCACAAGAATCAGTCCAATCAATAACCACAAACTTCCCCTTTCATTGGCAACCTAAGAATATCACGTACCTGGGAACTCAAATCCCAACTAAGCTTGACTCCCTTTACAATCTCAATTTCACACCTCTGATTGCCAAGATGTCCTCCGATCTGTGCGCATGGAAAAAGAAATGCTTCTCATGGTTTGCTAAAGTGAATATAATTAGAATGGATATTCTACCAAAGTTTTTATACTTATTTCAAACGATTCCCATTCTCCCACCCAAACTGTTTTTCGATAAAGTAAGAAAACTGCTATTAAATTTTATATGGGGAGGCTCCCTGCATCGTCTAAAATACACGACAATGATACGCAGCAAAGATATGGGCGGAATTGGACTTTGTGAGTTTGTAGAGAGACGCACTCCTTCTTACTTTTTAATCAGTTTATTTGTGACATATTCAGTGCACGTTTCGGGGTTATCCCTCTTCCAGATCTTAAAACATACCATACTTCTACTATATTATCACAAATTGTTGAATGGACACATCCCAGCCAAAACAAGACATGGATATCACTATACAACTCACTGGCACAAATGCCAATCCAAAACATCCCCTGGCTGCCCCCCAACCTACAATATCTACCTACTTCCAGCAACCTTAAAGATCTGGGACTTAACCATATCAAAATTTGCATTGACTAACAGACCTGGACTACTATCACCCATTTTCAAGAACCCAGCCTGTGCTCCTGGATTACATACCCCCAGCTAAACCAGGCCTTCGACAGGGGCACACTAATCTCCCTTGACACCCTCGTTAAAAAAGCAAACCCCATCCCAAAGCACTTTTTGGAATACAATCAGCTATCTCACTACGCCACTTCTTCAATAAAAACCAAATGTCTATCGCAATTCGAAAAACTGTGCCTAACAACCTCACCACCCAGACATATAATATCTAAAATATATAACCTACTACGGAACTCACAATCCACGGAACTACCATCCTTCACCACCAAATGGGAAACAGAACTACAGACCTCGTTCACCGAAGAACAATGGGACAAATGCTTTAACCTAACACACAAACTGTCAATGGCTTGCAAAGCCCAGATGGTACAGATGTCCTTCAGCTCTTCATAAGATGTTTCCCAATGTCCCAGATACATGTTGGAGATGCAACAACACAACAGGAACCATGTTACACATATGGCTAACCTGTCCAATAATACAACAATTCTGGGACTCTATTTTCAAAATATACAATACAATTACAGCACAAGCACTTACCCCCACTGCCCAAAGTGTCTTACTTTCCATGCTCCCAGGTACAGTAGAGCACAACAAGAGACAACTTCTAAGACACTTTCTTACAGCCTGCAGAATGGTTCTACCAAGGCTCTAGAAGACTAATAAATGCCCTACAAATTCACAATGGGTTGTTGAACTCACACATATAATGAGAATAGAAGATTTAACATCCAAAATATACGGTACAAATAAATGTTTTACAGAAACTTGGACACCTTGGCTACTTTTCACGGAGACTCAACAATTCAAAGATCTCCTAACAACCTAAACTACACAATATAAAGACAACCTCAACCAGATAAAAAATACAGAAAACATTTGTTCACAGGTCAACTACACCCCCTCCCCCACACCCTACCCAACCTAACCTCTCCCAACCCCCACCCCAACCTACCATGAAAATGTATAATTTTGTATATTTGATATGTTTATATTATAAACAATATACCTTACTAACCCGGGACTAAGTGAACCACCGACCACCAAAGCTATAAGCTATTAGCTTACTATTCTCTCTTCCTTTTCTTACTTTCTCACTCTACTCTCTTTACCTTTCATTTTTCTTCTTCTCTTTTCTCTACCAAGAACATTGATACATGTTACTAACAGATATGTACGGACTATAAATATGTGTAATACCCTTTCACACTACAAAATGTTAAAAATATTTTCTTTCAAAATAAAGAATTTACAAAAAAAAAAAAACTGGTTAAAGAAAGGAGGGTGGGATTAATATGTATACAAACAACAAACATTCTACATTGCATTTTTGAAAGGGGGTTGGGGACAAACACTTACCTTTCTATGGACATTCTAGTGTAGGACTGAAATTTCTCAGGATATTCTCTAAGGTCAGAATAAAGCGTCCAAAATTCTCCCTTCTCCTCTCTCTCCTGCAATAAGGGATGGACTCAGTATCTACTGTTTCCTCTACTACGGTGGACAGCAGCTACCAAAAGCAGAAGGATCAAAAATTCAAGCACCAACTTGAACTACACAACCTCTCTCGTCAGAAACAAACAAAGGATATACTCCCAAGGAAGTGGCATCAACAGGAAATGAAATCCAACTCTCTGACTCACAGGAAATGACATCAAAAGGCATAAAAATACAGTACAGGTTAAAAAATGCATGAGGCACAGTAACGCACATCAACGCACTATAGCGCAATCACATAATCGCATTATAGCGCACACCAACGGTTTCCAATGCATTTTTAAAACGCGGAAAATCGCATTGCGTTTTTTTGTGCGTTATAGTGGGGCCTTGCCCTTAGCATTCTTCATTTACTATTTAATTCATACAAATATTATTGATTATTCTTGAAACTATAAATTTATTGATGCTCTCCAATAGTATGGTAAAATTTTCATGTACAGTATACTGGACCTACTGTTGTAAATAGGACTTTTATGACCGGAAGTAAGGTAGTTTCCTTATCTATTAACTGTGGCTGGTCTGTTATACACTAAGGTCATGGCTAAGGAAATGCAAATGGCGGCATTAACTGTCAGCTGCTCTCATAACAAAGTTAATCCTCTTAACCCAGGGATCTACAGGGGCAGAAACTGGAAATAATTAGTCACTTCAATTACACTTGCAAATAATTGACTTCTGCGTTTAGTTATAAATGGCAATTATTGACATGTGCCTAGGCTGTTAGTATTAAGCTCTGTGGTGCTTCAGACTCCAGGGAGAAACAATTATAAATGATAAAGTTGCGAAAGTCATGACATCTGCTGGTAATGTAAACCTTATGCATCAATTCCATAACTTCTCACTTCTTTACCAGACTTTAGCTGAATTCAGAAAACTGCCTTTTGTTGATAATCTCTATATATTAAATGTGATTACGTTACAAAAGGATCTACAACTCCCAGAATTCATTGGATGATAAAATCTGGAAGATCACAGGATTGACATCCCTGCTAAAAAACATTTTACACTTCATTCTAAATACATAAAACATACATTGTGTTTTCCATTAAATTACTGTGCACTAGCATTACAGAGAGGCACAGTTTCAGAAAGTGTAGCCTCACACCCAAGTTCATTTCATTAAGTGACAGTTGGAAGTTGATCACATGATCCTGAAACCTTCTTGTAATATTCATGTTTGAGGATTATACCCATTATAGTCAATGGAAAAAGTGTCCCAGCATTTGTGGATAACATGGGAACACTGAAAATCCTTTCTTTGTCCATCTTTTGGTAATTTCCTAGCAAGATCATGGCTTGTGTATTTCAGCACAGCTTCTGCAAAACTAAGTTATATTCACATCCTGATAATATTAAACTTATTAGACTTCTCCTATGGGGTGTTCAACATTCCGCTTATTACAGTTACGTCTATAAGTGAAAAAGCATGCTACCTGGCAGTTTCCCATTTTCTGCTTGTTATGTTAGTGTGGTCATTTATTAGAACTATGCGCACGCCACCAGCGACCCCTCCCAGGTGCTTTCATTGGTCACTGGCTATGATGGAGCAGTATAAAACAGAAAGCGAAGAAGAGTTTCAAGTTACTCTTTGCGAAGCTGCAATGGAACTGCCCATTATAATGCTGTCAAAAGACACCAGTATCCGTTTTTGTAGCATATGTCAGTTAATCCAGCCAGATAGGTGCCATCATTGTGTGAAATGTAACGTGCGTACTGAAGAAGGACCATCACTGTGGGAAGAAGGGAATAGTATCCCAAAACGCTCGTCGGTTCAAGTGGGCTCTAAGGCTCTGGGACGTGACACGGTACCTCTTGAGTTTCCCCTGGTGTACTTTACCATTTGTTGGAACTTTGTGGATTTTGCTGGTCCGTCCCCGCTGGGGAAGCTTATGTTCTCCTGCTACTGGGACATGTGGATGGTTTGGAGGTCGGGACTGGCTTCTGGCTGTGGAGCGGCACCTTGGGCCCTATTTATAAAAGATCGGTATCGTTATCGTAAAATACCGATCTAAATCAATAGAACCAGAGCCTGCTAGCAGAGCTGCACTCCCTCCAGCATTTTCTCCAGAAAACACCACACACAATCACACCCAGGCTGTCTGCTAAATAGTCCACCTGTGGACTTAACTGGCTAAGAATCCCACCCACTCTTCCTAGCCAGACTCCAGGGCCCTGCTAACTGGGTAAATTAAACACCTCACTACATAACTCCATTTTAACTTCCCCTGGAGCCTCAGCGAAGCCATAACTGCAGCCTGGGTGGTATATACACTCCATCTACAACTACAGTTGCCCCTGTCACAACATGTACAATGGAGATTTTTTAGTACAATTAACACACCATTTATTGTGTAATTTTTCGTAATTTAGAAAATTTTCGAAAATACGTATTTAAGAAAATACGAGAAAAATCCGCCGTTCGCGAACAGGATAAATCTGCGGCGGATCCGGGTTCGGATCCACGAACCGGCCATCCCTACTATTCTGTGCTGGGCCATACGTTGATGCAGTAGCTGTTTGGTCTCCCCACATACAAATCAGAGCATTCTTCACTGCACTGCATATATGATGTCGCTTTTCTTGTGTTTCAGTATTGGGTCTTTCGGATGTCCCAAATAGAGGTGGGGGGGGGGTTCGACACCAACTGTCTGCCATGTACAATGCTGTTTTGACACCTTACTCTGGGCATTCCTATAACACCTCTTAGCCACTATCCAATCACGCCCTTAACACTTGGCTGTGATATGCTAATTGGGATTTTCCAGGGTACATAATTGCCACAGATTCTTGTACAAGTCATTCTGAATTGAGAAAGCCAGTCGGATGTCTAGCGAAACGTCTTCAAGAACTAAACTTCAAGTCCAGTTGATCTAATTGAATACAACAGATATACCATGACCTGGATGAATGAGAACCTTCACAAGCATATTGCATTTGTGGAATTTTAACAATTTGCAAACATTCCATTTGCAGTATTTTCATGAATATTCCATGGTGTTCTGAATTACGATCACTGCTTTTGCAATATTGCTTCGGACTATTCAATTTGTGGTATTTCGTGTTATAAAAATTCCATTAGTGGTATTCTCAATTAAGAACATTCAATTTGCAGTATTCTTGCTTCTAAACATTTTAATTACAGTATTTTGCATTTCTGAATACTCTAGTCTTGTTAAGGGAAATTTTGTTGGCAGAATTCTTATTTGCAATCATTCCAGGGCTCTCTATTGTGAAAATTTGACATGCAGAAATCTCATTTATTAACATTCTACATTCTTGATTGACAGTTTGCAAGAAATATATCCCTAACATAGGGCGCAGGGATGCATGGCAGATATAGGAAGTGGGTAAAGGGTTAGTTGGGGGTTAGTTAGAACGTAGGTGTTAAATAATTGTGGCAGGAATGGGGGAGGTCAAGGCAGGGAGAGAGTGAGTGACAGAAGGTTTGATGTAGCAAGAATAATGAAGGAGACGACTGAGAGGATAAATGAGGAAAGGGAATAGAAGGGTTAGACAGACTAGAATAGCAAGGACATTGATTCAGGCTCTAACCTTGATCATTGATTCAGCCTTCTACCTAAAGAGCTTTGCGCTTGTAAGGGCGACATTTCCAGTTTTTTTCAGAACTGTGCTTCCTAAACACAGTCCTCCTTCCATCAGCATTGACCCCAAGAGCAGCAGAGTGCAGAAGTGTAGGTCCCGGCTTCGCACTCCAATGACATCATCAACATTGGCGATGTACATTCCAGGGGTGGAGCTTCACTTTCTACATCATCTGCCATGCCTGTTTGCAAGAATGTAATTAGTATTTTAACGTGCAAGCAATCCTTTTTATGGGAATCTAGTTTCTGAACATTATTTTTCATATCTGAACATTTTAGTTTATGAATATTCCGTTTTGCTTCTGAACATTCCCTTTGTGGTATTTTGTGTTCTTAACATTCGATTAATGGTATTCTCTCACTTGTGAACATTCCATTCTCAGTTTTGGTGATTTTAGACATTCCATTAACAGTATTTTGCATTTCTGATACAGTAATTCCATTCTAATTTGGCAGCATTATATTGGCAGAATTTCTTTGCAAGCATTCTAGAGCTTTCAATTGCAAAAATAATACCTGCAGAACTCTCATTCATAAACATTTCACATTTGGGCAATTTTGTGTTCTAAACATTTCTTTAGTAGTATTCTCAATTGTGAGCATTCCGTTCACATTATTTTTGCTTTTGAATAGTATTTTTGCCACTTGGCAAGCAGTGTCAGCGACAACAGCAAAAGCCAGCAAGATATTGATTGTCTTGTATAAAGGGTTTTGAATTCAAGGGAGGAAAATATTATTCTCCCTGTTTACAAAGCAATGATAAAGCCTCATTTGGGAAATTCGGTGCTGTTTTGGAATCTCATGTAGAAAAAAAGACATCATGGAAATGGAAACGGTTCAGAAAAGGGCAACAACAACTAAATTAATAAGGGGACTGAGGGAGCTTGAATATGATTACAGATTGGATAAATTGCACAAAAATAGTCCAAATCCTGGGCACTCTTGTATTTTCAAAACAATTTGTATTTATTATGTCAATGTTTTGGTGCTACATTGTGCACCTTCAGGGTATCCTGATGAAGGTGCACAATATAGCACCAAAACTTTGACATAATTAATACAAATTGTTTTGAAAATACAAGAGTGCCCAGGATTTGGACTATTTTTGTGCATTTTTATATATACCTGGAGGCACCTGTTGGAAAAGCAGAAATAATGTACTGGGATTAATATATATTTAAGATTGGATAAATTGCAATTATGCACACTAGAGAAAAGGCGCTTGTGTGGATATATGTCATTACAGTCTCAAAAGTTATGTCAAATTTCATATTATTAGAATGTATTTCATCCAAGCATACTGCATATAAAATGTGTCTCTGTACATCGCCTCCGGTCCCCCACCTCTGGCTCCTTGCAAGGCTTCTCCGGAGTATGTTGGATATTTTGGGTTGCGCTTACATGCACATGTTCATATTCAGAAACCCGTGATCATTTCCAAAATATTCAGTTCCTAAAATGCTTCTTCCATTGGTTGGGTTTTTTTGGCACCAAATGCAAATGCCTTTCAGCCTACATGATTCCCTGCTTGTTTTTCTTGGGGCTTTGATTGGTTCTGATCCCCTTTTTAAGGTTTCTGCTTTTAGTCCATTGTTGCCTGATATAGCTTGTGGTTTCCTGGTTTCCAATTTCTCAGATTGTTTGCCGCCTGCCCTGGCCTTGGACCATGACCTGGCTTCTCTTTTTCATGACCCTTTTGAGACTGTGTTCCGCTGATTAACTAACATGTTCTCACTTTGGCTCCGTCCCTAACTTCAATTTTGGTTTACGATTTTGTACCACACTTCTGGTTTTGTCCTGTCCACTTGTTGCATTCCAGGTTTTTTCAAGTATCCTCAGCACAGATACTTTACACGTTTAGTACAGGGGGCAACTGTGTCTGGAGAGGCACTACAACCCTTCTGGCAAACAGGGGCTTGTCTATTGGAGAAATAACTGGTGTTAGATTGGGGTATCTGTGCTGAAGGGATACACGGAGACTCCAGGATGTATGTGTGTTTATGCATACTGAATAAGTTTGTGTTGATTGACAAATTCATCTGAAATAATTAAGACAGACACAATGGTTAAAGTTAACCTATCAGAAATATGCTTTAAAATTAGAAAACAAAACATCACTTATTGTTGAATTCACATGTGCAATCTGCTTAAACAAGCTCTGAAACTACATCTTCATGTAACACAAATTAAGATGGAGAGACCAGGAACAACCGTCCTTTTGAACTGTCAATGAATAAAGTATCTGAGCTAATGCTTTAAAACAGGAAAAGCCGTTACATTGCTGGAAATCAATAGTGGGTTTCAGCTTCTGTATAGAGTTTAAAATTAAAAAGCAGCTAACCAACAGGCTTACAGATAACAAAAACATCAACCGCATCAACTAGCCATTAATAAAATATTTAATTCCCAGACCTTAAACATCTGCAGGATAACCGACATTCTTCTCAGTCCATTGGGAGAGAGAAGAAACAAAGCAACAAATGTATAGATCCTGATTTTTATTAATGTGTTCCCCTTTATTATAAAAATACATTTTACTGTATGCTATAGATTTTTCCCCACAATACATCTTTAGGGTTTATTTTTTACTGTGTTGGTTTTGGCCATCCATTGGGATATATGGCAGAATTTTGGTGAGTCTAGTTTCAAACCGAACATGGTTTCAAGGCAGAACTGTGGACTTGTTGAAAAATTGATCCGAAGGCTGGAACTTTGTGGAATTTCAATGATATTGGTGTTAAATTTAAAAATGTGGTGTTACCATTTGATGTTAAAAATAAAAATTATGCTTTAATTGGGCTTAAAGTGGACTTTCAGTTCCATTAAATTTAATCACATTCTGTAGAATGAAACTCACTGGTTTTGATCAACTTTTGTGCCCCTGGCTTGCCTGGAAGCTGTGATTAAAATTGAAATATAATTTCAGTGTATCTATGGTATTCAGTTTGATCAACTGGAATCAATGTTTAGTTCTTGAAGACATTTTGCTAGACATCCGACTGGCTTTCTCAATTTAGAATGACTTGTACAAGGATCTTTTGCCAATTAATACCATAGAATGTTGCTTCAGTTAGCATGTAGTTGTAAGAGTTTTACCTGATTCCATTGCAGAGACCAACTGGTAATCATAGACACTGGGGAGCAGGGTCTAAGTGTGACCAGGTTTTTACCAGAGTCCCTGATGGTCACACCAGGTTGTGGCCCCCAGTACCTGCAAGTGACGAGTCGAGGGAGATGGTAGAAACTGAGCCAGAAATCCGGAAGAGCAGCAATGGGCACAGGAAGCAAGCATAGCATAGGAACAAGGCACTGGGACAGGTTGAGGAACAGGGAAGATCAGGAAGCTAGAGTAGGAACAAACAACCAGCACTGGTCCTCTCCACTTCCTGACTTTTAAAATCTTGCTCCATGCCGGTGCGTGCGTACATCCATGCGCCCAGCCAAACAGCCGTGCATTTGCACATGCGCACAAACATTCGAGTGCACTCCCACCAGATGTCGTGTGCATGCACGCCCATGCATGCCCACTGGAATGTCTGACCAGATAAGAAGCGATCCTGACAGCTGTATACCGGAAAGGTCTCAGGGACCTCCTGAATTAAAGGTGTCAATAGCAAAGATGTTATGAAACTCATCAAAATTGCATGACATGTGGCGATAGATTTCAACCCAAGGCTTGTTTTTTTTTTTTTTTTTTAGTTTGGCATAAGTGGATTCCTTCACACTTCTTTAGAGTAGAGATGGGCGAACTTTCGAAAGTTCGGTCTGTTTTAGAACTTTCGAACTATATGGAAAGTTCGAAAGCTTGAAAACGGACCCATTAAAGTCAATGGGAGTCAAATAGTTTCGAAAAGTTCTAATGAAATACAATTAAAATATCAATGGTAACTTATTGTAAATGGCTGTGGGACCTGGGAAATGGTCTGGGGAACATGTTTGAATATCCAAGACATTCTAAAAATCAATTTTACTCTCACTCAAGCTATTTTCGAGCTCGTTCGCGCCTAGGTATCATATACATTTTACTCGCGGATTTGATTCTCGAGTATAGGCTTGAATGGACACTTTACTTGTAGATTCGTTGTTCATGCCTAGATACCATGGACATTTTACTCGCAGATTTGATGCTCGCGTATAGGTTTTAAGGGACACTTTACTCGCAGATTCGATGCTCACGTTCCCACCTAGATACCATGGACATTTTACTCGTGGATTCGATGCTCGCGTATAGGTTTTAATGGACACTTTACTCACGGATTCGATGCTCGCGTTCGCGCCTAGATACCATGGACATTTTACTTGTGGATTCGATGCTCGCGTATAGGTTTAAATGGACCCTTTACTCGCAGATTCCATGCTCGCGTATAGGTATAATAGGCTTTTTACTCACACATTCGAACGATCGAACAATCAATATTTATCGAAAGTCCGGAAATATCTGGATCCGGGATAGTTCGAGAAGTCTGAATTAGTTTGAATTCAAATAGTTTGGCTCGAACTCGGGTTCGAGTTTGAGTTCTGGTCCATCTCTACTTTAGAGCTGATTTCTTCTTTGATTAAGATGTTAAAGAACAACTATACTCAACTCTCTCCCGCTCCACTCACACATTGTATTGTAAACAGGATGAACACCTAAACTGCTAGTTTATCACCCCTGGGTTCTTAATAGTTAAAGGGCAATTATAGTGAGAAAATTGTTTTTTTTTTATTTCTTCTAATGTATCCTATAAGTCATCCCATCCACCAGGGTACCTTTAGTTTCTTTAAATTCTACATAGTCCCCGAGATATAAGCCTTTGAATATGCTGTGATTTGTAGGAGCTGCTACACCTCATCTGTCACTCAAAGGCACACACCCACACAATCCAAAGCTCCCCTGCAGTACTGTCACACACTCTCTCACCCACACTATAAGTACCATGTGCAACATATAGTCAAATGCTGTAGTGCTAAACACAATCAATAAACCATTAACCCAGCAATATGAGCATAACACACTATAAAACAGCCCCTCCCCCCAAAAAAAATCTTATATACATACATACAAAACCAGTGACTCAAATGGAACACTAATACAGTATATATAATACAGTAATACAGACTATATACCAAACAAGACACACAGTGCAATCTATGAAATATATAGACTAAAGCAACTGAAATGTAACAGGACAACAAGCAGTGTCACTGTTTTTGTGAAGGTCTCACTACAAGCTGCTGTTACACTGACTCTCTCTTCAGTGATTATGATCTCAGCTAAGCAGGGGGAGAGATATGAACTTTAGGTAAAAAGTAAATAACAATTAGCAAAGTTAGAGAACAGGCAGAGTTCAGTAACTTACTTGTAAAGAATCTCAGCACCACTTGTCCTCCTCTCTCCCCCTCTGCCCCTCCCTTCAGCATATTGCTACTTTATTCCACACTTTGATTGCTTGCAGTCTAGCTCTGGAAGGGAGGGGTCAACAGGATGTCAGCACTTCATTTAAAGTCCTTTCAACTGACAATGCTCGGACTCTGTATACAGCCCGTCACTGCTTGAGGGGGAGTAGACAGAGAGGGGAGGGGGACTACACAGCTTGGTACAAACTTCTGCCAGTGTGAAGAAACGAAGCCACACAGAAACATGAAAGTAAGGCAGCTTATACTAAGTGATCTATACATTGTATACAGACAAAGTTTTTTTTTCACTATAGTTTCTCTTTAAGCTACTTTAGTTAGTAAAAAAGTTAGTATAGTATTTGAGAATGTACAGTAACATAAATATAGCATAGCACATCACCTTAAAATTCCCAGGTATGGCCACACTCTATTGTGATGCTAACAGGAATAATACATGATATTTTAGCAACCAGGGAAAATAGACTACCCCTCACAACAGAAAACTGTGTAAAAGCACAAACCTTGTATACCCATATAAGAATTTAAAAAATTACCCATATATTATTGTGTATATATACACAGCACTTTACAATTCCATGTATACATTTACCCTCCCCCAAAGAGTTTACAATCTATACACATTTATTTGACACATACAACCTATCAGTATCTCTTTATGATTGTAGGGGAAACGAGAGAACTTGGAGGAAACCAATGCAAGCACAGAGAGAACATACATCTCCTTAAAGATGTGTTCAAGCGTAGATTTGAACTCAGGACTTCAGCACTGCAAGGCATCAGTGCTAGCCACTGAGCTACCGCACTGCCCAAATAACCATAAAAAACCCACAATTAATCTAAAAACATTAAAATCTGATGTGAATGTAAACATGTAATTGTAAAGCGCTATAGAAGATGTTGGCGCTATATAAATCCACAATAATAATAATAATTTTGTGATTTTTATATATGGGTAATAGGCAATAAAGTTTGACATTTTACAGGTATTCTTATATGAGTGTACAAGGTTTGTGCTTATACACAGGGTTCTGTTGATAGTATTTTAGATTTAATAAAGACATTTGTCCATCTAGTCCAACCAACTTAGCAATACCAGAAAAGAATGTATCAGTACTGACCCCTATACAGGAGCGCTCGGGAACCCCCTACCGAGCAGAACTCAAAAGTGAGAATGAGGATATCCCTGAAGTCACTCCCATTTTCACGACAATGGTACCGGGCCCCCCTTCCGCTAAAGTAATATAGATAAAGTGCAACCTGTATACACCATAAAAAACGCAATGGCTAAAAACATATAAAACAGTTTAATCCCACAATATACAAACACAATATACAATGAATATAGCCGGCCGGCTCTATTAGGTAAAAAATCTGAATAAAATTCTATAAAGAGACTATTCCACCGTGACAAGCCCCCATAAGTATACAGAGCATATGTATGCAAAGCAAATATAAATAATATACTATGTAAAAAATGCAGAGCGGATAAAAAGTGTGGACTCCAAAGTGGCAGTTGCAAAGAATTAAGCTGGTTCCTAAAGAGTCCATATAGCAAGGGACATGTATATAATAAAAAATAGTCAATAAAAGAGAGCAAGTGTGCACACTAAAATTCCCGGAGGTGGTATAGTACTATAGTGTTTCGATATACATCACCGCTCTTCACACAAACTCTCTCCCCGTATTGAGTTAATCCCGATTTCCCCCGGACACAGGTATCAAGCGTCCGTGGCCTTTCTGCACTTGGGAAGTCACAGGAAACTTTAGCCCACACAATATTTCAGTCAGCGCTGTAGTGGGATACTTGGGGCTCGTAGTGGTATGCGGTTAAAGGATCCCGTCCTGTCGATATCAGACCACCTCCTACTTCCGGTGTTCAGTCACTATAACGCGTTTCGCTCGTCAGAGCTTCCTCAGATTCAATCGTCTTTTTTGTACACAGGATTCCAAAACTGCACCTCATATTCCAAATTAGGCCTTACCAATGCTTTGTAAAGAAGGAGAATAATATTTTCTCTAAGAATATGTAGATTTGCACGTTTCGCTGCCAGGTGGGTTGGTTGGGTCTTTCCTCCTAACTGCTCCGTTCCCAGCAGTATTAGTTACAAATAGCAAAATTAAGGAAGGGGTGCCACACAGGAGTGCTGCCTAAACAATATGTTTCAATCCCCAAATCGATCTTTGTCAAGTGATCATCACTTGACAAAGATCCGTTTGGGGATCGAAACATGTTGGAATAAAAACTCTTTGTTTATGCAGCACTCCTGTGTGGCATCCCCTTCCTTTTTTTTGCTATTTGAGAATAGTATTTTCTCCATTGAATCCATACCTCTCTTTAGACAAGACAATATCTTGCTGGCTCTAGCTGTTGCTGCC
Organism: Hymenochirus boettgeri; assembly: GCA_019447015.1. Classification (NCBI taxonomy): domain Eukaryota; kingdom Metazoa; phylum Chordata; class Amphibia; order Anura; family Pipidae; genus Hymenochirus; species Hymenochirus boettgeri. The sequence goes on from CM033474.1 coordinate 240,096,975, forward strand.
TAGCACTGCTTGCTACAAGTTAATTATCATTACCAATCAATTATCAATACCCCAAGATCCTTTTCTAACAGAGATTCACTCAACACAGAGCCATGTGTAGTATAAGCAGCACAAGGATAATTTAGTCCAAAATACATCATCTTACATTACAAATTGCCTTCACTGCTATAGTATTCTATGTATCCCTCTCTCCCCGTTGGCATTTTAAATTATAGGGTAACTGTAGTCTCCATACTTTTCAAACAAGCCTAGTATGATGTCTTTAGCTGTTGTCAATCTAAAGTTACAGCCTTGCAAGTTTTCTTTACTCTGCCCTGTCTCTTTGTCTCAGTGACAGGCATGTGAGCTGTGTCATAAGTCCTGTCCACAAGGGTGCTTCACTAATGAGGCAGAGTGAGATATTTGTCCCAGGCGGCTCCTCTAAGTTAAAGAGAGAGGTTGCAGGGAAATTATATTTAAAAAAAAAACTGCCTCTGTAAAACAAAAACAAAAAAATGCGCATGTTGGGATTCCTTGGGGGGCACCATTCAAGTGCCCCATTGCCCATTCAACACCCCTATTGGAGTTGCCCAAAACTGATGTAGGAATTGCTGATAATTAACCCCTGTAATACTGGATTGTATATGCAGCCAGTTCAGTATCTGCTATAGTAAGCTGTCATGTGCTAACAGCTTACTTTGGATCAAAAGAGATCCATTCACAAATAAAGTAGGAGATTTCTATCCTGGTGGTCGAGTAGAGGTATTGAACTGTAGAGTTGGACTAGAACTCGAACTCAAACCCGAGTTCGAGCCAAACTTATCGAGTTCGAACAGACTCGAACTTCTCAAACTATCCCAAACCAGGATTTCTCGGACTTTCGAACTTTCGATAATAATCGAATTCGAAAATCGAATGATCTTCGAATTGTTTATGGGATAATTATCGAAAAGGTTTGAATAGTTTATGGGATAATTATAAAAAATTGAATGCGGGAGCTCAAAGTACCGCATGTGAGAATAAAATCATTTCTCAGGTCCCAAAGCCATTTAGTTACCATTGATATTATTAGTAGTAGTCAATATGGATTTATGACAAATAAATCATGCCAGACAAATTTAATTGGTTTTTATGAAGAAACGAGTAAGAATTTAGATTCAGGCACAGCAGTGGATGTGGTATACTTGGATTTTGCGAAATCTTTTGATACTGTGCCACATAGGTGACTAATGTATAAACTGAGGACTGTTGGCCTTGAAGAAAACATTTGTGCATGGATAGAGAATTGGTTATTGGATCGCAATCAGAGAGTGGTGGTAAATGGAGCTACATCTATGTGGGCTAAAGTTCAACACGGAGTGCCTCAGGGTTCTGTACTGGGGCCGCTTCTGTTTAACCTGTTTATAAATGACTTAGAAGAGGGTATTGAGAGCAAGGTCTCAGTGTTTGCTGATGACACTAAACTATGCAGAGTTTCGGAAACTTCAAATGATATGCAAGTGCTGCAAGCAGACCTAGATAGATTATCAAAATGGGCAGCAGAATGGCAGATGAGATTCAATGTTGATATATGTAAGGTGATGCATTTGGGATTTAATAGTCCCTGTGCCACCTACACCATAACTAACTCTGTGTTAAGTGCATCTGTAATGGAAAAAGATTTGGGGGTTCTGGTAGATAACAGACTTAGCTGTAGCAAACAATGCCAGGTAGCAAAGGCTAGAGCTAGCAAGATATTGTCTTGTATAAAAAGGGGAATAGATTCAAGAGAGAAAGATATTATTCTCCCTTTTTACAAGGCACTGGTAAGGCCTCATTTGGAATATGCAGTGCAGTTTTGGAATCCCATATACAAAAGGGACATCTTGGAAATAAAAGCAGTTCAGAGAAGAGCAACTAAATCAATAAGGGGAATGGAGAGGCTTGAATATGCAGGCAGATTAGACAAGTTAGGGCTGTTTACATTGGAGAAGCGACGTTTGCGTGGGGATATGATAACCTTATACAAATATATTAATGGACCATACAATGAAATCTCTGGTGCATTGTTCACTAATAGGTCATATCAGACGACTCGTGGACATCCTTTAAGGTTGGAAGAAAAGAAGTTTCATCTTCAGGTCAGAAAAGGTTTCTATACAGTGAGAACGGTAAACCTGTGGAACTGTCTTCCAGCAGATGTTGTAATGGCAAGTTCATTAAATAGTTTTAAAAAAGGCCTGGATAAGTTTCTAAAACTAAAAAAATATTGAGAATTACTGGTATTAATGCATATAGATCTGGTTGATCCAGGGATACTTTCCGATTGCTGTTTGGAGTCAGGAAGGATTTTTTTTTTTTTGCCTTCTTCTGGATCAACTGTTAGGTAGGGTTTAAAAAAAAGGGAAAAAAAGATGATGAATATGTTGGACTTGATGGACGCATGTCTTTATTCAACCTCAATAACTATGTTACTATGTTACTATATTTTAATTATATTTCATTAGAACTTTTCAAACTATTTGACTCCCATTGACTTTAATGGGTCAGTTTTCGAACTCTCAAACTTTCCATATAGTTCGAAAGTTTGAAAATGGACCGAACTTTTGGAAGTTCGGCCATCTCTATTGAACTGTGATCAGCTTTTTGATCAAAGTTCAGCACCTGCTATAGTAAGCTGTCATGTGCTGATGGCTTAGTATAGTATTTGTGAATGGATCAAAGAGATCTTTTCACAAATAGGGCAAGAGATTTTTTTACCCTGATGGACAAATGGAGGTATTGAACTGTGATCAGCTGTTTGATTACAGTTTAGTACATGCTATAGTAGGTTGTCATGCACTGACAGCTTACTGTTGTATTTGTGAATTGAGCAAAGAGATCCATTCACAAATAAAGATTTTACTAGTGAAAGACCTACATTTTTTTTAAAGGCACAGAACAATATTAGGTGATCAGTTCTGATCATTGAAGTACAAAATAAAACCTTATTACACACTTATACACACATTTGTTCTTTTTTTTTTTTTTTTACAATAAAATGATGATCAGTGAAAAAAAACCTGCCCTTTTCAGAGCTGCACAAAAACCGCACATTCTGCACAAAAGTCTCTGGAGAATAATCAAAGTAAACACAGATTAGACATCTGACGATTTTAAGGGAAACTGAGCCTCACTTCACATTTCATCCTAAAATTAGTGTAAAACCAATACCAAAATGTTTCGGAGGATGTAGATTCCCCTTCCTTAGGTAAGGAAGGGGAATCTACATCCCCCAAAACGTTGTATGTCTTTTTGCTGAATAAAAACACTGGAAATGAAATAGTGTGCTCCTCCAACTTTTTTTGCATTGGGCACTTACTTTACCATTCTCTGTGTGGGGCACTTATATTATAATCCTATGTGGGGGTCATTTCTATTACAATTCTCTTTATCTTTACTTTACCCATTATTCACCAGTGTCTCTTTCAGTTATTCAACTGTTCCTTTGACTTTTATTCTCTAGCTTACTAGTTATCTGCTTTCTTTCAGCCGCCTATCCATTTAATTAGCTATCTAGCTATCTAGCTATCCATCTCTCTCTCTCCCCTCAAATTTATAGCAATACTAAAAATACATTATCCCAGTGTGAAAAGTGACCAATAAACTGTAATTTAAAATGCAGAATTTACTATAAATTGCTTCCAGGTATGAGTAAATACATGTGAAGTTTCTGAAATACAATATTTTTTGGGATGTGACAATGCTTTTTAAATAACCATTTAAGACATTGGTAAAATGTATTCTGTTTTTAAAATTTTTGACTGATAGCATTTATTTCATACAAACGCTTTTAGTAAATCAGTGTGAATGACGTTTCTTGGTTTATCAAGAAAACATATTTGTTTCATCAAGGGAATCACTGAAGAAAAACCAGTTCCAGAAGGCTATCTATAATACAGTATGTAAAAAAAGTTTTTTAGACAGCAAAATAATGATTGAGACACAATGTACAGTAATTGCGTTTTATTTCAGAAAGCTTTTGAATCAAACACTGTGGAACATTTACAATCCTCTTTTCATCTTATGATGTTGTTGTTCTGTACTGTGGTTTCATCAGATTTTAATGACTTTAAAATCACAATGTGTTCTTTGTGATCTGAAGACTTTGCCTCACTTCCAAGGCCTACATTCAATTCCGACTTTACTTTGGCACAGTTTCATTTCCTGTCTTAGGAATTTGCTGTGCTCCTTGACTTTCTTTTCTTAGTCTGGTGTCAGGAGGTTGCAATTTGTTTTTGGAAAAGTCCAAAATCAGCAAATAGGCTAAAAAAAACCACCATATCCTTTTGAAGTGTATATTTTATAAATTCTGTTCTCCAAAAATAGCAAATTTATTCTTGTAATATTATAATAACAGCCTGGATGTAGCTAGATAAAAAAAAAATCTTCTTTAGAATAAACACATCAATAAAACGAATGCCTTACTGCTATTCACTGACAAGCCAAATTTGGAATCGTGAACTGATTCAATTATACATGTCTCATGGATTTTAATTTACAAAATGTACTCAATATGCAAGCTGATTTGGATGCATATGAGTATTATCAATTCAGATTAATTTATGCAAAGAGATTTGCTATTAATGATACCAGTTCAAGATTTAGATGAATTGATTCATTCGTTTTGCTTGCAACTGACGTTCAATGGAAATAAATAATAAGTATCTAACCAAACTGCTGGCTTTAAAATCTGTCATCAGAGGTTTACATTTTCTGCTCCATAAAGGTCACTTGCCAAGCAAGGCACTCTTTCCTACAGCTAACAGATATATAAATAAATATAGAAGGGTGTATGATGGAAACATCTGAAATAAAGTAGCCACATCCAAAGCTTGGTTATAGTCATTTTATTCAATCAGTACAAACTGTATAACAAAATCCCACATAAAATGCTCTGCACTTTTTAATCCATTGAAGGAACAATTAGCCCTGCTTACCGTTATAGGCTCCGAATTGTGCTTACTGTAGGTATGAAAGGAAACTAAGAGCTTCATCTCACAGAGACAGTGACACATATTGTGCAAACTATTTTCCCTTTTCTATATTTAAATTTTACTAAAAGTCAACCAACACATATTGCTATTTAGTAAAAGATATTGTACCTTGATTATTTACATTTTGTTCAGAAACGGCTTTAAAAAAGTCGGAAAATCGAACCCCGGCTTATACTCGGGTTATTCACCTCACTCCCTCTGCAATTCTGGCTGCCGCTCGCTCCCCGCATTCACTGACATCACTACTCTGCACCTTTTTCACTTCCGGCACCAAGTAATGATGTCAGGCGGCGTGCATTCAAAAGGAGCGGCAGCCAGATTGCAGGCTTTTTACCGGTACACAAAATTGTTCTGGGTCAATTTCTCCTCCACTGAACTGGGGGTGCAGGGTGCCACTGCAGATGTTTAGAAATTACAACTCCCAGCTACTAAAGCATGCTGGGAGTTGCAGCATACAGTAATAGCCAAATCCAGTATGGCTGTTACTGTATGGGAATTCTGCTATCCATTTAAAGGGCAACTAAAGCCTCAAAACAATACAGAATCAGTAGGCAATAGTGGTCATAATTTCAACCCTCTCTGTAATAATACTTTTCTAAGGGGCATAATTATAAGTATAATATTTTCCAAATAGCATTGTAAAGTACTGACCATGTTGCTAAATACTTATTCTACAAAGTATTCTGCAGCCGTGCAGTATAGTCTATAGATAGTATAGTATAGTATTTGAGGTTGAATTAAGATATATATCCATCCAGTCCAACCCATCTAGCAATATCCTCATTTCCTGGCTAACTGTTGATCCAGAGGAAGGCAAAAAAACCCACCAAATTTATGAAGGGGAAAAAAATTCCTTCCTGACTGGAAGGCAATCGGAAATTTCCCTGGATCAACTCTATAGATATCTACCACAGTCTTTATTAACTTTTCCAGTATTTTTGTGGAATGTCATCACTTGGGCCCTGACCCTGTTCCCCACCTTGGCTCTCCTCTCTCTGGACCCTCTATCTTGACTTGGCTGATGATGTTCTGACTTTGACATAGATCAGATAAGTGTATGACATTCCACTATTGGGTCTTATATTGCATTACTATCCAGTGATGGAGGGCTGCACTCACATTATGCACTTATTGGCTAGGGAACTCTGTTTTCATACTGTATATATTGCTTTTTAAAATGTTTTTAACATATATGTTCACACTTAACCCCGGTCTGTCTTCGAATAAAGAGTTGTATATAACTTATTTTATGTGCGGTACCTTCTTTCCCTTTAGAGTCTATGCTTATATGTTTCTTTTTGGTTCCTGCACCATAGCTCACTGTGAGCCTTACTACCCTTGTCCTGTGCCTCAACACATCCCATATTGATCCCCATACATCATGGTCACACCTCCAAACATGCCCAAGTCCCCAAACATTATGTCCATGCCCCCAAACATCACAGGCACACCCACAAACACCACGCCAATATCCCCAAACCCATGCCACAAAACATCATAGCCATGCCCCCAATTGGTACGTCCAAGCCCATGTTTCAAACAGCATGGCCATGCCCCCAAACATTGCAAATACAGCACCTTGGGCCCTATTTATAAAAGATCGGTATCGTTATCGTAAAATACCGATCGTTATCGTAAAATAACGACCAGGTTTTTACCGATAACGACCGTTATTTACCGATAACGACCGTTATTTACCGATATCGTGAAATACCGATCGTTATCGGTAAATACCGGCCGTTATTTACCGATAACGACCGTTATTTACCGATAACGGTCGTTATTTACCGATAACGGTCGTTATTACCATGTTATTAAAGGTAAGCAAATAGGAGTATTGCGATTTTGCCAACACCAGGCAGCAAAATACATGTAGGAATTTAAATCTGAAAAAACCCAGTAAATTCTATTCCTTCTTACAGCTCAGACTTATAAAACTTATTAATTAGATAGAGAGTTTATTTGGTGATACAGAAGATGGGAAAACAATGAAAATATTTGTTATTGCAACTTTTGGTTATTTGTATACACAATATTTAAACTGCCAATTGTCAATAGAAATGCAGTCATATAAAAGTAAAGATGCTTGTTATTTAACCAATGGGAACAAATGACCATGGTCGTAATCAAATGACACACCAAAAAACTGTCGAAAACACCCAAAAAATGTTGTATATTTCAATAATAAATTTGTAGCCAAAAACACAGTGAGGGGTAGATAAAAACCCGGCAGGTTTAAATATGTCTAATAAAAAGCTTATAACAAGAAATAAAGAAATGGCTAATTAAAATGAAAGCAGGACAAACTTTTTATTTAATATAAGGGTAAGGGTAGCAGAGGGATTGTGTTTTTTTAACCAAAAACAAACACACAATATGCTCCGATGGCAGAATATATGATGCACTTTAATTTAACAAAAACACAAGATAAAAAGCTTTCAAGACAATAATGGAACACATCACACCATATAGCAGTAAAAAATTCCTGTAATACTAAATGGATAGCCCAAAATCGGAACAATATACAAAAAAAGTGATTAAAAAACACATTTAGGTCACACATGATGTGAAATTATATTTTATTATATAAATATTATATTATTAATTTATTATTAAATTATATGTTAAAAATGTCTTTATAATCAGATAGCGGTGCAATATATTATTTGGCTATTGCTTTACTGCATATTTAATGGGCAATTTATAAAATGGCGAAAAAGTCTTCTGATGCATATGCCCAAAACCAATTATTGCCACACAGTGCGAGATAAATTGCCAAAAAGGAACATCTGTGTTGATTGAAATGTGTTAAAACTTAATTGTAATACTAACATGTAAAATGTTCTAATTTTTTGTAAGTAAAATATATACCTTTTCTGGATATGTTTAATAATAAAACAATAAAATATGAAATTTCTTAATATTCACATAGAAATTGTGGACGAAAAAAAAAGAAAATTAGTGGGGAAAAATTGCTCATATTTAATGATTTGTATCTTCCAGTGGTTGTGTCATCTTCTTCTTTAATAGTGGCCCCTATTTTGAATTGATTACATTATGCTGAATTTTCCTTTAAAATTAGATCACTATTATTTGCAAGCTCATGTTTTAGTTCACAATTTCCCCCAATTTTTTTATAGTAGTACTAACGCTTCATGTCGCAGGCAAACTTTTTAAAAATTTTGTAATTTTTGTGAAACTGCAAAAATATCGTTGGCAAGTTAGAGCACAAAGAATTTTTGCAAATATAGCGCTTGTTTCTAAAACATGCCACAAGGAATATAACAAAAACAGAAGGAAATGTCTCTCAGCTAACTAACACTTGGACCATTAACAAGTGAAATGCAAAAAGTTACAAAAAAACAGAGAGACAAGAAATAGGTAGAGACTCCCCCCCAAAAAAGCATCACTCCAAGATGGATGAAGAATTGAAATCCATTCCGTGGAGATTTGCAGATGTTCCAAAAAAACGGACACACTGAAGGCGAAGGGATTTAAAAAAAATCCAAACATTCCGCCTAAAATAAGGTATAAATAGCAATGGTAATTACTGTACAAGGCTCAGGGACCTGGGAAATGGTATGGGGAACATGTATAATGGCCAAAATCTTTTAATAAAACATCGTCCAGTACCGGAAATGTCATGCACTTCCTTTTTATACTTTCTGCGTACTATTTTTAAATCTTTTGTTATTCTAGAAATTTCGAATTACAAATATTTTTTTTTCTTTTTTTTTTTTACAAATTTCTAGAAATAAAGAAAAATTTTGAGAAAAAAGGTCTGTGGTTTAGAAAAATCTGAAAAAAGTCAGAAATCCGAGTTCCGGCAGATCATTGAAATCTGATTCGAATGCAGGTTCTAGGTTAGGATTCAGTCCATCTCTACTCTATATATATATAAATATATTAATGCTTTTATTGTACCTTTCCCTCGTGGTGACCTTGTTGGTAACATACTCTGTGGAGTCTGAGTATTTGCCTTTCGGCATTGAAAACTAAAACAACAAAATTCTGGCGCCTTATAAAACCTTGAACTGACAGAACTAAATTCCAAAAAAGAACTACAATTAGTTTTTTAAAATTTTGCAGATTGAAATTTTGGTGCTGATTTTTCAGCGGATTCGTAAACCCTTCACGAAATCTCTACCGATCTCTTTCTGCTCAGTTTGGAAACTGCATGCTTTGCATGTTGAAAGCACAATGATTGTTATCTAATCGTTGGCTTTGCACAATATTACTAACCTGTACGATACACTCAACAAAAAATATATTTCTTTGATCCGTACTTTCATTCTTTTAGTATCGTTTTCAACGGTCAAACTTAAATGCCGGGGAAAAAATCAACAGCTGAAGGTATTTTGATAGGGTCTCTGTAAGAGCTAATACAGGTATTTCTGCAAAGCTGTGATCTGGGAAGGTATTGTTTCTTTGAACTCGGTTGTGCTTTGCATAGATGTATTAAAATTGTACTGATCTTGGTCGTGCATTCATTGCTTACTTATCCAGGTTTGAAAACCTCAGTAGATTAGGAAACGTCTGGTCTCCCAGTCCTCTATAGTTTATAAATTTACACTGGCGTCCATATCTAATGATTATAATGGCTACACTTTCATTAAAACCATTAATAACACCAAAAGTGTCCTGATTGTAGCTGAGAGTTCAGCCTTTCAATTGGCTGCGCCGAGGCCCTTTACAAGTCGGAATTTCATTTACCTCAAAGTCAATTTTTTTTCTGTGGATTCTTCAACAAAAGTTAACAGAGAAAAACACCTTTAAGTATGGAGAATTTGTGACAATAGCAGTACGAGGAGCGACTGACCACAACGTATCCCAGTGCCCAAAAGTACAGGCTTCAGGGCTAAGTACCTTTTTTACCCAGTAGGTACTAAGGCAGCGTGTTAGAATTAAATAACGATTTTAACGAGTAATGAATCTCCTTAACTTCAGTATAAATCAAAAAATTACTTTATTCCAACAACGCCACGGTAAAGCAGGTTGAAAAAGCAAGTGTCTGTATTAAACGCTGCACCTTTGCTGGCGCAGGAACCACGAATTGCCGCTTGGGGGAAGAGGCTTTGGCTTTTATGGCAGCTTCGCAGACCGACTCATTTTTTAAAGTTGTTGCCATCTGCCCACACGAGATTGCGGATTCAGTTTTATAATGGGGGCAGTGGGCGAGCAAAGGACAATTTAGCCCACGCGTTCTTTTCAAATTTAAACATCTCTGATAATACATGGGTATAGGTGAAAGCAGTTTTAAAATACATTTTGTAATCCCTTTGATTGTTAGGCTCACAAGGGCTCAAATGTCAGCTTGAAAGAGCTTAATGGTGATTTGAAAAGAACCCAGCCTTTAAGTCATAGTAAAATAAAAGCTGCGACAACCTTTCCTAATAATGTTTTTCTGTGCTCAAATTTTCTGTTACCAATGTCCAATCCTAGTAATCTCACCCTTCCAGAATGCTTTTAGCGGGCCTCGTCCTCTTGCACACATGTTAATAATTTTCATGTCTCCGCTATTGTGCCCTAAAGGTAGAGGATTACCAAGCGGAAAGAATGTCCAGGGGGTGGGGCTTTTAGCTGTGAGTTCTAAATGTCTTGGCAATGCAGGAACACATATTAAGAAATTTAGACATCTCTGAATTCTCTATCGGTTTTGCTGCTGGGGTAATCCCAAAAGGCATTTTCTCAAAGTGATCTAATCATGTGCAAAGCCAATATTGAATTATAAAGGGTTTAAAGTTACGTAAGCGATATTGAATCGTTATCTTGACTTTACGCCTTAAAACAGCGATGCGATTCATGAATATACATGGAGCCCCATATGTTTTTTTTCCCAACTGTTATGGACAAATCACATTTTTAAATGTATGAAAATATGTTTCGGGTCCTGATCTTTCCCTGAAAAACTCGGCTACTATTATTGTTTGCTGATATGCTGTCCTACATTTAATTAATATGGAGAAAATATGTATATTTAATTTGAATTGAAAAAGCCAAATGCTGTTTTTCTTATCTTCTCCTCACTTTTCCCCCCAATCATTTTGACTCTCTCCTCCTGTACAGTTTTCCCTTGTTAATGGGTTATTTTAATTGTTAAATTCTGAGTTATCCCTGAATTTCATGCCAGTGTAAATTCACTGTCACATACAACAATCAAGCCTATAATCAATCTATGACTAAATTCACTTGTGTTACCCGGTATAAGCAAGCTGATTACCACGTTATCCATTAGAACACCTGATTGAAGGTTATAATTAAGCCTGAATTACCTCTCTCTTGATTGGACACAAGCTTGATACTTATATTGTAACTCTGGACCCATTACACACTATTTCAAAAATTAAAAGTCCTTAAAAAAAAATTAAACAGGGATAATAAAAATACATGAATTACTCAGAGCAAATTACAAATTTTGTTTGAGTTTTAAAAACTCACAGCATACACAGATATGCACATTAAAAAAGAGCACTGGGCAATCATGGGGTGTTTGGCCTTGGCAAAATGCAGCTTTCATGCCAATTCAAAGTATATAAAGGGTATCTCCATTCAAAAAAGTAACTTCCTTTTTTCAGTTTATGAAGAACGGGGAACTAAAGGAGCAATGAACTTATCTAATATTTTTTAAGTGAACTATTCCTTTAATGATTCATTGGAGCTGGGAGGTTTAGACAAGCTGTGCCTACCTCTGTTCTTTCAATTAATAGCTCAAGATCCGGCGAACGAAAATTCAAGAACCTTTTGCGCAATCCATCGCGCTACAGTGCAGTCCCGACTGGTTCCTGGTCTGTACAGCTATAGCTCGCATGTGCGATAATGTGTGCTTAGTAGACAGAACAAGGGGAAGCGGTATGGGAAGCGGGTTTCCCTGTGGCTGCGGTGGATCACGCAAAAGGTAAGTTTCTTGAACTTCATTCCAGGATCTTGAGATATTGATGTTAGACGGAAGGTTAGGCATAGCTCCTGATCTTTAATTCAATTACATTAAAGGAATAGTTAACTTTGGGGAGTGCTGAACTATTCATTTAAACTAGCAGGAGACCTGAGTAAAGTTAAAGAATTTACCTGAGCTCACACTCCGAACGATTTCCTTTGACAGGTCTGAATTGCCTTCCAATATACGCACATAGGCATACACTGAAATGGAGAATCAGGACCTGTGAGAGGAACTGCAGAGGAGCGCCAATGGCGGTAGGTTCCAATTTAATCTCGATATCAAAACTGAAGACTCATAACACCAATCTCCATATGTTGATATTTCGAAACAATAGCTATTCTGGGAATAAACCTTCTTATCTAATTATTTTCTATTTAATCACCTAATTCCATACCTTCTAGAATAATTCCTCCCCATTTCCCATACCTCAAATTATTGACCCCTTGGGTGACTACTTGTACCAGGAAATTCCTTTACTTTTGTGTTGGTCTACCCAGGTATACAAAGGACATACACAGCATAATTAGAACTAAATCGTAAGAGTCTCTGTGCTCTCTATTTCTAGGAAAAAGTTCGGACATCCTATTACTTGCATTAAATGCATTGTCATGGGGAGATCCCTTTATTGTATTCCAATTGCCGAGTTTCTATTATGTCTGTTAATGTATATGGTAGACAACGTGACCATCTTATTCTCTTGTTTGGTCTCTTCTTCTCTCAAGTAAATTTTCTTGTGATAGCCCTGGGACTACAAACTTGTTTTGCATTTGATGATATGTATAATCCAGATGTGATGTTGGTAGCTTCCTGTGAGGGAGACACTAATTGAAATATTGTTATTTACTTGCACGTTATCCCATAGCAATATATAGTTTAAATAAATGTAAACTTGCAAAGGTTTCAGGCAGGTGGGTAAGAATGATACAAACTAAGAAGGTTTCCAAAATACAAGTGTTGGCAAGTAAATGCAAAGTAAATGAACAGGAGAGGAAATCAAATCAAAGCAATAATTTGGTGAGACTTCCTTTGCCAACAAGCTTTTGAAATTAATTTGCAGGAAGTTGTTGGAATTATCGCACAAACATAACCGGAAATCGTTGATCGTGTTATCGCAAATCGCCCAAGTAATGTGAAAAATAGTTACCCCGCCGGACTATCATTAGTATTAAGAAACACTCCAAATATGACACTTCCAAAGATCCATACCAAGCTACTTATATGGGCAACTTTTGTATTTCTGCCTCCTCAGACTTGTGAGTTTACTGTCGAATTTAAGAAAAGGAAATGATTTATTGGAGTTTTATAAATACGATTGAACAGTTACCGCATTGATAGTGAAATGGCGATTATATTTCACCTTTGGAACCTCTGGAACCCTCTCGCTCTTTCACTTTGCAATGGTGACATTCGGGCATCTCCACCCTTTTATTGTCGTTCATTATGGGTGAATTGAACGGGAACAATTTTTTTGAACCTACTGTGAGTTTCTAGTTATTATTTCTTTGATAATTAAGCAGATGCGACGTGGGTAAAGCATGGGCAATCACTCTCGTAACCACCCCACGGCAAACCCATCTACTAAGCGCATGCTGGTAACTATAACAAAAAGCATAGAGCTAAATAACTCAAATCAGAGGGAGCGCTCGGAAGTCAAAACAGAGGGATAAATGGCTAAATTAAACAAATATTTAATATCCCGCGCGCAAGCAATATAATAGTACCACACACCACATAGATAGAAACAAGCATGACATTGATTAATTATACATATGGCCTCTTTAAAAGACAATGATAAAATCTATGCTAAACATACCCTTGAAACAGTCCTTTAATAAATGAACCCTTTAGATACCTTAGATCTAAAACACTGCAAGCGGGTAAGAACAAGTTATGAGGGATAGTGCTGTTTATTCATACCAACCGGCAGGGTTTTAGGGTTAGAATAGGTATTCTGAAGGGTTCATTTATTAAAGGGGACTGTTTGTAAAGGAATGTTCCCCCCATAAACCAACTTTGGGGGAAAGTAGGTAACCCTCCCACCTCCAAACCGCTGAAATATTTATGTCAGTTTAAACAAAAGTACCCCGTTTTTAATACTGAGAGGCAGCCAATCACAGACACGCTGACATCACGAGGAACGCCGTGGGGAGAGAAGGCTCGAAGTCACGATCGGGGGGGGGGGGGGATGGTTTGAAAAACAATATTTGTGGCGGTGGGCAGGGGTTACTTACCTTCACAAAAGGGATTACACGCTAGTGCAATGACGGCTGAGGATGGAATCCGGAGGTGGGAGGGGGTATCTTCATTTTACTGGACTTTGAAAAGGCCTATTCTTGGGAACCATAAGGAGCAGAGAGTTAGGTAAGGTTTATGTAAACGCAGAGGGGGCGGTATGGGGTAAATTAGTTATATAGTTTTTGGGGTGAGACATGACCTTAAGGGTTTATTGTTTAGATAGATTTATCAGTGTGTTTTAGAGTTATAGAGTATGTAAATTACTGTTGTTTTATCTATAAATGTGTAGTACTAATTATATATCTTGAGGTGTGAGATAAAAAAGATTGTTTGGTGGACATTTATTTCTTTTTATATACTTAAAGGGCATGTCCAAGCCCCCAAACTAACATTTTACCTACTACTGGCCCCACTGTGTAGTTTAAAATACTTACCTACATCCTTGCTCCTTATGGTTCTCCTGAATGGCTGCCCCAAAGTCCCGGAAAACTGAAGAGAGGGTGCTGTTTTCTGTTTGAAAGGTTTCACCTACTCCTTGTCCTCTGAGAGCACAGTGGCATGTGCGGGGAGTCCTTTCCTACCCCTCCTCCCACCCTCTGGATCCCTCTATGCTGCCACTTCCATCTTCCTTAAAAACTTTTAATATCTTGAGGGCCAGCCCTGCCCAACCCCAAAACGTGAATACATTTCTTAGAAAAAAAATCAGAGACATACTTACAGATACTTGCACATACGTCTGTCATTTTCAAAACAAACGTTCATGTGTGTACCAGCTTAGTGTATGGTGAAAAACACTGAATTTGGTGTCTTATTAAATGATTACATTTCAAATAATCTATTTTGATGGGGATAACAGGTGTGTTTTATTTAGGCTTTTTTTATTTTTATTTATCAATTCAGCTTTCCAGCATGGAAAACTATGTATTTTTCTCCACACCAGTGAAGAGACGACTAATTACCCTCAGGCAGAAGTCTAGCTTGAGCAATAAATCTCCATTCAGAAAAATGACTTTAGTAATGACAACAAAACAAAAACAATTATTCATACGATGTGAACAAAGGAAGGAATTATAAAAAATGTTCTTTTTATTTCAAATGGTTTTCAGCATTTCAACATAGTAATCTCCTAAGCCTCTATTATTCTAACCATGAGATGATTGACCATTAAATTATATGTCTTGAATCATTTAATCATTTCTTGGGAATATGCCAACAATAGGAACATTCTGAAAAGCCGCTGCTGAGATCCATGAATGTTTCCAGTTCGACGTTCGCCTAAACTACTTAGTTTTGTGCTGGAAAAGCGAGTTAGTTTAGGCGGAATTTTTGAAGTGAAAGTGTTAGCAAGGTTCTGTCCTAACACAAGTTTCTTTCTGCGGTTTTAAATGGATGATGAAGTCACATTCATTAAAGTGTATTCTTATCAGCCTGCATCTTGTCAGTAACCGAAATGGAAGATGGGAGTCATTCTGAACTATAGGGAAACATTGGACGGATTTAAAGCTAATAAATAGATCCATGAGAGAGCCCATTCCACACCCTATGCCATACCGTACATGTGGGCGTTGTGTCCAGTATACATGAACATGACACACTTAAACCATCCAACTCATATACTTTTTTTTAATTTCCTTATTCTTTCACACTTCTCTTCTGCGGTTTTCTGCTTCTGCTCTTCAGTTCTACTTAAATCCTTTCTTTAACCCATATTTTCCCTTACCTTTGTATTCGTTTCTCTCCCTTGTCTTTAGTACTTTTTTACCCTGTCTTTTTGTTTGCTAAATTTTCTAGTATTTCTCACCCTTTTAATTTCATCCCCCTTGGTCATACGATTTTGCACACTCTCTTGACCGCTTCATTCTTTTCTCTCTTCTTTTACATAGAACTTAGTAATTGAGGTTGAATAATAACCGAACAGTTGTCCAGAGGAAGGCAAAAAAACCCACTAAAAAGGAAGAAAACAAAATTCCGTCATGACTCAAACGGGCAAACGGAAAGTATCCCTGTACAACCAGAAACACAGTAATGTATTAATACCAGTAATTCTCAATTATTATATAGTATCCCCGTTAACCAAACAGAACTACATCTATGTATTAATACCAGTAATTCTCACTATTATTATAGTATCCCCGTACCAACCAGAACTACAAATATATGTATTAATACCAGTAATTCACAATATAGGATAGTATTCCTGTACCAACCAGAACTACAGTATATGTATTAACCCAGTAGTAATTCACAATAGTACATAGTATCCGTACCAACCAGAAACTACAGTATATGTATTAATACCAGTAATTCTCAATATTATATAGTCTCCCGTTACCAACCCAGAAACGACGTAGAGGGTAGTAAGAACAGTAATTCACAATATTATATAGTATTCCTGTACCAACCAGAACTACAGTTATGTATTACTACCAGTAATTCTCAATATTATATAATATCCCCGTAACAAACCAGAACTACAGTTATGTATTAAATACCAGTAATTATCATATTATATAGATTTCCTGTACCACCCAGCAGAACACAGTATATGTATTAATACCAGTAATTCTCAATATTATATAATATCCCCGTACCAACAAGAAATACAGGATATGTATTAATACCAGTAATTCTCATATTATATAGTATCCCTGTACCAACCAGAACTACAGTATATGTATTAATACCAGAATCACAATATTATATAGTATACCTGTTACAAAAACCAGAACTACAGTATATGTATTAATAACGTATTATCAATATTATCTAGTATTCCTGATTACCAACCAGAAACTACAGTATATGTATTAATACCATAATTCTCAATATTATATAATATCCCTGACCCAACCAGACCTACATTATGT
This sequence comes from Hymenochirus boettgeri, assembly GCA_019447015.1. Classification (NCBI taxonomy): domain Eukaryota; kingdom Metazoa; phylum Chordata; class Amphibia; order Anura; family Pipidae; genus Hymenochirus; species Hymenochirus boettgeri. The sequence goes on from CM033474.1 coordinate 240,114,008, forward strand.
ATTAATACCAGTAATTATCAATATTATATAGTATCCTGTTACCAACAAGAACTACAGTATAGTATTAATACCAGCCAATTCTCAATGTATATAGTATCCTTGTACCAACCAGAATTACAGTATATGATTATTACCAGTAATTCTCACTATATATAGTTATCCCTGTACTAACCAGAACTACAGTATATTGTATTGATACCAGTAATCTCCAATATTAGATAATATTCCTGCCTGCATATTTAAGCCCCTCCATTCCCCTTATTAATTTAGTTGCCCTTCTCTGAACTGCTTTCATTTCCAGAGGTCCTTGGTATATGGGATTCCAAAACAGCACTGCATATTCCAAATCAGGCCTTACCAGTGCCTTTTGTTTAAAGAGGGAGAATATATTTTCTCTCTTGAACTATTTCCCTCTTTAAACAGACAATATCTTGCTAAGGCTCTAGCCGTGGCTTTCTGGAATTGTTTGTACAGTAAGTCTGTTATCTGCCACCAGAACCCCCCCCCCCCCAAATCTTTTTCCATACAGAGGCCAATTAACACAGAGTTATTATGGTTAGTGCAAAGGGATTATTAAATCCCAAAATGCATCACCTTACATTTATCGACATTGACAATCTCATCTTGCCATTCTGCTGCCATTTTGATAATCTATTAGGTTGCTTGCGGCACTTGCACATCATTGAAGTTTCCAAGTCTGCATAGTTTAGTACATCAGCAAAACACAGAGACCTTCGATGCCCCCTTCTAAGTCATTTATAAACAGATTAAACTGAAGTGGCCCCAGTACAGAACCTAGGTCACTCCACTTAGAACTTTATCCACATAGATGTTGCTCCATTACCACCACTCTCTGTTATGATTCCAATAACACTAATCTCTATCCATGTACAAATGTGTTTTTCTAGCCAAATCGCCTCAGTTTAGACTACATTAGTCGTCCTATGTGGCACAGTACTCAAAAGCTTTCGCAATCTGCTGCCTATTTCTCATAAAATCCATTCCTGGGACTAGAATATAGAAACATATGGAGAAAACTGATCTTATTCATGTATGTCATTTTCTGCATCTTGTTTCTTACCTTGACCCTTTCTTCTTCTTTTGTTTCCTTTTATGGCCTTTCCCCCTTCACTCCCTGCTAGAGATTGGACAGAGAACTCGTACCTTAGTTTGACTTGGACTTCCGAACTATCCCGGCCCTGATTTCTCGACTCTTATCGGAATTCAATCATTATATCGATTTATGGCCGTTTGCTAACGCTTAATGTATCGTTTCACGTAACCCTCGAAGTATCATTGTTTCGGTAATCCCTCGAATGTATGATCATTTTCCGCTAACCATAGTAGGTATCGTTTCGCGTAATTCATTGACCGTTAGCCTTAAATTTCGGTAATCCTCGAAAGTATCGTGTCGTTTTCCGGTTAACCCTCAACTGGTTGATTGGTTTTCGATTAACCCCTAGAAGTATTGCTTTCGCTAAACCTCAAAAGGTTGCGTTTTTTAGGTAACCCTTGAATTTATGGTCTGAAATTTTCGCTAAACCACTCCAAAGTATCGTTCGGTAACCGGCGACTTGGCCGTAACCCCCGAAGGTACTTGCGCAAAAACCCACCCCACCATGCCTGACCTGCCCTCGTGGTTTGGTGATGTAGTGGACATGTTCCCAGACCATTCCCCAGTGGCCACAGCCATTTACAGTAAGTTACTATTGAGTTTGCTGTAAATCATGCAGATCTTTCCGAAACTATCACTCCCCATGACTTTACATGGGTTCACTTCGAAACTTTCGAACTTTGACTGAAGTTGGAAAGTTCGAAAAATGGACACGAACTTAAAACTATAAATTTTTGGCTCATCTTTACTTCCCTGCTCTTTAATTTCTTCCTCTTTCATTTATAATCTAGTAGTAGTAGTAGTAAAGAAATGTACCGTGTTAGCCATTGATGAAAATAAAGACTCTTGGAATAAATACTTTTATTGGTAGCATCAATGATTGAAAATGCAAGCTTTTCAAGCTTCCTCAGGCGGATACAAACTTGAATTTTAAAGCACACTATTTATACTACTAGAACCAACAAAAAACTTTCTGACATACAAATGTTAACTTTTTTCATGTCGGCAATGGCTGCCAAAAAAACCATAAATATACATTCATGATCACAGCAGTTAATAATAAAATTCTATTTTTAATAAAGTTTACATTCACATTCTAATCTATTTTACAATTTTCTCAAACCCTCTCACACAGCCCCCATTTATTTTATACCCTTATTTGTTTCTCACAACACTCCTTTAATTTCCATCATCCCATACTTTCCCTGATATTATTCCTTTCCTGAGTGTTCACTTTCTTTTTAGACAGACATTATGGCTGGAGGGATAAATGTTGGACTAGATGGACATATGTGTTTAACAACCTCCAATACTATGGTACTATGTAACTGTTAGAAAGATTATTATGGGTAGGGTGTAAAGGTTGGACTAGAGGACTATGTGGTTATACAACCTCCAATACTATGTTACTGGTAACTGTTAGACAGATATTATTGGGTATGGGTGTAAAGGTTGGACTAGATGGACATATGGTTTATACAACCTCCAATACTATGTTACTATGTAACTGTTAGACAGATATATGGGTAGGGGTGTAAAGGTTGGACTAGATGGACATATGTGTTTATACAACCGCCACTACTATGTTACTATGTAAATGTTAGACAGATTTATGGGTAGGGTGTAAAGGTTGGACTAGATGGACATTTGTTTTTTATATACCTCCCATACTATGTAACTGTTTGACAGGGCAATATGGGTAGGGTATAAAGGATGGACTACATGGAGGTATGTCTTTATTTATCTCCAATAATATGTTTCTATTGTAACTATTAGACAGGACGGTATGGATAGGGGATAAGATTGCAATAGATGGACTTATGCTTTTTAACCTCCAATACTATGTTATTATGTAACTGTTCTTTCACATGTATGATCACTAGAGATGGCGAAAAACTCACTAGTTTGTTAGATTTTCGGATTGACGGATCTCTAGAAATCTTGAAGATCCGAAACCGGAATGATTTTCGATTATTTCACATTTATGGGGCTATTTTCGCTAATTTTCTAAAAATGGCTGAACGTTAACGAAAATACGATCGGAGACATTTTCAATTTTTTATCGTATTTTGAGATTTTCGAACTTTTGATGCTATTTTCAAAAATTATCAAAAAATAGCTCCGTATATCCAAAATCCAGACGATTTGGACGGATCATTCCAACCAAGGAGTTTAGTGTCAGATCTGGGTTTTTGTCGGACTCAGATCCCATCTCTAATGATCACATGACAATTACAAAGGCCCAAGAACTGAGACTAATCTGCAGTAGCAAAATGAACCTTGAAAGGATTTGTTTTTACCCCACTTAACTAGCAAGCTATATACACCACACTGTAGAACTGTGGAAGCCAAAAGTTTGCTTGGTCAGGGTTATCTTCTTTATAATACGTTATAACTGTAATGAGTGTTTTTGGCTGTTTCACTTTGGTAGATGAATTTGATTATATTTCTGGTTCCATCTTCAAAAACAAAATAATCCAAAGAATTGGCACCTGCATTGGTTGTAAAAAAAAAAATATTGTCCAGCCACCCTCGTAATTACCAACATTAATTAATAACAGCACCCTAAAAAATATAACTCTTGGGTGGGTAATGGATAATCTAAAGATTTTAAAAATAACGAGTACAGATGTATAGGAATACACTGATATATGGCATAATAAAATGCATCACAGTTTAACACAGGAGGGTTAAACCATTAACCTAAGGAAATAAAACATGTACAGGAATAGAGATCAGTAAGGTAAAATTGGCAGATCTGCATGACAGTCATGGAATTTATCACAGTTAATAGAAAAATGCTAAACCAATGTCTATAAAGTTTAATGGTCCTATTGCCGCCTTAACAGGTAGGACCGAATTATCATGTTAATTTAATTTCCATCGTAAATGAACCAGAAGGCACAATAAGGTCAATTAAACAAAACCTCCCTGTACTTCCTTGGTTTATTGGAAGTAGTAAAATTGTAAGTGTCTGAGCCCAAGCTGTAAAGAAACTTATCAAGGCCCCCAAAGTCAAAGGAGGGATTTCTGTCCTGTATTTTACATAATGGAAAATGGATTCCTTGTCAGCCCCTTAATATTTGTTGGATACAGATACGTGATTCAACTTTATAAACAGCGACATTTTAGAGATGAGCCCCGGGTGGAAATGACCCTGGTTTCATTTCGGAAATGTCGGTTTTAAAATTTTAAATGATCAGAAAATCTTGGAAGTTGAATCAAAAATGAGAAATTGAAATATCATTCAAAAAGTAAGAAATCGAAAATAACATTAAAAATTTGAACATTGAAAATCCTAAAATTTCTGATTCAGTGGGTTTGAAAAACCCAACCTTAGTAAGTTCCGTGGAATGCCTGACGGGATGAAACTTAACAGTCCATTCAGCTCTGACATTTTTAATGGGTGTAGAGTATAATAGAGTCATCTAGATCAGGGGTTCTCCAACTTATCAGATCGTGGCGCACTTGGCAATGCAAATCTATTTCACGGAAGCTGTGTTTTTAATGTTGGACTTAACGTTGTAATTACCCATATTATAGCACTTTACAGTGCATATTGTACTCAAATCATGTAGTGTAAAGTTATATTAGTGGTGAGTCATTTCCAAAACTTCTCTTTACCTGAGCTGGATTCCGGGATACCTGAGATTTTACTACATTGCAGGATCTTGGGAAGGTAAACATCTCCTTGTGTGTGTGTGAATTATGGATCTTGCTTGTAAATAAAACAATTAGGGCTAAGCCCCACTATGGGTTTTCATAACCGTTTTATGATCCGATTGTCTTTGCCTCTCCCGTTGCGATGTAGCCAGTTTATAATGTAAATCGCAGGATGTAATCCCCACTATAACGATATAATGCGCTGATTTTTTTCAAGTTTTGTAAGCGCATGTCGATCTCCATTTTTTGAGCGTTTTTTTAATTACGCACCAGATGCGCAAATAATGAAAGTCAAATACGCAAAACGTATATGCGATATTGTGCGCTAGTTTGGAGAATATCAGCAACTTCTGTGATGTCACTTCTCTTGGGCGAGGGAGACAAGACTGGGGCATGATTAATGTGTTGTGAAGGGGAAAAAAACAAAACTTCAGGCTGTGGGTGATATTGGTGCAGGATTGTCCAGTACATACTTGGAGGCAGGTTATACAGTAGCAGTAGGGCAGTGGTTGCTGTTGACTGAAGTTGATCGGACTTTTGGGGCCTATCCATATGGCTGGAATGAACAGAGGACCTGATATCAAAGTGCAAACACCATCAGAGCTATTTGCTAAGGGTATACCAGATATAAGGATGCCCATTGGACCAAGCAGATTTGGAAGAATAAGCAAGTGAACTAAGATGTCTGGGCCACAATGACAAAAAAGTTAAGGACAAGAAGGTACATATATATATATATATATATATATATATATACATTTTTATACAAACAAATATCACTATCAATATCATTTGTAATCGTTCTAGTAATAATAAAAAAAAATGCATTCATGATGAATGTAGCATTGCAAGGTAGTAGAAGTTCTTTGTAGTGTAGCACAAATGCATTTCTTGGTGCTTTCCCCCTTTCCTTTACCATTTTTTTTTGTAAACTTTTGTAATGTTTATACATTATAACCAATTTTTAACATTTTTTTTTATAGTTCAAAATATCAAGAAACGCTGGAGGTCTGTGAAAGACACTACAAGAGAGATCTTAATGCCGAGAAAGAGGACCAGCAGTGGCTCTGCATCAGCAGAAGTGTTCATGATGGAACTTGCTGAGTAAGTTTAGTCTCATAGAAACTTTTGTAAACTTAGTTTGTGTTTCCCTAGCTCAGAGGTCAATATTGTTGCGGAGGATGTCCCAGAATCAAGATGTCCAAGTGTAGAGGATTTGTTATTGATTCCGAAAATTGGACACAAGACGTCTGTTGCTGCAGATCCCCAGCTTAAAACATCAGTGGAACATTCTACAGGTACAGCCTCCCAATACCTGCCTCCTAGTGAAGACCAGTTAAAGACCTTTCTCTTCAAATTCTTCAGCCTTTTTTAGATCATTCAGGGCTCCTTCTAGATTGTCATTGGGTAGGGGTAACAAAATTGTAAAAAAAAGAAGACCTATTATTTTCTATTAACGATGTGATGACCACTACTTTTTCTAGAGGAAAAAAGAACAAAGAAAGGAAATTAAAGATCTTAAAGTGGTTGGCTCACAAAGATCTAACCACATTTGCATGAGTTGATGCCACTTCTAGATAAAGTACAGGATGAGAAGGGTTTTTCTCTTTCTCTCTAATCACCAGAGCATGAAGAATTTTCACAAAGATCAGCAGAGCATGATTCATTACCATCACCAAGTATGTTTCTCCACATCAGCCAAATAATGCATATCTTCCTTAATAGATACCCAATATTCCTTCTGCTGCATAAAACGAGTCATACAAGACCAACGTACCATCAATGCCTTCCATCATCCACAACAAGAAACACCCATGCAGTCAAAACGTATCATCCACCACCAGAAACAGGCATCAGATCTCACCTATGCGGTCAAACATCACTGACACCAACCGCAATGATCCAGGATCATGCAACATTCCATACAAAGACCACAGCAACACATTTATCCCGCCAACCAGGAAAAACCACATCAGACAGTTGCTTGGAGGTTCTCATTCATCCAGGTCATGGTATATCTGTTGTATTCATTTAGATCAAATGGACTTGAAGTTTAGTTCTTGAAGACGTTTTGCTAGTCATCCGACATGGCTTTCTCAATTCAGAATGACTTGTACAAGAATCTTGAACAAATAATTCTGGTAAAAATATTGTACAAGATAATTGTACAGTCATTCTGAATTGAGAAAAGCCAGTTGGATGACTAGAAAGCCAGTCGGATGACTAGGACTGAGAAGCAGTCGGATGACTAGCGAAACGTCTTCAAGAAATAACATTCAAATCCAGTTGATCTAACTGAATAACACGATAAAGTTCACAGTTCTTCCACAATATCATTCTTAACAAGCAACCATTTTCTCGTCATATGCACAGAGTCAACCAGTCATACACAGTCATCCTTTCAAAACATGCAACAACAGGTGTTTAAAATCCATCTCGTTCACACGTTCACCACTTTCTAAACCCCCTCTGAACATTCAATTTCTTCAAGTCCTATGTCTTATGTGTGAACTGTTATCCCTACAGCACACAAGTCCTCAAATATCTTGTGCCTTCTCCCTCTCCCTCAGAGAGTATGTTTCAGAGGACATAGGGACACGAATAGTTTTAAACTGAGGTTTAACATGTTTTAACATGTATAGTATTTGCACTTGTTAAAAAATGGTGATTTCTATTATATTTAAATATGTGCCATTTATATTGCCAGATAAGTATGTGACTTGACAGACATCATTGATGGTGATGGTTCACATAAGTAATATTTAAGGTTGTTTGAGCACTTTTTGAAAGTTGTTGAAATATTTTACCTGGAATGGCACAAGAAGCACTATGGCATTTCTGTTTTCAAATATATGTATGGTTCAGGAAATACCAAAGTTTTGATATTGCACTTTTTGAAAGTTATTTTTACAATATTTTTACCTAGAATGGTAAATTAGTAATTTTGATGTGAAATGTACCAGCTGTAGATGCACAGAATGCTGCATTGTCAAAATAACAAAAATGTGGTATTTATGTCTCCTAATATAGGTATGTACATTGAGAGACATTTTGTTTATGGGTTCACTTTAGAAATACCAAGTTTTAGCACTTTTGATAGTTATATATTTGTACGTGGAATTGCCAAATGTGCTAGGTGACATTAAGTCTGCTATAGAAATTGAGTCCAGAGATTGACAAGATTGACAGATTGTCATATTTTTTGTGATCATGAATAACATTTTGTTAACCTGAAATACCTTGTGCTCGATGCACAGGAAAAATATAATTTTTATTGGCAGTCAATAAAAAGTTTTATTTTGAACAAATATCTATTTATTTTCAAAGTAAACAAGAAATACAAATTTTTAGCATTTTAAATGAAACGATATAACATTAGAAAACTGGATTGTATAAATAACTTTTATTGTTGGGTTTGCCAGTCAATGAATCCTCATCTGACATAAATGTCATTTATTACTCAATTGTATGCCACTCACTGCTCCCGTGGCACATAACTGTCCATATTATGATGAATGCTCTATGGACTCTGGGACAATAACCTCTCTTTACCCCTCATAGTTGTGTAAAACACAAGCAGCTTTTAACTACCGCAATAGCAGGCTCGGTTTCATCTGTATGGAGGTGTGTAGCACTCTCCATTTATCCAAAATGAACACTCAACCACCCCCTTGCTCTACTTAGTTGTGTAGGTGAATACTCTCGTCTCATTATTTAAAGGCCTTTGTGCACAAGGTCTCATCACTTGCTCAGACAATCAAATCCCTTATCTGCCACAATACATATGGGAAGGGAGGGGGTTCTGTTCCATGCCATGGTTTTGGAGGTGGTAGGTCCAGTTGTCCCTGTTGCAGCTTCATCCCCAATCGGCACTTCTGAAATATACTGGAGTCCCTGACGCTTCATAAGCCCCCACATCTATGTAGGTGAATCGATATTCTGCATCCGCAACTGCCATAAGCATAATAGTAAAGTACTTTTTATAGTTAAGTACCTGCTGCCACTGAAGGGTGGCATCACAATACGAATGTGCTTTCCATGATTGCACCTACACAGTTTGGAAAGTGGTGTTCTCCAGAACTGAACACTGATCTCCATTTCACATGATTCGGGAATGGCATGAATTGAGGTTGAAGTTTTGCCACAACAGTCGGAATGTCTCAGGCACAATTCTTTGAATGGTGGTCTCGCCATTCTGAACTCAGAGTGGAGAGAACAAAAAGAGTGACCAGTTGCAAGGAATCTAGGAAGATAACATAACAGGTGAGTATTTCAAACAAAAAAGTTTTTTTCCTCCTTCTACACTTTGCATCCACCCCCATCTTATTGGTGTCATGCTGCGGTGTTGCGGCCTACCTGGAAATACACAAGGGCTCACTATGGGGGAAACAAATGGCCTACTCCTTTCTTCAATCATTTTCACATATTTTTACCAAAACCCTTATAAGAAATAATACATTGGCATTCTTACCTCAATGTGGCCATAAGCCTTTCTATAGGGGTAATACTTTCTCGGAATGTAGTAACTCCTTTTTAAAGCGTCCTTCATAATGTCGAGTAGGTCATCAAAAGAGGGGGGCGTGGCTTAGCAGCACACAGGAGCGGTCGCATGTAGAAGGAGCTCCGCTCGTGAAACCCCTCTTACCACAGGTTTAAGGCTTCTACACGGACCAACAACACAGTATGGGGGAAAAAAGGTGCTGGCAAACCCCAGACCCCAACAACAGGGTGCCACAAATCTGATCTGGGAAGATTCTTTAAAAAAACACCCAGAGTCAGTACACACCTCATGGCGGGAGACCAGGCCAAAACAAGGGCCTTCCCAAGACCAACACACTCGGACTCAGCTGCTGAGGAATCCGAATCCGACAACGAAACTTCGGATATCCACACATATCTCCGCTCTCTACCCACAAAAAAGCTTATACAAAAGTGGAACACACCTGTAAAGCTGAGATTCGGCACTGCGTCAAGATTTCAGAGAGGTGACCGAAAGAGTAATGGAGCTTGAAACAGGTATGATCTACACGACACAACAATAAATGACTTGTATGCTACCAAATATCCCAATCAGCCACCATTAGGGCGCTAATAAACACAAATAGACAATTTAGAAAACCCAAGTCGTCGCAATAATATAAGAGTAAGGGGTGCCCGAAAGTATTATGGCTACCGACCTGCCACAAACAATACAAACAATTTCAATACAATCCTAGACCAACCAGTGGATTCCCAAATCAAAATTGATAGAGCCACAGAGCGCTCAAACCCAGAAACTTAGATGACCCAACTAAAAGAGATGTAATAAAGCCGTATACATCATTTTGTACAAAAGGATCAAATCCTCGCAAAAGCCAGGGTTGACAGAAATTGAATTCCAAGGGACACAAATTTCCCTATTCCCCGATTATCAAGGCACACACTTCAACAGCGCAGAGCTATCAAACCTCTGTTCGTATTACTGAAAGACTCCAATATAACTTATAAATGGCTATTCCTCTTTGCCCTTCATGCAAAATGTGATGGGATAAACGCTATATACGAGATCCAGAGGGCTGGACATGTCTCTCTCCAAACTAAGTTTACACAAAGTGGATCTACACTGACTGGAACCCACACTGAGGATTAACCCATTACCCAATAAGGAACAGGCAAACAATAACCTCAAAAAGACGTCAGACTGCAAAAATCCAAACCAAACCTAACAGTCTCCGTCCTAGCCAGACGCCCCCCATAAGAATCGTAACTGTATACTGTTAATTATAAAATGTTTTAATAAGTTACTTGTTTTTTCAACAAACACCCATGTGGAAGCATTTCTATAATTTTCTTATTTTTATAAATGCATAAAACCTGTGGAAAGGCGGAACTGTGCAACATGTTACTGCCAAAATAGGCTGGGCCATTGGGACCTACACCCCAGGGGTGACGAGCCCGTTCTGGGAAAACACAGGCTTATTCACTAAAAAGTGATTGTTCATTTGGAAAAAGGTTGGTGGTTCACAACCGTATTGAGTTACATGCCTGAACATATTACTTGAATGAAACTTTATTCAAAGACAAAATGTATTATTAATATGCTGGTTTCCACCCCTCCCCCCCCCATCCCCTTCCCCTTCCCAATACCTGCTGAACTATTTGTACAGTTAATGTATTTTGTGTATAACTGCATGTGGGAGGGGACTGAGCTAAGGATTGCACATTCAATGCAAGGGCCTAAATTTACCACGCATAGAACCCAAATAAAGAAAACATTAATATAATTATGTTCCAGGAATTGCATTTTAAACCAATGCAGTTCCAAAATTCCAAAATAAACAATACCCACACTGGTTTTTCAGCCACAATCCCGAATCTAAATCAAAAAGGGGTTGCTATTGCTATTCAAAAATAAACCCTCCACCTCTTAGAATCAAAACACGACAACCAAGGAAGATATGTTTTCATCAAATACAAATCTCAACAACCATACTGACACTGGTAACTCCAACCTGTTCTCCTATTTAACCACACATACTTCTTTCAGTGAAGGCTACACCATAATAGGTGGTGACTATAACATAACACTCATCAACACTAGATACTCAGCAGGTACAACCCTACTTCATACAAACAACTTAATAAACTCAAGAAAGAACTACACTCCCTCCAACTAATATATATATGGAGAACACTACACCCCTCACAGACTTCTCATTTTACTCCCCGGTGCATAATACATACAGCCGAATTGACTTTTTCATAGTATCACTAATCTTCTCTCTTGGAACCCTATCAGTCATTATGGCCACATACTATGGTCCGGCCATGCTCATCCTATCTACAACTAACATTACCACAAACAAAGCGCCCCTATGGACATGGAAACTTAATGATCAAATACTAACAGACAAAACATGCACCGATGCAATTAAATCCACTTAGCCGACTTCAAAATCACACATGCCCAACGACTCTACACCCCCCCCTAAACAATGGGAAACCTAAAATGCATAATCAGAGGCTACTGATACAAAACGGCAACGACTGAAAAATCTCACAATCAAAAATCACCCTCCTACAATCCACGGTGATGAAAACTAGAACTCAACCACAAAAAAACTTGCAACACAAACATTTACAAAGATCTACTCAAAGCTAGACATGACCTATTGATAGAACTAGACAACATCTCAAAATCTAAGCAAAACTATAAGAACCGCTTAATATATGAATTTGGGGCAAGAGTGACAGATCCTTGCTAGTCTCTTAAATGTAAATATTCCAATGTATATTGCAAAATCAAACAGGAGGATCGTTCCTTGGTGCACAGATCAGAGGACATAGCTGCAACTTTCCAAAATGATTACAACAAACTTATCTATCAATCGCCACCCAGAATGTACAACCGAAAATATTAAGAAATACATAACCAACTCATCTTACCACAGCTAAGTACAGATGACCTTAATTCAATGGAAGCCCCCTTCACCGAGACAGAATTAATCGACACTATAAACACTTGAAAAGTGGAAAAAGCCGGGACCAGATGGCTTCACACGCAGGTTTTACAAAAAGTTTAAAGGAGAACTAACACCTTTCTTTCTACACGCGTTCAACTCAATAGCCCTGATGCCACTTTCCCCTCAATCTCTTGAAACACCCATAACTGTAATCCCTAAATCAGGGAAGACCCATCAAACCCAGAAGTTATAGCCCTATATCCAAATAAACCTTGATATCAAAATATACGCTAAAATAATAGTAGCAGATTACGAGAACACTTACCTTTCTGGATAAACCCAGAACAAGTTGGATTCATACCTGGAAGAGAAGCTAAAGATAATACGATCAAAACTATCACTCTTATGTTCATGCCCAACAAAACAACCTACCCATGTGCCTTCTCTCTTAGACGCAGAGAAGGCATTTGACAGAGTTCACTGGACATTCTTACAATTCACACTAACAAATCTGGGACTTAGTCAATATGCCTTGGAAAAATCATGGCCCTCTATAAACACAACACAGCATGAATAAAAATCAACAGTATCCTTTCCACCCATGTACTATAAAAAGGGCACAAGACAGGGCTGCCCACTGTCACGTTAATGTACGCCTTGACAGTGGAACACCTACTAAATACCATCCGTATGAACCCAGATATAGGTGGAATAAAGATTGGACCGAGATACATAAGATAGCCCCATACGCAGACGACCTTTTGCTAATATGGACTAATCCCCACATCTATTTCCATCAATTCTAATAGAATTAGACACATTTGGAAAGATGAGGAATTTTAAAATAAATTATCAAAAATCAGAATGTTTAAATGTCTCTCTCTCACAAGAATCAGTCCAATCAATAACCACAAACTTCCCTTTCATTGGCAACCTAAGAATATCACGTACCTGGAACTCAAATCCCAACTAAGCTTGACTCCCTTTACAATCTCATTTCACACCTCTGATTGCCAAGATGTCCTCCGATTGTGCGATGGAAAAAGAAATGCTTCTCATGGTTTGCAAAGTGAATATAATTAGAATGGATATTCTACCAAAGTTTTTACTTATTTCAAACGATTCCCATTCTCCCACCCAAACTGTTTTTCGATAAAGTAAGAAAACTGCTATTAATTTTATATGGGGAGGCTCCTGCATCGTCTAAAATACACGACAATGATACGAGCAAAGATATGGCGGAATTGGATTTGTGAGTTTGTAGAGAGACGCACTCCTTCTTACTTTTAATCAGTTTATTGTGACAATATCAGTGCACGTTTCGGGGTTATCCCTCTTCGATCTAAAACATACCATACTTCTACTATATTATCACAAATTGTTGAATGGACACATCCCAGCCAAAACAAGACATGGTATCACATATACAACTCACTGGCACAATGCCAATCCAAAACATCCCTGGCTGCCCCCCAACCACAATATCTACCTACTTCCAGCAACCTTAAAGATCTGGGACTTAACCATATCAAAATTTGCATTGACTAACAGACCGGACTACTATCACCCATTTTCAAGAACCCAGCCTGTGCTCCTGGATTACATACCCCAGCTAAACCAGGCCTTCGACAGGGGCACACTAATCTCCCTTGACACCCCGTTAAAAAAGCAAACCCCATCCCAAAGCACTTTTTGGAATACAATCAGCTATCTCACTACGCCACTCTTCAATAAAAACCAAATGTCTATCGCAATTCGAAAAACTGTGCCTAACAACCTCACCACCCAGACAATATATATAAAATATATAACCTACTACGGACTCACAATCCACGGAAACTACCATCCTTCACCCACCAAATGGGAAACAGAACTACAGACCTCGTTCACCGAAGAACAATGGGACAAATGCTTTAACCTAACACACAACTGTCAATGGCTTGCAAAGCCCAGATGGTACAGATGTCCTTCAGCTCTTCATAAGATGTTTCCCAATGTCCCAGATACATGTTGGAGATGCAACAACACAACAGGAACCATGTTACACATAGGCTAACCTGTCCAATAATACAACAATTGGGACTCTATTTTCAAAATATACAATACAATTACAGCACAAGCACTTACCCCCACTGCCCAAAGTGTCTTACTCCATGCTCCCAGGTACAGTAGAGCACAACAGAGACAACTTCTAAGACATTTCTTACAGCCTGCAGAATGGTTCTACCAAGGCTCTAGAAGACTAATAAATGCCTACAAATTCACAATGGGTTGTTGAACTCACACATAAATGAGAATAGAAGATTTAACATCCAAAATATACGGTACAATAATGTTTTACAGAAACTTGGACACCTTGGCTACTTTTCACGGAGACTCAACAATTCAAAGGCTCCTAACAACCTAAACTACACAATATAAAGACAACCTCAACCAGATAAAAATACAGAAAAACATTGTTCACAGGTCAACTACACCCCCTCCCCCACACCCTACCCAACCTAACCTCTCCCAACCCCCACCCCAACCTACCATGAAAATGTATAATTTTGTATATTTGATATGTTTAATTATAAACAATATACCTTACTAACCGGGACTAAGTGAACCACCGACCACCAAAGCTATAAGCTTAGCTTACTATTCTCTCTTCCTTTTCTTACTTTCTCACTCTACTCTCTTTACCTTTCATTTTTCTTCTTCTCTTTCTCACCAAGAACATTGATCATGTTACTAACAGATATGTACGGACTATAAATATGTGTAATACCCTTTCACACTACAAAATGTTAAAAATATTTTCTTTCAAAATAAGAATTTACAAAAAAAAAAAAACTGGTTTAAGAAAGGAGGGTGGGATTAATATGTATACAAACAACAAACATTCTACATGCATTTTTGAAAGGGGGTTGGGGACAAACACTTACCTTTCTATGGACATTCTAGTGTAGGACTGAAATTTCTCAGGATATTCTCTAAGGTCAGAATAAAGCGTCCAAATTCTCCCTTCTCCTCTCTCTCCTGCAATAAGGATGGACTCAGTATCTACTGTTCCTCTCACTACGGTGGACAAGCAGCTACCAAAAGCAGAAGGATCAAAAATTCAAGCCCAACTTGAACTACACAACCTCTCTCGTCAGAAACAAACAAAGGATATACTCCAAGGAAGTGGCATCAACAGGAAATGAAATCCAACTCTTGACTCACAGGAAATGACATCAAAGGCATAAAAATACGTACAGGTTAAAAAATGCATGAGGCACAGTAACGCACATCAACGCACATAGCGCCAATCACATAATGCATTATAGCGCACACCAACGGTTTCCAATGCATTTTTAAAACGCGGAAATCGCATTGCGTTTTTTTGTGCGTTAAGTGGGGCCTGCCTTAGCATTCTTCATTTACTATTTAATTCATACAATATTATTGATTATTCTTGAAACTATAAATTTATTGATGCTCTCCAATAGTATGGTAAAATTTTCATGTACAGTATACTGGACCTACTGTTGTAAATAGGACTTTTATGACCGGAAGTAAGGTAGTTTCCTTATCTATTAACTGTGGTGGTCTGTTATACACTAAGGTCATGGCTAAGGAAATGCAAATGGCGGCATTAACTGTCAGCTGCTCTCATAACAGTTAATCCTCTTAACCCAGGATCTACAGGGGCAGAAACTGGAAATAATTAGTCACTTCAATTACAATTGCAAATAATTGACTTCTGCGTTTAGTTTAAATGGCAATTATGACATGTGCCTAGGCTGTTAGTATTAAGCTCTGTGGTGCTTCAGACTCCAGGGAGAAACAATTATAATGAAAAGTTGCGAAAGTCATGACATCTGCTGGTAATGTAAACCTTATGCATCAATTCCATAACTTCACTTCTTTACCAGACTTTAGCTGAATTCGAAAACTGCCTTTTGTTGATAATCTCTATATATAAATGTGATTACGTTACAAAAGGATCTACAACTCCCAGAATTCATTGGATGATAAAATCTGGAAGATCACAGGATTGACATCCCTGCTAAAAAACATTTTACACTTCATTCTAAATACATAAAACATACATTGGTGTTTCCATTAAATTACTGGCACTAGCATTACAGAGAGGCACAGTTTCAGAAAGTGTAGCCTCACACCCAAGTTCATTTCATTAAGTGACAGTTGGAAGTTGATCACATGATCCTGAAACCTTCTTGTAATATTCATGTTTGAGGATTATACCCATTATAGTCAATGGAAAAAGTGTCCCAGCTTTGTGGAACATGGGAACACTGAAAATCCTTTCTTTGTCCATCTTTTGGTAATTTCCTAGCAAGATCATGGCTGTGTATTTCAGCACAGCTTCTGCAAAACTAGTTATATTCACATCCTGATAATATAAACTTATTAGAATTCTCCTATGGGGTGTTCAACATTCCGCTTATTACAGTACGTCTATAAGTGAAAAAGCATGCTACCTGGCAGTTTCCCATTTTCTGCTTGTTATGTTAGTGTGGTCATTTATTAGAACTATGCGCACGCCACCAGCGACCCCTCCCAGGTGCTTTCATTGGTCACTGGCTATGATGGAGCAGTATAAAAACAGAAAGCGAAGAAGAGTTTCAAGTTACTCTTTGCGAAGCTGCAATGGAACTGCCCATTATAATGCTGTCAAAAGACACCAGTATCCGTTTTTGTAGCATATGTCAGTTAATCCAGCCAGATAGGTGCCATCATTGTGTGAAATGTAACGTGCGTACTGAAGAAGGACCATCACTGTGGGAAGAAGGGAATAGTATCCCAAAACGCTCGTCGGTTCAAGTGGGCTCTAAGGCTCTGGGACGTGACACGGTACCTCTTGAGTTTCCCCTGGTGTACTTTACCATTTGTTGGAACTTTGTGGATTTTGCTGGTCCGTCCCCGCTGGGGAAGCTTATGTTCTCCTGCTACTGGGACATGTGGATGGTTTGGAGGTCGGGACTGGCTTCTGGCTGTGGAGCGGCACCTTGGGCCCTATTTATAAAAGATCGGTATCGTTATCGTAAAATACCGATCGTTATCGTAAAATAACGACCGTTTTTACCGATAGCGACCGTTATTTACCGATAACGACCGTTATTTACAGATAACGACCGTTATTTAATGATAACGACCGGTATTTAACGATATCAGTAAGGTCGTTATCGGTAAATAACGGTCGTTATCAGTAAATAAAGGTCGTTATCGGTAAATAACTGTCGTTATTTTACGATAACGATCGGTATTTTACGATAACGATACCGATCTTTTATAAATAGGGCCCCTTGTGACTTGCTTGTATACTGGAAGCAACCATATGGAATTTTTGGCTGCTGGAGGAGGAACATTGGCTTGGGTAAGATTGTTTCATTTTGCATGCTGGGATGTGTAGTGGCGTTGTAGAGGAACGCACTTACCATCCCTGATATCCATTTTTCATCCCGATGACCTTAATCTGCCAATTCAGCATTTTGTCTGTGTATAAATAAATGCAACCGAAATACTCCTTTCCAGGACCCCTAGTAGAGACCGTTATGGTCTTGCCCTTGACCCAGCGCTGGGTTGATTCAGTTTCTCAGTAGAGATCTGAGCATCTTTGACCCATCCAACAGCCAATCAGTAGAAATTACTTTTAGGAACATTCCAAGGATGTGGTGCATTCTGGGAAGAAGAAGGACCTTTAGAGAACCTGAAATGTCAGCTCAGTAATGTCAACAGCAGGGAACAGCAAAGGGTATGAAATTAACTGATTTTTCAAAATGGGAGAGAATATGTAGAATAACTAAGAAGGCAATTTGTTACACAAACTAACAATTTAACAAATATTAATCATTTCCACTGAATTGTCCCTTTAATAACATAATTGGTGTATTTATTTCTGCACATAAATTAAAAAATGGGGCTTTAAATTAAAATGTATAATGTGGAATGAAGGTTTTTTTGTACTTGATATTCACAGATAATCGCAAATGTGTTCACTAATATCCATCACAAGGGGGATCCATATAGTTTACTGAGGACCTTCTAGTAACCTCCCCTGGTTAAGAAGCATTGTTCCAGACTTATGCTACAAACTGTGCAGGACAGAACACAAAAAGCAATTAATGATACCAAAAAAAAATACTATAGTATTTGTATAGGGCCATATTTCCAAAAGGCCAAAATTATCGCAGTAAAATTACCACAGCGGAAAAAATACTGCTATCGCCGTATTTATAATGGCGAGCGGCATTGCGAAAAAATGTTTCGCGGCCACGATGTGCAGCAGTAATTTTAACTATCTTCGTGCCGAATACCGCCGCGAATCCTGGAGCAGGGGGCTGGAGCCGCTCGCTGGGGGTTCTGGTTTGAGCTGCGTAACTTGTAAGTGCCACAAGGGCCCTTATAAGGGCCAGGGAGGGGGGTCCCAGTTCGAGCTGCGGGACCCCTTAAGCCCCAAAGGCCCTTCTCAGGGCCGCAAGGGCACTTGTAAGTGCTGCAAGGGCCCTGATAGGGCTGGGAAGGGGGGTCTCGGTTCAAGCTGCGGGGCCCCTAAGCCCCAAAGGGCTCTTGTTAGAGCCGCAAGGGCACTTGTAAGTGCCACAAGGTCCCTGATAGGGCCGGAGAAGGGGGTCCCGGAGAAGGGGGTCGCGGTTCGAGCTGCGGGACCCCTAAGTCCCAAAGGGCTCTTGTTAGAGCCGCAAGGGCATTTGTAAGTGCCGCAAAGGCCCTGATAGGGCCGGTAAGGGGGGTTCCGGTTCGAGCTGCGGGACCCCTTAAGCCCCAAAAGGCACTTTTCAGTGCCCCCGCTGGAGGGTTCCTCTACCCCCCCAGTGGGCCCTTCCCTCCCCCTCCTCGCGAGAGTACAGGGCAGGGGGCTACTGGGAAGGGGGCGCGCCTGTGGCGAGGGCGGGTTTCCTCTGAGGAACGTGACCACCCATGGCGATCCTTTCCTGGCATCCCCTCCCAGCCCCCTGGCGGCGCTTCAGTTACCGCCTCTTAGTAAATAGAAGCGGGGGTAACTGTTACAATAGGCACAAATGAGGCGTTAACTTTTCGCGGCCGCTTTCCGCCCATTTATAAATCGTGGTAATCGCGATTTTTGCAAAAATGGCGGGAAAAGCGCCCACGAAAAGATAACACCTTGTTTATAAATATGCCCCATAGTATTTGAGTTTGAATAAAGACATAAGTCCATCCAGTCCAACCCATCTAGCAATATCCTCATTTCCTGCCTAACTGTTGATCCAGAGGAAGGCAAAAAAACCCCACCAAATTTATGAAGGGGGAAAAAATTCCTTCCTGACTCCAAGTGGCAATCGGAAATTTCCCTGGATCAACTCTACTTTATGTATTAATACCAGTAACTTGCAACATTCCTTGTTCGCAGAAATTCATCCAGCTTTTTTTGAATCTGTCCAATGAACCTGCTATAACAACATCTACTGGAAGACAGTTCCATAGCTTTACCATTAAAAGACTTACAGGGTTATTCAATAAAAGTTCTTATCGTTTAAAATGGTGCTAATTTTGCCCCAACCAATCAGATGTTAGCTTTCAAATGTTAAATAAGATCTGATTGGTTGGGGCAAGATTAGCACCATTTTAAACAATAAGACCTTTTATTGAATCTCCCTGTTAATTATTTGTTATTTCTGTGCTAAAGTCCTGTTAATTTATAATTAAATACATGTAAGTAGCACTCAAGATGTTCCTATCTGACTCATTAATTTTGTGATCTCAAATTGATTGTATGAAAGAATGGGTTAGGTGGTTCTAGATAGATTGGACATCTGTCTTATGTCTTACATAGTGTATGGCCACCTTAACTCTGAGGTGTGTGTGTTGCCGCATGCCTTCAATTCAGCACACATTTTGTTTAGGAGCAGTATCCCCCTCCCTCTTTTAACCACTCCCACTTCCATCCGACCTGACTTTTTCCCCACAAACCAACTGTCAAGCCTGCACACAGCATTTCAACTGTCAAAACTCTGTCACCATTCCAGCTACAGTAAAACTACTCACAGAAGAATAGTTTTTGAGAGCAAGGATTGGATAGCTAAAGAAATAGGGGGCAGATCAACAAAAAAATTATACAGTGGTGGTTGGGAAAAATTACAATTTCCAGTTATGGTCAATTTTTAAGGAACACTAAACAGATTTTGTGTACTTTGTTAAGTACATAAAATCTGTTTCTATTATTCACAGGGAGGTGAGAATGCTTATTCCCACCTCCCTGTGAATAATAGAAATAGATTTTAGGTACTTAAAAATACTAGTTTAGTGGCCCTTTAAATTAACCTTTTTTTCGGTATAGATGCCCTTTAAAAAACACTCAGTGAGTGGACCGTCACTTTCTGTAAGTGGGTACATTATATTTTAATATATGGTTGATTAAATATTTAAAACTAGATAAGAACATGTAAAGGGCATGTGCATTCCCCCAACTAAAAATTACCCCACTGCTGGCCCCACTGTGTAGTGTTATAAAATCTTTACCTCTTCTGCTCCTTATAGTTGTCCTGCAGGTCCTGATAAAAGTCCAAAAGTCTCTGTGTAATCCAAACCTGCCTCTTCCTGCTCCTCTTGGAGGACCCTAGCATGGGCAGTGGTGCTTTCCCCCCTCCCTTCCTCCCCCCCTCCGGATCCCTCGGCGCTGCATCTGCCTTTTTTAGAATTTTTTTCCATACAATAAAGGGCAATGACAAAGGGGGCAGCACCAAAAGCATTTTATTTCAGATGCCTTCCCCCTAGAAGCGCCACTGACTAAAGTTACAAAAATAAAATATTTGTGCCCATTACATCCCTCACGTGAAGATTGAGGCCATAAAAATGACCCCGATGAACCAGGCTATTAAAACAAAGTCACTGAGGCAGAACACATGATCACAGCCTACCCACGATAGGGTCTCAGTGCTGGTCCATTGTTATTTTAGCTTCAGATTTCCATTATAGCTGTTGATTTTTTTAAAAGACCATAGTTGCCAACCTTTCCAAAATAATTCAAGGAATATTTTTTTAGAAACAAGCCAACCCATCTATAACCACCAAACCAAAAAACTGGAGCATTCCACTAGAGAATTATCCCTTTGTGCCAGCAAATCTCTATCTATCTGCTCTTCTGCTCAAACTCAGGATATTCTGTGGGACAAAATAAGAGCAGGGCAGTAGGTTAGAATGAGGCACCGTCCCGTAAATCCCGGACCGTCTCATTTCTGTATCATCACAATGACTGATTTTACTGGCAAGACTGGTTTTAACTAATCTCTTGGGGCGCAATGGAAATATTGCTAAGGATTCTGCATGTTTTTAAATGACTAGAATTTCACAGAAACACGTGAATTCACAGGAGCTCATAGTTGGCTGTATTCTGTAACGGTCAAATTGGTTAAAGCAACTCCATTTTTGGATTAACTACGTGAATGAATACGAAACAAAGCCTGTTTCATGAAATAACAGGCGAATGTTTGATTAGTAAAAGTGAACACAGACGTGTTTGATAAAAGGAGCTGGGCTTTAACAAACGGCACACATAACAACGATCTCAATACGTTAATTCTACTTTCCAAGGCTAGTCATTACCTACTGTATATTAATCAAGTATTTTATGCATTTAAATATATGTGTTATCAATTTATTTCGGCCTAGTTTTCCATTCTTTTCAAACAGTTTCTATTCAAAGAGTCGCTATCCCGTAGATGGTGAAAACCAATCGCTCTTTTCTTTTATTGTTAACTGCCGTGATAGACTGTGCAGATCCCCAAGGGCAAACGTTTGTGTGTGTGAGTGTAAAAGATGAGTAGGTTATAAAAAGTGAAGGATTTCTACACAAATGGCACCACACAAGGAACGAAGAAAACTTTTCAGTCTTTATCTCCTTACAATAGCCTGGGTCACACAGTGGATGTGCTATCAGGGACATGATGGAAAAATTAAGATACAGTAAGGATACATGTCCTTAGTATTACATATAAAGAAAATATTTACCATTCAACAAACATATTCCTTGTTTTTATAATCACGTGAAGGCAAATAAAATATAAAGATACAAAAAGATACCAAAAGTCTATTTTATACTTTATTGGTCATTCATTTTTACCATTTGTACACTATTCATTAATGTGTGGGAGCCATTAGTTCAAGAGGGCCTGTCTCTGATGAAGTGTGGTCGCACACGAAACGCGTCAGGCATGGACATTAGTGTTTGTATGTACAGTATATGCTTCATTGAATAAAAATCATTTTTATTGCACGGGAGTTCTCAAGTTGTTTCCGGGTTGCACGGCTCCTATTTGGCTGTTTCTCTAGTTCAAGGTGGCACCTACCTGATGTTTTGTTATTATTGAGATCCTGTACCTGTGTACAACAGCATAAGTTTTGTATTTCTGACTACATAGGTTTTAAAGGACAACATGGTCTCTGAACAAGTTGGGATCATTCCATCATATATTTAAAATGAACACTGAATCACATCTCTAGGTAAAACTTGTGGGAAGTTATATTGCTGGAGATGTTTATAAATTCATGAACATTTCCTGTTTACACCAGCTTGTAGCCATGTGGCCAGTCTCTTTCTGCATTTATAGGCCCCATCTAAAATGTCAATGGTACTTTTTTGCCTTTCCTAGCATTCAGGGTTATTCAATAAAAGTTCTTATCATTAAAAATGGTGCTAATTTTGCCCCAACCAATCAGATGTTATTGCACATTTGAAAGCTAACATTTAATTAACAAAATTAGCACCATTTTAATGATAAGAACTGTTATTGAATAACCCTGATTAAGTCTTAAGTTAGCATTCTCAGACCCTGGGGACAGGGGAGGAGCAGGGGGTCAGGTGATGTATGTAAGTTTGACTATCATCCGCAATCAGATTTCTAACAGGCTGCAGAGATAGGATCCAGGACTCATACTGCAGTGTGCTTGTGATGGTTCTCATTCATCAAGGTCATGGTATATCTGTGAGATCAGTTGATCTAACTGAATACAACAGATAAAATACTGCAGTCTTTTATTTAAAGGGACACTAAACTGAAAAAAATGACTTGCCTTTATCCTTTTCTATATTTTTAGCGCTGTTAGGAACTTGATCATTTTTGCTCTCAGTGCTCCCTGTCACTAGATCTCATC
Organism: Hymenochirus boettgeri; assembly: GCA_019447015.1. NCBI lineage: Eukaryota > Metazoa > Chordata > Amphibia > Anura > Pipidae > Hymenochirus > Hymenochirus boettgeri. The sequence continues at coordinate 240,137,345 of CM033474.1, forward strand.
ATGTCCTGTTCAGCTCACTCCTAGTTAGTATGCATGTCTCCTCTCTATGTATCCACCCCCTCCCAAAACTGAGGCACAGCTAGAGTGAAGCATGTGCAGTGGAGATGATCTGTGCCTCACTACAGCCAATAGCATTCACCCAGTGATTTTGTATTATAGTGAAAGTAAACCTGCTTTGCTATGGGTAGGTAAGCAGCACTGGGAGCTGTAATAACTGTTTGAATCAAGTAAGATTTTCTTTTAGCTGTATGAGTTTGGAGGTGTGTGTATGTGTGGGGGGGGCACTTTGTAATTGATTTCTTTAGGTACAGTGCTACATTGGGACTTCAGTAACAAAGACAGCAGCTAACTACAGAATTGGGTTTATCTGCACAGAAAGAGCACAGAACAACAGATAATGCTTATTCCTTTTCCTGATCTTAATGCTGAACCAATTAGCCATGCAGTGACAAAGAAATACTCTTTACTTTATGCTTTAATTTTTTGATTTTAAACACTTTGCTCTACTTTGCTGTGGTCACAAGCTAATATTTCAGGTTCTGCAGTGGTCTTCCTTTTCCGCAGGACTTCCTAACAGTTCCTAACAATAATATCTATAGATTGGCTGTTAGATGGGCCACACATGCTCAGATCTCTACTGAGCAACTGTATCAACACAGGGACTGAGACTATAACAAAACCTTTTTTGTTGGCCATAGACGCAACAAATCAATCTTGCGATTCGTGGATAGGCCGATCGTATTGGCCAATGGATTTTTCCCCCCAACTGGTCCAAAAATATCATACGACCGTTGGCCGATCGTCCATACACAGCCAGATGATTGTACGATCTGTGTTAATTTTTTTGACCAAACGTGGTAAGGATGATGGTTTGAAATGTCGTTTCAAGGTAATTTCTTTTGCAACAAACTGGTAAGTATCACTAAGCCTTGCATTGTGAAACTCTTATATACTTCTTATATGATGTAACACTGTATTCCTTAGTCAGATCTAAATGCTCTTTACAAATAGAGAATAGGCTGAAAGATTTGTCTAGAGATACCCGACACCTGATACCTGACACTTGATACCCGACACCTGATACCTGACACCTGATACCCGATACCTGACACCCGATGATGTCCTAAAATGGACACCGTACTAGAGGACTGCAGTCAATGGTACAACATCTAATATGAGTAATATGTGCACCCCTACCACTTTTAATGGCATGTTTCCCTAAACTTACCTTTAGCAAAAATGTCATCCCTCACCGTGGCTCTGCTTTCTCCTCTGCAACTTATTAACTTCCATTCCTTGAGCTGCAGTGGAGAAGCCTTCTCTGCTGTTGTGCCAAACATATTTACCACATACTGCAGCAAAGGTGGGTCTAACCATCCAAGGAGGGAACAGACTCTGACGAGGACTTCAATTCTGTTTCCTCAACCCTGAATTTACACTCAACTATTTTGCTTTTAGCTACAAATATTTTATTTTCCCAATTCTCCCTTGTCAGTCCATCTGGCTCTGCTTCATCACTCCAGCAGAGATAAGACCTATGGAAAGACAGAGCATGTCTTACCATCGGCCAGATCCCGGACTGCAAAAGGGCAAAATAAAAGAAAGGGAAATTAAGTAAGTAGTGCAACTGATTGTGTGGGAATTTTTGATGGTTAAGGAAATGGAGGGGAAAGTATACATTTTCTCTGCCAAAATTGTTTCCTATACTTTGTAGTGAATTACATAGTCATAGTGAAAGGTCAGAGCTCAAGAGGTGAAATTTGGTCCCCCAAAAATGATGCGATTGTGTTAATGCATGTTGGGGATGTTTCTGAGCCATGAGGACTGTCTATACACGAAAGGCACCATTAACAGACCTATAACTATTTCTAATTCACCAAGGTGTGTTACCCTATTAATATGGCAATATCAAAAATAAAAAGAGAAAAATTTTACCTGGGTGAGTATTATTCCACTTTTGTTGTAAAAACACCAGGGCCTTAAACTATTTTAAACAACAAAAACTGTATTGGTTTAGTTCATACTATTTTGTCCTATTTCCCATCAGTATGCCCCGATCTGGTAACGCGGAATGCTTTACTGCCTTAACCTGGTGTTTTACCATTTTTTTGGTGTTATTATCACATTTATAAATATTATAAATGCGATGGGGAAAAAAAAATAAACCAGGAATTGGTAAAACTGTGGCAAAGTCTGTCGACCCAACCCCCCCCCCCCCCCCCAAGAAAATAGAACAGGTTTCTAAATATGCCCATAGTACGAAGTTGATATATATTTAAGAAACTGAGCACTTACTTATGACACTACAGTGGAAGCTGCACCTTATGTGATTGGTGAAACACGTTGGTACTCAATGTCAGAGACTTCTATTTGTTTGTTGGATCATGAATTATACACTTTATACACCTTATTTTATCTTTTCTTTTATATGCCCCACTTCATATATGTGCAGCCACTGCACCAACCTGTACATCTGCTTATAAGGACTGGTCAGTTTGCCGTAATGAAATCTGGAGGGATTTTTTTTCCCTCCGGTGAGGCCAATTGGATATAAGGTCTGTTTATTTCCCCCTTCCTCTGGATTAACCTGTAGGCAAGTTTAAATTGTAAGTAGGGGTACAATGTTACAAAAAATTTGACCAATCGCTTCGATTATCCAATACCTTGCAATACCAAATGGGTTAATCATGGATCCCTGGTAGTTGATCAGCATTGTTGTTGGTTGTTTTTGCCCCCCCACATGCTGCCAATTCTCTGCAAATACTGGTGGATCCAATGGATTTGACTAGAATCAACTGTGTATGGCCACATTAATACACAATACAGTATGTTAACAACAAATCCCATTAACACTTCCCTTTTAATTATAACTGCTCCAGTTATTTATTTAGTGAACAGACATCTTCCTTGATTTTGCCATGGAAGGAGTTGCAGTCCATATTCAGCTGTGAATCTTACCAAGCACCATGTAATTTAATCTATTGGTCCAATGATCAGAACATTATTATATAGCAGGGGTCTTGCGCTGATCTGCCCAAGCACCACCTCTTTCCCACCCATCCGCGGGTCTATGTGTGCTGCAAAAAACCTCAGATGGGCCGAGTATTGGGCATAACTGTTACACATGGATAATTCTAGAAGCATTAGAGATTTTGAGCTGTTGGCTTTAGTGACGTTCATGGGGGAACCAGGTCTATGACCAGGTCTATGACTGAGTAGCCAGGGGGTCTTTAGAAGTTAACACAATAGGAAGCGAAAAAAAAATGTTTTTAGTAAAAAACAAAAACAGAGTAATACCCCCCTGGGTACTTGTTTGTATTGGGAAACCCACCATGGGGAATAGCCAGTGGAGCAGACCCTGTGACTGCAGGAGGGCACGGCCCCATCTTCAAGGTAAGTTATCTGGACTCGGCTGCCAGGGAGACAGGCAAGTATTGGGAAAACAGGGTTTGGTGGGCGACATGGTTACATAAGTGGGATGAACATAGATAAACAGTAAATACCATAGATATATTCAATAAGATGTAATTCAACACAGTCACCCAGCGATCACCTAAAGGGTACAAAGGGCTGTATTTATATAGTGGCAGTACCAGATCAAAAATTCCAACATAGCAGCAATTTACACTATAACGTTGTTAATTTATGCTACCGGGCTATATTTTACACTATTGGACTTTATTTTACACTAAAATTATTATTATACCCTACAAGGCGTTATTTTACCTACAAGGCGTTATTTTATACTTTCAATATTTTACTCTACCAGGTGTTATTTGACTCCTGTGCCATTATTTTACACTAATGTCCTTATTTTACACCAATGTCATTATTTTAACCCTGTGCCGTTATTTTACACTAATGTCCTTATTTTACACCAATGTCGTTATTTTACTCTAACAGGTGTTATTTTACACTAATGTTATTTTACACTTCCAGGCGTTATTTTACACCTGTGCCATTATTTTACACTAATGTTGTTATTTTACTCCAATGTTGTTATTTTACTCTACCGGGGCATTTTACACCTGAGGCGTAATTTTACACTAATGTCGTTATTTTACACCAATGTCGTTATTTTGATATAACAGATGTTATTTTAATCCAAATAATTATCAAACAAATTATTAATGGAGATCGAAGGGTTTAGAATTACATCCTGCCATATAGTCCTGAATCTGCAGGTTAAAAGGATTCATCACTTTCCTTTCTAGTAATTTCTAACCAAAGATACACTGGTGTAAAATCACACCCTTATAAAAGATTACAGGTGCAGGTCAATATAATAATGACTGTATATAATATCATTATATATATAATATAGTTTAGACAAGTGCTAGGTTCCCCACACAGATGCTATTACATTGTCCTGGCCATCACATTTACCTGTATAAAAAAGTAAAAGGAAAGAGCAGATCACTAGTGGGTGCTCTTCACCAATAAATGTTTGCAGTTGGATCTGCTGTATGTATCATTTTATTTGTAAAGAGCCACTTAGGTACCCAGTGCTGTACATTATAAAATACAGAGTATATAATAAACAAGGGGATAAGTGCCAGCAATTATACAGATAAATAAAAATTAAATGAAATTTTACAATACTTTCAAATACGTTCCTGTCATTACTGTGATGATGGACCGACACCGGGGTCAGATGGCTTCCCGAAACGTTGTTTTTTGTACAGTAAATATTAATATATTGATGTAGCGAGCTTCTCTTTTCATTATTGACGATGGACTGGCAGACCATGCCATACTTACCAGTTATTATAGTTATTATCTATTACAGTTAATAAATAGTTAATATAATCTATCCATTGTCTATCTATCTATCTATCTATCTATCCATTATCTATCTATCAATCTATCTATCCATTATCTATCTATCTATCTATCTATCTATCTATCTATCTATCTATCCATTATCTATCTATCTATCTATCTATCTTCTACTACTATCTATCTCTCCATTATCTATCTATATCTATCTATCTATCTATCTATCTATATCTATCATCTATCTATCTATCTATCATCTATCTATCTCTCTATCTATCTATCTATCTATCTATCTATCTCTCTATCTATCTATCTATCTATCTATCTATCTATCTATCTATCTATCTATCTTATCTATCTATCTATCTATCTATCTATCTATCATCTATCTATCTACTATCTATCTATCTATCTATCTATCTATCTATCTATCTATCATCTATCTATCTATCATATCTATCTATCTATCTATCTATCTATCTATCTATCTATCTATCTATCTATCTATCTATCTATCTATCTATCTAGTCCTGCCTCTCTCTCTCTCTTTCTATTTACACACACACACACACACACACACCTTGTCCTAATTGTGCCCAATTAACCATTTTCCCTCCCTGGTGTCATGTGACTCATTAGTGTTCATTGTTCTTATCTCTAGCTATCTAATTGATATATTGTCAATATATCATCTATCTATTAAATCAAATCAAAAAAAACTTTATTGGCAGGATCAATTTACATTTTGACATTGCCAAAGCAAACAAAAATAATAAAACACGTCAGTATAGTGGGGTTCAAATTCGATAGCTAGGGATAAGAGATAGATAAATAGATAATAGACTTGTCTCTCTTTAGGGTATTTGATATTCTCCAGGTAGGGGCCAGTTTGTAGTCTCTGTCCAGTGCCAGGTATATAGTTAGTTTCTGGGACTTTTTTATTTCTTTCTTCCATTCATCCATGTAATCCAATTGGCTCTTGGTTATGGCGGCTGTGATTTGATGTTTAGACAGGTTCTGTGAATGTGGGTTTGATGTTAGTAGGGAGCTGATGAGTTGTTTCAGTGCACATGGCTTTTCTTGGTCTTTGTTGTGTATTGAGGCTTTATGATGGTAAGAGTTGGGGCTACTGTTCTGTAGGTGAGTCCAGAATGATAGGGCCCTTTTTTGCATCTCAAGCAGTAATGGGAATCTGCCAAGCTCAGCCCAACAAGCCCTGTTTGATGTACTGCCATAGGCTTGGAGGAGATGCTTATAGAATTCGAGATGGGGTATTTCTGGTGGGCCAGATTCCCATTTTGATTGGTCTGAATAGGTGACAGGACCCTATACTTAACTGCCATAGAGTAGGATTGGGGAGATGACACTGTCAAGGATTTTAAGCCAGACCTTAACCGGTGGTTTGAGGTGATACGGTTGTTTTCTTATTGCATAGAAGGTACGGCAGGGTTTTGCTTTCAGAGTCTCTATAACTGCCCTAAAGCTCCCAGAATGGTTGATCTCCAGGCCGAGATAAGTATATTTCTCTGTTCCGCTAAGTAACTCGTTATTTAGTGTGAATGATCTATCTCTATTATCTTTTTATCTATCTATCTATCATCTATCTATCAATCGATGTCTTATCTCTAGCTATCTAATTTATCTATCGTCAGTATATCATCTATTATCTATCTATCTATCTATCTATCTATCTATCTATCTGTCTGTCTGTCTGTCTGTCTGTCTGTCTGTCTGACTGTCTGTCTGTCTATCTATCTATTTGTCTGTCTGTCTATCTATCTATCATCTATATTTCCATCCATCTATCTATCGATATCTTATCCCTATCTATCTATCATCTATCTATCCGTCCGTCCGTCTATCTATCTATCTATCCATCTATCTCTTATCTATATTTGGCTGTCTGTCTGTCTATATTTAATATAATAATATAGCTGTCTGTCATAGGAATTTCAGTTTTCTCTCTTGGTGACTAATGAGCCATTGATTGCAGCTGTTTAAATGCTAATGTGCTGTTATGACTGGTAATTGTAGGTAGTGTGGTAGAGCTCATATGGTTTTGTGTTAAGCTGCGTGTGTCCTTCTGGACATCTATTTCCTTTAAATAGAGATCTCTTGAGTTGTGGGTTAACATTCCAGGCAACACTTGCATCACATTTGAAAACTATTTGCAGGGCTTTAAAACTCCATCAGAACAGGTCTGATTGCAGTCACATATCCACAGAGATACAATCATTCACAAAGCCAATTAGTTTTGGCCTTGAGTCTCCCTTCTCAGCTGCGAGCTGAGTGACTGAGCAGGAATCCATTTTGAGATCCGACACACCACCTGAGTCCTACAACCATCTAATAAAAGTATATCAAGGGCAAATGCGCCGCTCTACCCTTCTGATCACTTCACATTTTCCCATTTTTTATTTTTTTTTTTGGTGGAAAACAAGAGACCTGTACACAGAAAAGCCATTTAGTCAACATAAAGCGTAAAATGCATTTACTCTTCTGTAATGTTCCCGGCTCCTTTGGTAGGTATTATGTACTGTAATGTGCTGCATGCGCCCATTTTGTCATCGCTTTGGGTCATCCTTGCTCACAATTGGTTATTTATTCAGGGGCTTTTGAAATTATTGAGTTGACACATCTGTCAGACGGCAAAAACAGAAATGCTAAAAGGTCACTTGGAGGGAAACCAGCTGCTCCAGACAAACCTTTTTGCCTTCAAATAGCACAATCATTACAGCTTAGCAGATGGTGCCTGGGCTTTCATTTCTGTTTTTTTTCTCTCCTTCACTTCAGGTATTCAGATACAGTACCTCATTGCCAGGTCAACACAGGCCTTCTTGTAATTACCCACACAATAGGCTTCTCACTGCTTAAGAATAACAGCTCCATTTTCCCTAAATAGAGAACCTGTTTCCCCATAGACATGAAGCTGGAGAACGCCTGCCGAAAACTTTCTTATTAATAGATTAGTTTTGACGGCAGTAAGTACATTTTTATGACTCCGGCGTTGGTCATTAAATTATAAAACATGCATTCATTGCTGATATAACTGCTCAGAGAGCTTTGGAAGTGTCTGAGCAATCAGGAAATAAGGGCAAGCGAGCGCTCCAATCAGCATTTGGGAGCCCTCTATAGCTATGTGCCTGTTGGACTGATTAATAATAGATAACCTAGTTAGCCCCGGTGAGAAAACTCAACTTTCAGATATCAATGATATACGGATCATTATGTTAAATATCTATTAAGTTATTTAGGCTTGTTTGTTTACAAACAAGAGCAGAGAAAGTAATGTTGGCTTGAAAGATCTATTAGGTTTTGAATTAAAATATATTTCCGTGCCAAATTGTTCCAAATGTTACTTAATCTAGTTCTAAAAATCCATGTTTGAATTCATTTGATTTGTATAAAAGAGTCTGCTGTGAGTCACATCATGGACAAACGAAATCACTAGCTACTTCCATCTCTGGCAGCGTAGGCACTCACTGTACCACTAATGTTGGTTTCAACCACTTTACAACTATCGGCAGTAGCTTGGGTTATATGAACTGATTTCATTCCTTTCATTTCGACCAACAAGGGTAGACATCATTCGATCACATCCAATCATCTGGCTGGGTGATCGATCAGTCCAGAAAATCAAACAGTATGTACCAGCTGGTTTCTGACAATGATTGATTGTTTTTCAATCCTATAGCATTCTAAGTCGTGAGGTTGATGGTGGCATTAAAATTGTCTGCCCTGAGGATAAATGAGGGCCTGCGGCTGCTATAAAGTAGGAAATTCTATTGATAGACATGTTTTACTCATTTCATGGTTACTTATATACATACAACAATGAAACCATAAAGGACATGTCCACTATAAAAAAAAATAAGCAATGCCCCTGCCAATTATATTACCGCAACCATTCCACTCATAACCTTAAAATAAACACCAGGAAAGAGATTTTTATTAATATGTCTTCCCAATGTAGCTGCCTCCACCCACCCACTGTCAACCATGGCTATGACTGACAATATACTGTAAGACTGGAGAGTCTGGAAGGTCTTAAAAGACATGCATGGCTTTTGAGAAAGCCAGTCGGATGACTAGTGAAACGTCCAGTTGATCTAACTGAATACAACAGATATAACATGACCTGGATGAATGAGAACCTCTTAAAGCACATGTATGGCTGTTCCACCCCTCTTTTGGCCCAGGGCCTAACCAGTGGGAAGACACATTTTAAAGAATAGCCTTTTCTCACTGGGTAGATACCAGACTCAGGTGGGGTAGAGCTTAGACAATTTTTACTGTTTTTTACAATTTTAATGTTTTTTTCTTGGGTCAGACATTTCTCAGACTTTGCGTCATGTGGTAGCAAACTCTGTTATACAAATATGATTTAAAAGTCAGAGGATTAAAGGGAATGTCCACCTCTTAAAAAAAAAAATTATTTATTATGCAGGACCCCCCAAAACCTAGTTTTCATTTTCTTAAAATATAATAATTCTGCTCCCAGCCAGAGAAATCATACTTAAAAGTTTGCGATCCACCACTGCTTTGTCTCTCTGCTCCCCCTCCACTGCAGCTGCTCTGTTCTTTTTGTGTTCCTGAGCAGCCGTAGTGGAGGCTCGTTTGTGAATGGCAGTCAGTGATTGGCCGTAACTTGCCTGATTGAGGAGCTGGTAAGTATGATTTCTCTTACTCGGAGCAGAATTAATATATTTTAACAACACAGAAACTAGGGGGCATATTTATAAAGGGGCGAAAATAACACCCAAAAATAACTGCCGAGCGCCATCGCCGCCATATGTATCGCGCCCGCGATGTCCGGCGGTAATTTTAAGTCCCTTCCCGGCGATACTGCTCTTAGCGCAATGCGCTAAGTACAATATCACCGCAAAGGGACTTAAAATCCCTTCCTGGCACCTCAGTTTCAAGGGCGGGGCATAAGCCCGCCCTCGACCCCCGCGGCGGCGGCAACCACTGCCGCTTTCCAGCAGCCCCTCCTAACCCTAACCCCATTCGCGGCGAACATATGGAACAGGAGGCTAGGAGAGGCTGCTGCGAAGGGGCCGCAGCAGGTGGTCGTGACCATCCGCCGCGCACCCCCTCCCCAGCAGTCCCTCCAAGCCCCCTGCTCCGCCAGATTCTGATTGGTTAATGTAAAGTATGTAAACCAAGCATTAAAAAATTGACCAATCAGAAACGGATTAGGGTTTTCCGCAAACCTATATAAAGAGGTGCACTCCGCTGCGAACCTCAGATGCCATTGCAGTAGATGGCTGAAGAAAGCGGCTGGCAACATCGCAGGGGTACTTCTTGGGGGTCGGCGGCCTCAGCTGGTGTCCCCGGGGCTGGAAGAAAGAAGACGCCGCCCAAGGGTTCTTTTAAGAGCCACTCACTGGGGGTCCTGGTTGGGGCTGCAGGACCCCTGCCAAAGGCACTTCTCAGTGCCGCAAGGGCCCTTACAAGGGCCGGGGATCCCGGTTCGGCCTCAGCGGAGCTGGGACCCCTAAGCCCCAAAGGGCTCTTGTTAGTGCCGCAAGGGCACTAGCAAGTGCCACAATGGGCCCTTCCCCTCCTCGCCAGCAGTGGGGCTGGGGGCTTGGAGGGGATGCTGGGGAGGGGGTGCGCGGCGGCTGGTCGCAACCAACTGCTGGGCCCCTTCCCAGCAGCCCCTCCTAGCCTCCTGTTCCATATGTTCGCTGCGACATTGTTGGGGTTAGGAGGGGCTGGGGGGAAGCGGCGGGTGGTCAAACACTTTCTAAACTCCTGGTTTCAAGACCTCAGTAGGATATCTCACTTTCTAAAAGTTTCTTTCTTCCCGAGCCTACGTTCCACTTTATAGTATATCTGAGCTATTTCTTTTATTTTTGGAAAATTCCATTATGATCCTAAAGATATCTTTTACCTCTGTGAAGATCAAAACAACAGATGTATGTTAAGCAATTAAAATAAATTAAGCACAAAATGAGCTTGAGTTACATTATAGCCTCACCACAATTCTTTTTATGCAGACTGTCTTCTTGCCTTCATATCACCTTTTCTAATCAAGGCAATAAAATGTGCTGAATACTTATCCCAATCGGCTCCTCGGGCTATCGCTCTACCCAGTGACAGTGGCACTTTTCATTCTGTTAGACATATGCTGAGTTTTTGATATCAGGTTTATATTGCTGACAATGTGCACAAAGTTAACAAAGTTGTTTTACAGGTTCGAGAAGATCCATTGAGAGAAAAAGATTTTTGGAGACTTTTTTTTGATCACCCCTATGGATTACATTGTTAATGATTTAAGGAATTTAAATGTCAGTACACACAGTAGTGATAATAGCCTATTATTGGCCATGTGTAGCCTATTATTGTCCATGTGTGTGGCGAGATCTCGTTGTCTTATCTTGTGCCTGATGAACTCTCATTGTTGGCCTAAGTCAACATCAATCTGACCAAATATTTCGATTGTCTGCCCTTGGCTCTCTATAGCTTTGTAAAGGTAGCTGACAGTGAATGCTATGTGTATGGCCAACCGAACAATCTTACCTTTCCTGCACACACCTAGTTGAATTTGGTAGACAGCATGCTGGGTGCTCAATGGCCGACTGAGGCAAAATAGTCACAGATATAGAAAATATATTAAAGCCATGCACACCAGACTTGAGTAGTCCTGTGTATTTTATTACATTACACACAGGTACATCAAAGTGACGTTTCGGTAACAGAGTACCTTCTTCAGACGTAAATAAATATTTTGTCTGAAGAAGGTACTCTGTTACCGAAACGTCACTTTGATGTACCTGTGTGTAATGTAATAAAATACACAGGACTACTCAAGTCTGGTGTGCATGGCTTTAATATATTTTCTATACTAAGTTTAGGTAGATCAGGTTATCATTGTATGAAACTACATCTGTAGTACATCACCAGGGGTGTTACTATGGTTTTAGCACCTTAAACAACTTTTAAACGGTGCCTATAGGCAGATGGGGCGGAGCAGTAAAGTGGACGTGGCTTCATTGGGGAAGTGGGTGTGGCTTGTGGATGTGGACTTAACACTGGCTGATGGACTGGAGGGATGACTTTATACTGGCTGTTGAATTGGAGGGCTGGTGAACTGGTAAATATAAGATACCCATGCTTACATAATGGCACACACACATACAGAATGGCATGTACGCATACAGGGTGGCACACATGCATATATAATTCCACACACAGAGATACACTTGCATGCATAGATAAACGCATACAGATAGGTACAAAGATGCATAGATAGAGACATACAGATGCACACATACATATAGACATACACACACAGATACAGAAACACGCACAGATACAAACACACATACCTAAACGTAACAAATGTCTCCCTTGTCCACAGTTTCCACCATTCTTCATTCCCACACTATACCCAGGGCCCAGAGCAGCTCATAAAATGGGCCCCCCAGACAGTGTCTGTCAGAGCCATGTGTTCAGCCCGAACCCCAACCATGAGGAAGTGTGTTTAGTGATAATTGAAAAAGAGAAAAGAGTTACCTCCTTATATAGTGCAAACAGCAGATAAAGTGTTACTAGCGCAGCAGCAAAGCAATTGGGAGATTAAACTCTGTTAAAGAGCGAAACGCGTCAGGGGGACTTGACTTTGTTTGAGCTAAATAAGACCAACACATTGCATAACCTCAATACTATTATGGACCAGTGAAATTTAACTGGTTCATGCTATCGGTTACCTGTGTGTATAGCTAAATCCGCATACCCTTTATCTTGAATACAGGTTGGTCTTATACCTTTGTTTTTTAGGCACATCTGGCATCCTTAATGTAGGGCTTTGAGACTAGCTTAAAATTGTTTAGGAAGGCACTGTGTGCCTAGGAAATTCCCTTTCCTGAATATAGGACTAGTGAGGTGGAGAGGATTGTCTCATCCCCTATTCCCTGTGAACTAATTTGGGTAGTATCTACCTCCCTCCTTCTACATTGCTCTCTCCTAGCACCTACACCACTGCCAAGATAGATTTTTATATGTGTTAATATGTGGGTTTTTAATGTATATTTAATAAAGGTTACATTTTAAATTACTTCCCCATTTCTTTGCTGCTATGCTAGTGACACTTTATCTGCTGTTTGCACTATATAAGGAGGTAACTCTTTTCTCTTTTTCAATTATCAGTGTGTATCTGACCTCCAGCATTCATCTCATTCCAAGTGGGAGTAGCAGTGCGTCACTGTTTATTTACTCTTTATAATATAGAAGTGTGTTTAGTGCCACCCACTGCCAGTGTGGAGATAGTGTGAGTGGAATTCTGTCCCCTGTACAATATACTTTCTATTACTAGTTACAACTACAACTTATTGCCCGTTCTGCTCCATTCCCAGGTGCAGGCAAGCACGCACGCAGCGCACGCCCCCTTTCTCTTTTCCTTCCATGAACTGAAATCCCATGTTGTGCACTACCTTTGGATGAAAATGTAGAATTGAAGTAAGGAGGATTTTTGTTTTACTGCTGCTTTATTAGGTGTCCACAGGGGGGCGCCATGAGCAAATGTTTCAGTTTGCTACATGGCAGGAGCGTCTCTGCAATAAAATCCTATGGAATCTGTCTGTGATCTACTGTGTGTATCCAATCCAGATACACACTTCCTGACATGAGGGAATCTGCAAAAAAAAGGAACAATGGCCTAGATAAAACTGAACTTAGCTCCCTAAGTACCCGAGGATATATTTTATCTGGTCCAGGAGATTTATTAATATTAACCTTATTTAGTTCTTTCTGTACCATATCCTCGGTTAACCAAAGTGCACTTAAATCTTTTATACCATTATTGCTACTATACTCTATGATATCAGTACTGGGATCTTCTATAGTGTATACAGAGGAAAAAAAATATTCAAGACATTTGCTTTATCGCTATCCTCCGTAATTAACTTATCCCCATTAATTAATGGTGACACATTTTCACTCCTCATCTTCTTACTATTAATATACTTTTTTAAAAAAAATTAGGCTTAGTGATGCTTTGTTCAGCTATCCTAACTTTATTATTAATTTTAGCTAGTTTGATTGCTTTCTTACACTCCTTTTTTTTTTTTAAATGCCTTTTTCTTCCTTTCGATTTGCCTCTTTACATCAGAATCCAGCCATTTCCCAAGGGTATAAATTTAGATGTGAAATGGCCTAAAATCCCCTTAAACACAGTCCACTTCTGTTCAGTACCTTTACCTGATAATACCTTATCCCAGTTGACATTCTGAAGAGCTACTTTTAACTTAAAAGTCTTTGTTAACCCAGCGCACTTTTCCCTTCAATAACATACTCCAAACAACACTATTTCATGATCACTATTCCCTAAGCCTCTAGTTACCTTTATATCTATAATGCGCTCCATGATGTTAGATATTACTAGATTCAACAGAGCTCCTTTTCTAGTAGCAACTTCAACCACCTGTGAGAGAAAATTATGCTGCTGCAAATTCAGGAACTCATCGCCTTTTTCTGTGTTGGCAGTTCCACTACACCAATCAATGTCAGAGTATGCCCCACAATGAGCACACTCCCCAAACTTGCAGCCCTTGCCAACTGCATATGAAGGTGACTCACTTCCTATACCCGATTCATATAATGAGGAGGCGTCCACACAGATACTATCTGCTAATAGTTTAATGCGACATGTTTCGGGTCCAAACTGACCCTTTCTCAAACTCACTTCCTCCCTGCTAGCATTTGGCAGCTTATAGCAGACACCAACAATGACATTACCCCCTTTCCTATTGCCTAAATCCACCCATATTACGCTTTAACATCCATATCGCCAGTTATCTCTTCTTGTTTTTGGCTTCAATTCTTTTTTTTAACATAAACACCCCCCCCCCCCTTTCCTTTATTCTCTGTCCTACCTAAACAAGGCGTATCCTTCTAATTTACAGCCCATTCGTGAGAACTGTTCAACCACGTTTCTGCTATACCTATTACATCAAACTTTTCCTTCAATGCCATTATCTCCAATTCACCCATTTTGTCAGCCAGGCTTCTCGCATTTGCAAACATGTGTTCTCGCATGTGTGTTATATGGATAAGTGCATGAGATCCAGGGACAGTTGTAGAGGGGTCAAACAGGGTAATTGCGTAGGGCCCCAAACTATAAGGGGACTCCCACTCTATATAACTTAAATGGTCAAGAGTTCGAATGTTTGCTCTAACACAATGTTTTGCTCAGGGGCACACACAAAACCTGTGTGGAGCCAACAAAATCATCACTTTTACTAAAAATCTTATTGCAGGTCGATTAGACAAATATTTTTGAATGAAAAAAGTGAGTAATTATTAGAGGGCATGTCCACCCTTAAAACAAAAAACTAGTCACTAGTCAGCTACACTAGTTGGTACATAATTACATGTATTACTAACCAGATATTTAAGGATAATTATTTTACCCCATTCTGGCAGAGGAAGCTGGCTCCTCCCTCCATGCAGTCAATCAAACTGACATCCATTGACTGACTACTCTTTTCCCTGCTGCCTCATCTGTGAAAATATATTGAAAAATAACCACAGTTTTATTTAATTCAGAAAAGTCTCCAAGTTATTTAGAAAGTTCAGTTACCGTAAGCACAATAAGAGAAGAGTCAAGGCTAGTGAATTCAAACAAGAAACATCAAATTGTATACAACAGCAGAAAATTAATGTTATGGTAAAAGGCTCTATACCAACCATGAAATTATTAATCGGTAGTCGTGTTTAATGGAGTAATTAAATGATTAACATACATACTGAGATTAAAAGGAAAACCTTCAGTCTGTAACGTCAGTAAAACATTTTCTAGCTCAGTATTTATACAGTAATGTATGTGTAATGGTTTAACTTTTATTTCTATTCTCCTATGCATGAGAAACAAGGACATTTATAAATATATATAGAGCTTCTAGAGATTTTCACACGGATACTGGGTGCTGCTGGTGGAATACAACAAAATAAAGAATACCTCTACTGTATTTAACAATATGGCAGCTTCTACCTGTAACTGTAGGCTAAAGAATGAATGATCTATTTAAATATATGGTTTAAAGGGCATTTGTACCCTCAGATCGAAAATCTATAAGCCACCCCCACAAACCACGAGATTGTAACATAGTTGTTTACATTTCTGCAGTCCCTGAAGCCCATAATACTTTCATCTCACTGACACAATAAAGCCTACATCTCAGACCTGTTGCTGATACCTCGGATGTCTAAAATTAACTAAAAACCCCCTTTCTTTAACCCATAAATTAATATGTAACAAATGAACAGGCAGACACACAATCCTTTTTGGGTGAAATAAATGGCCACAGCTTTATTGACACATTGTAACAAATCATGTGATCAATTAAATTAGCCAAATTATAAATTTGCATCCTTGCATATTAATTAGATATAAAACCCCAACTAGCCATAGCCATTGCTGAATGCCAAGCCTCTGGATTCCCAGAGGGCATGTAACGGCTCAACATAAACTCTGCAAGGATGCCCCCGCCACCAGGAGTTGCTGTAGGCCTACACGGAACTCCGTCCGCCACCCAACAAATACAGTGCCTGTTCTATTCCGTCTCTCAAACCAATTAGGAAGATATCGACCCCTATATCATTCAGATGCACTCCATCTTGCCTCATCAGGGACCTATTGTCACCCTCAAACTGGCGATGTCGGACCACTACACCCCCTTGGGATCTCACGAATCTGGAGTGGCCAATTCAGGGCGAATGTACCTCGCTACGCAGTTAGATCGCCACCTTCCGAGCCTGCGCACCCTATCTGCAGAAAAACCTAATGAATGAGCCTCTGTTGCGGCTCCTATCCTAAATGAATGTGTACCGAATTCTTTCGGTTGGAGGCCCAAGTACCCCAGGGCATTGCGTAATATCGCCTCAAACTGATAACGAGACAGGGGTAGACCATTCTGATGGGCCAGGAACGATGCTGAGGAGGATCGAATGTCAGCAAATTTAGCGATTGCTTTTACTGGGCACCAGGCGGACTGTAGAGGGGAAATGGAAAACCAACTCCCTTCCCCAAAGGGGTCTGTTTTAGACCTCTTAATTCTGACCCTTAACGATGTTTGCGAGATAAATATATCATCAGCTGCTAAACCACCAGGTCTTTGTGAACTGGCCGAAACTAACTCCCCCACTCGCATGGCCCCAAAGAATGCCAGCGTAAAACTGGCTTCAAATAAATTGGCCTCGTATTCCGAGTCGCACACAAACTGCAACGTTTTTCAACAGCCGTAACAGCAGCCTAAAATTAATCGTCCCTTTGTTCTTTTTTCCAGCCCTTTAGGATAGATTTTACATCAAACTCTTTGGAGATGTCTTTCCAAACCATCAACCTGAAAAAGAAGGACAAACCTGACATTCTCCGCTGGGCTACCAAACCAGAGGAACCTGTCGCTCTCAGGTGCTCTAGGTAATCTAGTAGAGTTCTTAATCTATTATGAGAATTAGCGTTAATATCTCTGTCTTTTGTAAATTGTAACCATTCCGACCAAGCCTTACCGTGACTGGCCCAGGTAGATGGAGCGACTGAGGATTGAACAAGCTGCATCAGTTGCTGTCTATCAGTTCCCACAGGAAATCTGGGCATCTCTGGCCTAGCTGGTCGGCCTCTGGGTGCAGGCGGTGGAATTCTTCCCACTGGAAATGAGATATCGGCAACACAGTTAAGAATACCCGGTACATGTTTAGCTCTAAAGGACACGTTTCTGTTCAAACATTTTAGAACTAAATACCACAGCAGCGCAAGTACTGGTAAGGAGGAACTCGTTAAGTTGTTAATCGCACAAACCACACTCTCATTGTCTGTCCAGAATCTGATCTTTTTATTCTGAACTTTTTCGCCCCATAATTCTATTGCCACCACAATAGGGAAGAGTTCGAGGAGAGTGAGGTTTTTGCAATGACCCATTTCTCTCCATGAGGCGGGCCACTCCTCGGCGCACCAATTGGAGCCCAGAATGGCCCCGAAACCCACGGAGCCTGCTGCATCCGTGTAAAGTTGTAATTCAGAATTAGTTTCTTCCTCCTCCTGAAAACAAGTCCTACCATTGTAATTTGCTAAAAAGGTATGCCACACCAGTAGGTCACTACGCAGCTCCTTAGTTATCCGTACGTGGTGGTGTGGGGCAGTCACCCCCCGAGTGGCTAGCGATAACCTCCTGGAAAACACCCTTCCCATAGGCATGACTCTACATGCAAAATTCAACGAACCCAACACTGATTATAACTGCTTCAGTGTAACTTTTTTAACCTGCAGGAACATTGAGATTGCATCTAGCATGCCCTGGATTTTAGCTGCTGGCAACCTAAACTCTATCCCAACTGTGTCTATCTCGATACCCAGAAAAGACAGCACTGTAACTGGACCTACGGTTTTCTCTTCGGATATGGGCACCCCAAACTTGTGCATTAGAAAACGGAAGGAATTTAACAAAAAGGAACAATAATTAGAATTAGCTGGGCCCACAAACAGAAAATCGCCGAGGTAGTGCAAAACATTTAGGGAACCTGTCTCGAAAGAAATAGCCCAGTCTAGAAATGAACTAAAAATTTCAAATAGGGAACAGGATATGGCACAGCCCATGGGGAGGCACATGTCGTAATAATACCTGCCGTCTAGCTGACATCCCAATAAATGGGAGAATGCGGAAGGCCGCTTCTATGTCTGATTTAGCTAACAAAGCCCCCACCCCTTCCTTTCTTACTAAATGAATTGCCCTGTCAAATGAAACATAAGAAACCGAGGACGCTTCTTTAGAAATACCATCGTTTACCGAACTCCCTCTCGGGTAAGATAAGTGGTGAATTAAACGAAACTTACCACTTTCCTTCTTAGGGACTGTACCCAATGGGGAAATCCTAAGGTTGTAAAATGGGGGCTCGGTAAACGGGCCGCCTGCGCCCTAACTTAACCTCTGCCATAACCTTTTCCCTAACAACTTCCGGCATTTCCTTGGCCGACTTCAAATTGGGGTAAACTTGGGTAACTCACAAAACTTAAAGGGGATTTTGAAACCTTGCTTAAACCCCCCCCCTGATTAGCTTTGCCTCTTCCTTCTCCGGGTACATTCCTAACCAGTGCTCCATTGCCTCCACATTCACTGGTGTCCTGTTGTCTATTCCCTCCTGCCCGCCTAGGTGCTGTAAGGGACTTCTTAAAACATTTGGCGGCGGAGTGGCCGCCTCCCCCGCAAAAGGAGCATTCGTGTTTGAATCTGCAAGCCGCCCCAAACTTGCAGTTGCCCTCGTTAAACAGCCAGCAGGAGCCGGTTCTTTTCGCTCCGGAGGGCTGAAAATTGCTATTCCCCGTGTTGGGTAACTGGCTTGAACTTAACCCTACGGGCGCCCGCTGGGCCAGCATGATTCTTATCCAAGAATCTGCGGCTTTGATGTTCCAGCCCATCTCTGGTCTGACGGCCAGGCGCCTCCTGAACTCCTCATCGTATTGGCGCCACGCCGTCCCACCATGTGTTTTATATGCTCCGAATATCATATCCAGATAAACAAAAAGTTCGGAGCATTTTTGGGGGGCTTTCTGGCCAATCACCCCGGCCAAAACACAAAAAATTTGTAGCCAGTTCCCAAACGTTTTAGCCACCTTGGGCTTCCTTTCCCCTTTATCCGTTTTCACTATTTCCTTGTCTACTGTGACCATATCTGTGGAGACCAAGGACCATATATCTACGAATTCATTCTTCCAAATTTTTTCCTTAGTCTGCCCTGATAAATGTACACCTAGGGGGCTCACCCCACAAAAATATGTTTCTTTCAGAGCTTCAACCGAAGGAACCTCTGGCACAGGCTGGAGTGCTGTCACTCCCCCTGGGGCTGGGCTCGTTGACGGCCCAGCTGGTATGGTATCTAATTTCCCCATTAAGGCCCGGAGGACCTGAACTAGTTCCCCACCTTCTCCACCCCCAGTGTTGCCCCATGCCCCTGCACAAGTGTACTCACCGACTCCCGACGACTGTACCGCACTTGTACTCGCCCCCTCTAGGGCCTCTGGGATCACCTGACGTGGACTTGCTTGTCCGTGCTCGGTGGGCAGCACCCTCCTGTCACCTCCTTCACGTAGAGCTGGGGACGACCTCCTGCTCCTGCCAGAAGTCGAGGACCGAGATGCTCTAGACCTTCTGTCTCTAGAGTAGTGTCTGCGACGCCGGCTAGCATCGCCTGATCTGGAGCGATGCCTGCGACGCTCCCTACGGCGGTGTTCTTTGCGCCAGCATCTGTAGGACTCCTTGCTACTGTCAGAAGAGAAGGAGTATCTGCTCCTCCTTCTCCCATGCCTGCGGCTATTGCCCTCTCTCCTGGGTTGGCTCCTTTCCCTAGAACGACTCCTCCGAAAACTCCCTCAGTCTAACTGGGGCCAGCGTCATCCCTCGGAAAGTGGACCTAGTGTCCATAAACTGCTCGCCCTCATCCGACACCACCTCTTGCCTTATTGGCTGGGCATCTTGGGCGGTATCCCCTGCCGCTGCTACAGCCGGGCGGGCGGACCTGCTAGGGCCAGGAACAGGGGATGGGCTCCTCTCTCAGGGGTGGCAACCGAGGGCGGCGTGCCTCACCTCTAATGAGTTGCGAGGGGTGCACCATATTAAAAGCCTTCAACAGGCCCTCAGTTGCCGCCCTGCGCCTGGGGGTGTTAGCTCTAATTACCGGCGCCCCCCGTGGTCTGCGGTAGGAGTGTGGGGGACTGGGACTCAAACGGACGGGAGCGGTGGGGCGGCGTACAGGCCTACCAGCCGTCCGGCTGGCAGATCTAGTCTGTGGACGGGTCCCCTGGGGGTGCCACCAGCCGGTGGGCCCCCTTCCAAAAGTCCCTGCAGCCACCCTGCCCCCTCCGTGCTGATCCTCTCCCTTACCCTCTCCAACATCTGATCTGCATCAGCCATGTTCCGATAACTCGAATTCCTGCCTCCTGAAATGCCTGTCTTGTTTTCTTGCTCTGAGCAGGAAAAGAGATTCTCCTCCTGTTAGCAATTCTACAAAATGGCGACTGCTGCCCCGTGTCCCGTCCCTTTTATAGATGTGATGACATCATTGATGATGTTGGCGCTCCCAGCATCCCTCGCGGCTCTCGCGAGATCAGCGAGACGTGACATCACGCGCTCGGCCGCGGCTGAAACCCACTACACAGGAGGAGGAGGCGGAGCCGGGACGCCGCACTACAAATCCCAGCATCCTCGCCGGGGCGGCGCCCCAGGTCAGACGCTCCGGCCCCCTAAACCGGGTCGGAGCTACCATACAGATGCTGGCTTTCTGCAACAGTCTATCACTGCCATGACAGCCAAGGACTCAGTCTGCATTCCGGCACACCTCCCCTATCCTGCATGCCTCCTCTGCCCTGTGTACCTCCTCTCCCCTGCATTCCTCCTCTGTCCTGTGCACCTCCTCTCTCCTGCATGCCTCCTCTGCCCTGTGCACTTCCTCTGTACTTTGTACCTGCTCCTCACAAGCTCTCTGAGCTTAAAGAGAAGGTGAGACCATGGAGAAGAAATGCGTCAGAGAAAGTATTATGGGTTCCAGGGACTGAGCAGAGGTAAGTAGCTATAATGGGGGTGGGTTATAGATTTTCAATCTGAGAAATGGTGGAAATGCCCTTTAAACCATATATTTAAAGGGTATCTCCACTGATAAAAGTCACTTGGGTTGTAAGGTTAGATATGTGTAAGGTGGATATGTACCTGCAGTATCCTGTGTCTTTGTGCAGTAGTTTAGAAGAAATCCAATGAGTTGCTCCCAGAACACTGTGGATGACACACACACACACACACACACCAGCTGTAAAAATGAACTTAGTGAGTCAGGGAGGAAAGGATTTCTTACTGCAGCCAAGTGGGTGTGTCTGCTACCATGATGATGCACATTGAGTGACAGCACCCCCAACACAGGGGAAGACACCCCCAGGAACCTGCACAACTTTCCCATGTTGCTGCAATCAAACAAAGGGGAATTCTGGGGAAAAAAAGGTAGGGGGAGGGTTGGGGGATGGTGTACTTTAAAATAAACCAAAAAAAAATGCATTTTCCTCAGTGGAGATACCCTTTAAATAGATAATTAATTCTATAGAATGCAGTTAACATTATTTAAAGGGACTGTCCACCCCTCTTTCCAAAAACTGATATAATGTAGATAACCCCCCAAAACCTTAACTTCGTTTTAGTCACAATTTACAAATCAGCTCCCACACAGAGTTATTATACTTACATGCTCCTCCTCGCTCCACCGCCGCTCTGCACTTCCGGGTAAGGCAGTCAGTGTCGGCCGTGACTGTGACGTCACAGCCAATCACTGACTGCCATTCCCGGAGCAGTCTCCACTGCGGCTGCTCAAGAACACAAAAAGAACAGAGCAGCCACAGTGGAGACTGGGAGAAGAACCCGGAAGCGGCGGTGGAGCGAGGAGGAGCTTGTGAGTATAATATCTCTGTGTGGGAGCTGATTTGTAAATTGTGACTAAAACGAAGTTAAGGTTTTGGGGGGTTATCTACATTATATCAGTTTTTGAAAAGAGGGGTGGACAGTCCCTTTAACACAGTAAAGGAATTCCTAATTTTGTTCTAAACCACTAGCAGTGCCTTGTATCTATGGGGAAATTAGCTACTGTTAAATAGTATAAATACTAACTAATGAACTAATGAAACTCTTCTGTGCAGAATTTATTTGCCTGTAAAGCTGTTACACTAATAAAACTTATTGTATTATTCTTATTTATACACAAAATGTTGTGGGTTCCCATATATGATCATCATAGACAAGTTGATCTGCTTGTGGTTTATGGATTTAGGAATTCGGGGTTTAGGAACGAATGGGCATTTCTGATCATTAAATGAATAAATCCCATTTATCCTGCTAAATAACTCTGCAGCATTTTGATTTTTCTTTCATTAAAGGTTAACCGCCAATTGGAAAACATGGAAGAATAACTAGAGCAGTTGATGCACACGCTATTCTGCTCACGGATGTCATTTTGAGGGAATATCAAAGGTCCTTGAAACACTCCCAGCATAGCCCAGTGAGATGTAAACATATCTCATGTACACAATTTCATACTAAAAGGCAACCATTTCCCTATTGTTTACAATGCAGTGCAACAGCTGTTCTGAGTCATTAACCCCCTCTGGACAAACAAAATACAGGAAAGCTCTTTCTCAGTAAGTATTTTGGTACTTGTCCCTGAAAAAAGGTTTCTATGGAGCTAAACTGTTTAATAGGCCATCATGGTACGTTCCTTTTATCACTGAAATGCAGCAACGCTGTACGGATATTCTGATGAGAAATGAAAAGAATATTTTACTCTCTTCCTAGTAGTTTTGTTTATCATAAACCATTTGCTTCCTAATTGATGTTCCTTCCACGGGGCTGTGATGTTATAGCTGGTATAGGGACATTTGCATCAATTAAGTACCGTAAAATACCTGTAAGGAAATACCATGAAAATTAACAAAAAATAAAAATGCCAACCAAACAGCGACAAACCAATGATGGTCTCAATTCAGTAAGAGAAAACAAGAAACCGGAACATCAAAGAGGACAACCAAACAGCAAATACAAACAGCAAAAAAACTACCATCATACCCTAGCTATCCTCTGTTAAAGGACATGTTCAATGTCAGTTACCTGCCCCCAACCTCAACTGATATATTTTGCACTTTATTACCTGTATTACTTACCTCTGTTTAAGAATAATTACTGTCTCCATTCTGGCAGAGTAAGCTGGCTCCTCCCTCCAGTCAATCAAGGCTGTAACAGCTGACATCACAACCAATGATTGACAGCTGTTTCAGCTGCTGCCTCCGCCAAAAATGTTTTTAGAAAACCCAATACAGCAAGAAACAAGATGTGTACAAGAAACGCAGATGAGCATAGACAAGAAAAAAAACAAACTTATAATATAAAGTATAACATAGGAAAAGGGGGAGGTGTTGAGGGGGGTTTAATTGCCATTTAACCATGAATATTATGATTAGAGTTCTGTTATTCTAAGGTGAATGTTAGCCCTGTCATTGGGTTTCCTTATAGGAGTACACTTTGTAGTTGTTAGATATTGTTTCTGTATAGTATTTTATTGTTATATTATCTTCCTTGAACAATACAGGAAATCCCCCAGGTTAAGCACGTATACAGTCATTAATCTTCATTGGATTTGGTGCAATCGATGATTTATTGCATTCACCAGTTCAGTTGAACACAGGTGTGTTTTGCAGTGTTTAAGGTAAGACTTTATTCTAACACAGTCAATATTATAGGGGGATGTTTTCTTCAGATTGATACGTTTACTTACCTTTTTGATAATTTTTCTGTTGCTGTTTCCTAGGTTGAAGTATTTATCCCTGAGTAAACTGCACTTACTGACTACAAGACATTGTATTGCCACCTGAATTGTTTCATACCAACATTGTCAGTGAATATTATTATATTTCTAAAGTTGTAGTAACATCTACTCCCACTTCAGTTGGTTTCACCGTAAATGAAATATCAATACAACATATGCACAGCCAATAGGCTCTCTACTTATGTGTAAAGAGACACACGTCCAAATCCTATATACTAATCTGCAGGTTCGCGGATGCACCATGGACACAGTGCACTACTGTGTGCCACCCCCAGTTGGTGCATAACACGAAATTTGCTGCAGGGGTGTTGCTGACAGCACAGCAGTGTGCTGCTGTTGGGGGTTGTGGTTGCGAACAAGGAAGTGCTCCGTGGGGGTGGGTGGGTTGCTGATTCTTTAAAGAATGGGGATTTACTAGCCAAATATAACTGAAGCGCTGCGAATGCACCAATTAGACACAATTACTGTTACAGATTTTGGAATTTCTATTGACTATGCTAAGAAATAAACATAAACCACAAACAAGATGATCGACACATATGGGATATGCAGGGCCTGTTATATAAATAATACACATGAAAAGGAGGTTTGTACACACGTGCGATCATGGGTGCCAACCCGCGATGCACGATGTGTACAAACGACCGTTTTGCTCGATAATCGTCCTGTGTATGGGAACTTTATAGGCTGAAATGGACGTTCGGTCGGGGATCGTTGCCTGATCCGCCGTGCAGAGCTCCAAACGAGCGGCCGTTTTGGTTGATAAAGTGCCCATACAGGGGACAATTATCGGCCAAAACGGTTGTTCGTACACATCATGCGTCTCAGGTTGGCACCTGCCATCGCACATGTGTACGAACTTATAGAGATGGAGAATGGGCACAGCTTTATATATTTTATATTATGAAGTATACCACCACTTACAGTGATATATAATGCATACACATATTCACAGTACAATAACACAGAGTATGTCTGTCTCACATACACATAAACACAATATCACTTAAAGGGCATGTTCACCCTCTTAATTTTACTTCTTGATGACTCAAGAAACATCAATTTCACTATACTTACCTTTATCAAAAATGCTTTTAACCTTACTTATCCCTTGTGGCTGGAAGACCCCTGTAAATGTAATTTACATGCTGCATAGCAGCTTCAGGTATGGCCGTCAGCCATTGGCCGTGACTTTAAATGATAACTAGACATGGAGGGGGAGATACAATATATTTCGCTATCGCAACCTACATGCACTCGTTTCCACAATGTATTAATCACTTTGTGACCGTTAATACATTGCGAAAATGTTAGCTGTAAGTTGCGCTTATTTAAAGACACCATTGAAGAGGCGTTAATTGTTGCGCAAAAAACGAATGCAAAAAACAGGCAAAATTTATTGCATCGCTTTGCGCTTTATTTATTTATCTGGGCTGACACTCCCTGCTTGGTTGCATTTTCTTGGGAAGGTTGTCTCCCTGACCTTGCATTGGATTAGTATTACAGGCTATCACTTCCCCCCGCCTACTGGCTTTTAACAAGGAGGGAAGAGGCCTCCCATCCAATGCTTAGTATTCAAGGCATAAGACCTTCAATTAAAGGGACGTGTTGGGGGTGCTACTACCACATGGAAGCTTGGTCAATCTTCCTGCAGAGAAACTCTGCTGCAATATATACACAAAGGGGGGCTGTGGGAGCACTCCTGTGGCAAAATTACTTTATAACCAATAGTGGAAATGCTACTGATCTGACCAAAACATTAGAACAAACCAGAAAAGAGATGATCAATGCACAAAGTTTAGCAGGATTTTTGGTATAACTGTAGTAAGGTGCCCATACACTACTTTAGACATTTGTCTATAGATGTTCCGTTTGAAACAAGCGTTGCTGTCGCACAACATTCTTCAACATTGGAAATGATTGTTCAGTCTGTACACATTTACCAATAAAGGGTCAATCCTGCTGTTAACATGTGTGTACCCAACTTGAGTCACACTAACACTTTTGTGGTGATTATTAAGAGTAAGTGTTTCTTTAAGGCAAAAAATAAATGCATGCAACCACTGCAACTACCATGGGATGGGACCTAAATTGCTAGGTCCTCATCCCTGGGTTCTGCTTCTATCTCCTGCACTGAAGTTGAGATCGCTGGCGCACTGTTCATCACTTACTTCCTCGGTTCTGAATTGAGAAAAACAGTTGGAAGACTAGCATCTTCAAGAGCTAAAAAGATAAATATAGCTGGGGAACAGCAAGCGTGCAATCATAACTTCAATGGGTAAGTCCAGGAGGTAGAAGATAAAGCCAGGTGTGAGGACATAGTGGTTAAGATCCTCATCCTGTGTAGTATCAAAGGGAGGAGGGCTGTTCCAGACACTATCTTTGTCTTTTAAAGTCAACCAAAATGTTTAGATGAAATCACTATGTACATAAAGCTACGTTGTGTTGATACATTGGATAAAAGGGCAAAGGAGAGCAATCTCAGCTCTCACTACATATAACCCCAATATGGAAGGTCCTAACTAATTACTTTGGGTCATTTTCTGGGCTGACATTCCCTGTTTGGTTGCATTTAATGTTCATTGATTCTCTATTTGCTTAGTATTTCCTAGAAATACAATAAAGGGGGAAAAAAAAGATCGTTAAACCTTCTCAAAAGGATTTTCTAGTCATTACTGTCTAGTAGAGCTGTGGAAATTGTAATTCTTGTCCTGCCTATCTGTGAAATCACAGGAAAATAAAATAATGAAAATAAAACTAAAATATGATTTTAGGCTTTTCCACTGATTGCCTTGTTGTAGTCACAGCAAAAAATTAAACATTACCCCGGGCAAGAGGAAATATTTCAAATGAATGGGGCTAAGGGGGAGAGTTTATTATAAACCTTTAACTTTGTCATTGTTATAATAAGCATTCCTGTGTTGTACATCAATGATTTCATTAACAATGGAACATGCTAATTAACAAATATCAGTCAACATCTGCACGAAGAGTAGAGATGGTCAAACTATTGAAAGTTCGGTCCGTTTTCGAACTTTCGAACTATTGTAAAAGTTCGAAAGTTCGAAAACGGACCCATTAAAGTCTATGGGAGGCAAATAGTTCGAAAAGTTTGAGTCAAATACAACTAAAATATTAATGGTAACTTAATGTAAATGGCTGTGGGACCTGGGAAATGGTCTGGGAGCATGTTCCAATATCCAGGACTTAAATAAAATCGATTTTACTCTCACGCGCGCTACTTTCGAGCTTTCACGTTCGAACGTTCGAGGTAACATGGACATTTTACTCGCAGATTCGATACTGGCGTATAGGCTGTAATGGAGACTTTATTCGCGGATTCGATGTTCGCGCCTAGATACATGTACATTTCATACACGTTCGAGTTCGAGTTCTATGCCATCCCTAACGAAGAGTAATAATCTGTGAACTCGTCCTATAAAACCTTTTACAAGGAAGATGACAATATGGCCGTGTACACACAAGGCAATTTCCCCATCATACAGATTGCTGATCATTAAACCTGATTGGTAGACTGTCTGGTGGGAAGTCAAAATTTCTACCACTTGTGTATATAACCTGTTATTTTACATTTCTCATGCAGAATGAAAAACCATCTCACCAATGCTAGGTAGAGATGGCCCAAACTCATAAGATCCGTTCCGTTTTCAGATTTACGGATCTCTGGACAATCCTGAAGATCCGAAAACGGAACATACTTTCAGGACTTCGGAGCGCATATTCGATGATTATCGAACTTTCAAGGCTATTTTCGATAATACTAAAAAATAGTATTGAATGCTCAATGATCTTTCAAAATAGGGTCAGAAACTACATTAGTTTCCTATGGTATTTTCAAGGATTATCAAATCTTCAAGGCTATTTTCGCAGATAACTAAAAATAACCATGAACATTTGATAATCATCGAGAATGTGCTCAAAAGTACTGAAATCCGAACGATCCACCCAGTTTTGGACAGAACATTTGGATTTTGGAACCGAGGGTTCCTTGTCAAATCCGGGCTCGAGTCGGACCCGGATCCCATCTCTAATGCTTGGGGATCTAGTTACAAAATTCCAGCAGGTGAATAAAGGCTAAGCTAATGAGTAACACATTTAGTACTGACTTATTCCAGGATCGCAATGTTGCAAGCCAAGATAGGCTGATAATTGAAAGCAGCAAAATATGTGTGTATATATATATATATACATATTATACCAATGGCACGGTCTTCATTAGGCCACATGGTATCAAATCCCATTTCACTTTTATTCCCAATTGTCAGACTACCGGTTGCTTTAACATTGGGTAGCTTGTCAGACAGAATTATTGGCTATTGGTTATTCCATTATACGGAGTAGTCTAATAGCCTTTTCTACTATATCTACTACTCACACTCTTTCAATCAGCCTGTAGGTACATTTATATATGAAGCAGGTATTTAATTAACATTGGACATTTTTAAAACAAACAGTATGTCAGTTCCATTAATGTATAAATACATAGAGGAAGAGAAGTAATGTTCTGTGCACAGTGGGTTGTGTCTTATCATGGATTAGAAACTGGGTTGTTTTTTTTCCAAAGTGAAATTAAATTTTAAAGGGCCTGACCACCCCTAGACTCCCCTAGTATCGCATTACGTACCTGGCTCCCCAGCGTTCCTGAAAGAAAACGACGTCTGACAGTCCCTCTTCCGTTAAGTAGACGGCTTGTGTATCTGTCGTAAATTATTGGCTGTGATGTCACCGTCACGTTTGGTGGTGGACATGACACTCAATATAAGAAAACAAGTGCAATTCAATAAAGAGGTTTAGATATTAATTTTATTATTACAAATTATACTAAATACTGCGAAAGGAAACATGAACACATGGAAGGCACTTTTACTGTAAACCCACAACCACCCACACAGAAATAATGTATTTTATTTGTCCAGCCAATCACAATCTCTACACACCATCATTCTGTCTTATACGGAGACGTACACTCACATAATCATCAAGGTCACGTCAATGAGCGGAAAAAGGATGTTAAAATTCACTGCGTCCACATGGATACACCAGTCAAAAGGGATAGTTCTGGGCTTAGCTGAAAAAATGCCTTTAGTAATAGCAATTCATGAGAAAGGGTCACTGAGATGGAATTATTAAAAAATAATGGGAGGAGCAAGGAGTGACCATATGGTGAATGCCATAAAATGATCAGAGCTGTCAGGGCCAGGCAAGATGGGAATGTAGGAAAAAGCAAATTGCCATGAAAGAACAACATGCATCCCGCCACGAAGAAATGAGGCCAAACGGCTGTGGGCAACGCAATGTCCAGTGACTGACACTTGCACTGATGAAAGACAACACGGGAACTTGAGCTGAGCTTATGCAAGGTTGATTAGGGTGGATTGGCAGTCTCTGCTGTCTGGAGGAATAATCATAAAATAAACAGAGAGGAATTGGGGGGGGGGGAAGGTTCAGAATGAGCCAAAATACTTCAACATCTATTCCAAAGTTTAACTGTACATTTCCCCACGGCAATAGATTCTGTACTTGACTAGGAACGTCTCACATCTACTTATGAATTCATTCATTTTCCAGCTCATTCTTCACTTTCCATGCACTAGTTGTTTTGTGTTCATTTGATCCCCATTGATATGAATTTATATCTATACTACAGTATACGGTGTCTATATAGAATACAGAGTGTTGTTATCAAAGGGAATTAAGGTTTTTAGCACTGTTACTGATCCTCTCATCCGAAAAGCGATGCAGCCTTTTCCTAACTGGTCTGTGTTAAATGTTTTAATCCTGATGCTAAAGAAGTCTTCAAAACTAACTATATCTACAATATCCAACCCACCAGGAACTACCTCACTATTTGAGACTACTGGGAACTCCTCGATGGCGTAATATTCTTATAAATCACTGTAAGGGGCGTGATATCCCTTATATAAAATACATCTATATGGGACAATAATGGGTTCTACGGTACCAGGTTTCGTTTTCTACCCAATAAAAAATTGCATTTTTCTTCTTTCTCAAGTAAAACGAACTAGATGGAATTTTAAAACAAGACTAATATTTAAACTTCCAAATAGTGGACACTGAGCTCCGCAGTGAACCTAAATTAGAGAGGACAACCCTACAGAACTAGATGGAATGATGTTTTACCAATAATAGTGTATTAACCCTTTATTATGCTACAGAACTGCACTGTATGTGTGTGCATATGGTGACACACATGACACTGAAACGTGTGCATTATAAGAAACTAGCAAACTCCTGATTCTTTAAAGAATCACAAATCAACTGCTGCAAATCCATCATGTCCTTTTTAACAGCACAAAATTTTCATCATTAAAGATTTTTTAATAATGATGCAGTCACATGCCAAAAGTCCCCAAGCTATTTTATGCAGTGCCAGCCTCTTAAAGGCTGGGACACACGAAGCGATTTTTCTGCCAAACCAACCGAAATTTTCGTATATCGGTTGGTTTGGTGTAAAAATCTC
Organism: Hymenochirus boettgeri; assembly: GCA_019447015.1. Taxonomy (NCBI): domain Eukaryota; kingdom Metazoa; phylum Chordata; class Amphibia; order Anura; family Pipidae; genus Hymenochirus; species Hymenochirus boettgeri. Next base: position 240,167,976 of record CM033474.1, read on the forward strand.
CGGTGTTTCTGATGATGGCCGATGTCTATCACCCGTTCGCCTGAACTGCATCGATTTTTCTGTATGAACGACAGTGATTAGTCCCGGCCGACCTCTCGATTGTGGCAAACATTCGGTCGGGATGAAAAATGTGCCCGTGTGAACCCAGCCTATCTATTTAAAGGAACCAATCAGAAGTTATCTTACTGCAGTAGCACAGTAAAAAGAAAATATCAAATTGGTTGCTGAAGATTGCTAGCACAGACAGACTTCTTGCACCTCCTATTGCATCAGCCCCTGTATATTATAATCCTTTGTGATCATACATTTCCATTACCGTAGTATCTTTTACTCTGAGACCCTAAAATGTTTTTTCAGGACTTTACCTTATTTAACTTAATATAATAATGTAATTATTATAGGACAATTACAGGGAGATTCAATAAAAGTTCTTATCGTTAAAAATAGTGCTAATTTTGCTCCAACCAATCAGATGTGATTTAACATTTGAAGGCTAACATCTGATTGGTTGGGGCAAAATTAGCACCATTTTTAATGATAAGAACTTTTATTGAATCTCCCTGTTAGTTTTAAAGTTTAGAGGCAAAATATAATTTCTTCTATATCCAGAAATATGGAATGTTTGTCTGTACTTTTGTAATAAACTGTATTATGCAGCTTTCTGACTTGTTACTATGCTTCGTCCACACTACAACATTATTATGCAACCTTGTGTGCATTTTTGCACGTTTTTTCTAGGCTTTACTATGTGGTTTTCTTTGCCAAAGGAAAACCCTCACAAGTTAGTAATTGTGCAAACATTGCACAATTGTTATTATGCAATCTTCTCATACTGACTTCTATTAGTGTTCGTTGGGTGTAAGCACCACATAAATATGCATTTAGTTGTGTGTTATTGTAGCGTTATTCAACACAACTCACTGGTCGTAACAGGCACATTGATCTGTATAGAAGAATGAATGACTCTGCGTTATAGCATTTTGTTAAAATGTTCAAAAACGGGCATAGTGTAAACGAGAGAACCAGAAAATGAGGAAAGATTTCCTCCATTCCTAGTTTCAAGGAGTTCCATAATGTAATAAATATATGGCCTTTTATTCCTATACGTTCATGGATTATTTCTAATATCCTTATATTTACAATATATATATATTTGCACCTCTTTATTCAATAAGAGGTGCAAAATTTTGCCTGTGTTCCTAACCAATCAAATTTCAAATGTTTTCTAACCGTAGTAGACCAGTAGAAAGGTAACATCTGATTGGCTGCTTGTTATGCTCTTCCCCCAAAAAACGTGTTGGCAATATCAATAAGAATTATGTCAATACTGGTATAGTTCCGACTAGTTATTGTGAACAACAGAAAACCACAGATTTCTCATTGAATTTTATTACTACATACAGTAGGGAGTCACATACGATTTTTGGCATCATCAAAAAATACTGGCCAGTGCTCTTAGATGACCCTATTTTATCTGGTGTTTTACCCACGAATCTAGGAATAACTTATCGTAAGCTTATGAAGGTTCTCATTCATCCAGGCCATGGTATATCTGTTGTATTCAATTAGATCAACTGGAATTGAATTTTAGTTCTTGAAGACGTTTTGCTAGTCATCCGACTGGCTTTCTCAATTCAGAATGACTTGTACAAGAATCTGTGGCAATTATGTACCCTGGAAAATCCCAATGGGCATATCACAGCCAGGTGTTAAGGGCGTGATTAGATAGTGGCTGTGATATGCTAATTGGGATTTTCCAGGGTACCTAATTGCCACACAGATTCTTGTACAAGTCATTCTGAATTGAGAGATCCAGTCGGATGACTAGCGAAACGTCTTCAAGAACTAAACTTCAAGTCCAGTTGATCTAATTGAATACAACAGATATAACTTATCGTAAGGCTAAGACCATAGCTAATTTTGTGGCCCCCAGTATGATTCCCAATAAATAAATCGGATCAAATGAATAATTGGATACTGCAGAAAGGAATGTTCAAACGTGGCAGGAATAGGTGTAGGAGTTGTACCATGGTTAGAGTGACTTCAACATTCACCTCTACGGGTATGAGTAAAACCTACCCTATACGCACCTACATAAACTCCAGATCACAATATGTGGTTTATCTTATAACTTGTTGGTGTGGCCTACAGTATGTGGGTAAAATCAGACGGATGTTAAAAGAACATCTATATGAGCATATGAATTCCATAAATAATAAAGATACCCGTACAGCATTGGGAATCCATAATCAATCTCGTAATCACACTAGATGGACAATATCAGGCGTAGAATATGTGAAGGTTAACTCTCATGGTGGAGATATAGAATCTCCTCTAGCCAAAAGGGAGGTATTGTGGATATTAGAGCTACAGACCCGCTGGCCTAAAGGCCTTAATAAGGATTGGGAAGTAACATGCTACATATTAAAATATATTATATATTTATATTACATTATATATGTATATATTTATGGAATGAGTTTATTGTGAACTTGATTCATTGTCCTTTTGGATATATATTTATACATGCGAGTTTCATTGTTTCATATTCTTCAGTTGCATGGAATGTACTATTTAGTCTCAATCTTTGAATGGTTGGCATCCTCTTTTTGTAGATATTTGTCTTTCCTCTATTGCAAGTATACATGTTTTTATATAAGCATGACACATGAATTTATCAAGATTGTGTATTATCATTTTTTATTCTGTTATATATATTGTTAGTTTCAGTAATGTATATATGTTTTTAACCATATTGGCAGGTTTTATGGATCTTATATATGTGACACTTCTTTATTACCCCCTCACTATTAGGATTCGCAATATAATGGGTTAATGTTACTATAAATCATTGTTTCTTAATTGATAACCCTATATCCTCTACTATGTGCAGGGGTTAATCATACCCTCTGATGAAGTGACGAAATCAGCGTCACAAAAAGCGTCAGGGTTGATAGACTCCGTGTTCCCTGTTTGAATATGTTCGGCTGAAATAAAAGTTAAGTTTCATCCATGAAGTGATTGCAGTTGGAGTCCGCAATCTGTTCATTTATGTATAACATCTGATTGGCTGAGCCTGAGGCAAATTAACATCTCAGCCACTTTATTATTGTAACAAATTCGGCTGGACGGGTACTTACAGGTACGCTTTTTGGAGGAGACCAAGGTCAGAAGATATATACAGGAGCAGATGAGGCTGATGGGATTTGAATGCTGGAAGAGCTGCTTGGAACTGGATACCAAAATGCTGCTGGGAACTGTAGGCTGGATGTGCTGCTGGAAACTAAGATGCTGCTGGGAACTGTAGGCTGGATGTGCTGCTGGAAACTAAGATGCTGCTGGGAACTGTAGGCTGGATGTGCTGCTGGGAACTGTATGCTGGAATTGCTGCTGGGAACTGTATGCTGGAATTGCTGCTGGGAACAGGCAAGGTGAGTGACTCCACTGGAACTGGCAAGGTAAGAAAGTCTCAGGAACTTGGTACGGTAAGTAAGTCTCAGGAACTTGGTAAGGTAAGTAAGTCTCAGGAACTGGAAGAAATACGCTGGATACAGGAAAGGTGAGTAACTGAGCCTGGGGTAGCAATAAGCTACGATCGGGCGACGGGTCCAGGAGGACCCAGGTATTTGAATCCTGAAATTGCGCAACCAGCACCAAAAATATAGACTTTTTAACATAGGAATGGACCCATCTGGTTTGTTGCCAATCACAGCCACTAAGAATAACTACATCCCATTGTGATGCTGAGAAAGCTTATAAACTATTTGAATCCTAGCGCCGCCCAGCATGCTGGCGTTGTGATGTCTCCGACACCACCCACCCGGCAAATCCAGAGCAGGACCGAATGTGGCAGGTAAGTTCCTGACAGTACCCTCCCCCCTCTATGGGGGGCCACCAAACCCAATGGACCAGGTTTGTCTGTGAAAAGCCTTGACCAGATGAGGAGCATGCAGGTCCAAGTGTTTAATCCAGGCTCTTTCTTCTGGATCAAAACCTTTCCAGTGGACCAGATAATGAAGAGATCTTCTAAAGAATCTAGAGTCCAATACCTTCTCAAACTCAAATTCTTGTTGACCATAAACAGAAATTGGGGAAGGGGACAGATGAGGCATGGAATATTGGTTAGTGCCTACTGGTTTTATGAGAGAAAATGAAACACATTAGGAATCCACATGTTGAAAGTTAGCTGGAGGCGAACAGCAACCGGACCAACTAATTCCAGAATAGGGAAAGGACCAATGAATTTTGGTCCCAGTTTGGAGGAGGGGACACGTAGATTAATATGAGCGGAGGAGAGCCACACTTTATCTCCAATGGAGTAAGATGGCAGTTCCCTATGTCTCTTATCAGCTGCACGTTTTGTACAAGAGCAGATTTATGAAGGAAGACTTCCGTAGACTGCCAGATAGCTGACATCTGGGCAGCAGAATCATTGGCAGTGGGTACTTGTGTGAAAAGAAAATATTGGGGAAAATATCTTGGATTAGTTCCAAAGACACATAAAAAAGGAGTTTTTCCAGAAGAGGCATGGGCATTGTTATAGGCAAACTGCCCCAAGGTAGAAGATCTAACCAATCATTCTGAGTATAGGAAATGTAACAACAAAGGTATTTTTCAAGAGACTGATTAGTGCGTTCAGTAGCCTCGTTGGACTGCGGGTGGTAAGCTGAAGAAATTTGTAACTTAATGCAATCTCCAAAATTTAAAAACAAATTGAGTACTTCTGTCAGACACTATTTCAGAAGGAAGTCCATTTAGGTGGAAAATATGTGAAATAATAGTTGTGCTCCACTGAAGATGTTAGCTTGGAAGGGGGAACAAAATGGGCCATTTTGCTGAAGCGGTCTACAGTTACCCAAGTTTGGGACGGAATGGTTGAACTAGACCACAAGGTTTGAGCACAGCTGGTACAGACCTGAATAAAGTATTTAATATCTTTCCTCATCCTAGGCCACCAAAGGGAACGGGCAAGAAGGTTAAATGTTTTATTAATACCAGGATATCCAGCTTGCTTAGAACAATGAGTATGTTGAAGGATAGTTTTTCGAAGTGGAACAGGAATGAAGATTTTACCTAAAGGTGTGTCAGGAAGAGCAGAAGTTTGAGCAGCTTGAATTCGGGAACAGAGTTGAGGAGTAACAGAGGCTAGGTTTTTTAGTAGTTGGGATAATAGGCCCCTTGTTTCGGTTAGAAGAGTATGAAGCAACAAATGATCTGGAGAGGGTGTCTGCTTTCTTGTTTTTGGAGCCAGGTTGGTAGGTGATGACAAAGAAAAGAATAAGGACCATGAAGCTTGGTGGGGATTTAACCTTTTAAGATTCTGAATGTATTCGAGGTTCTTATGATTGGTAAGGATCGTAATATATAAAGAGGTGCCTTCTAACAAATGACGCCACTCCTCAAGGGCCAACTAGATGGCAAGAAGTTCCTGATTACCGACATCATCGTTTCACTCGTTGGGTAGAAACTTTTTAGAAAAGTAAGCACATGGATGTAGTTTCCCTTTGATGTCTTGTATTTGAGAAAGGACGGCTCCCAAACCCAAGTCGGAGGCATCAACTTCAATGAAAAAGGGAAGGCTAGGATCCGGATGAACTAACACTGGTGCACAGGCAAAAGCTTCCTTGAGTTGTCTGAAGGCTTCAAGGGCTGCAGTGGACCACAAATTAGGCCTACCACCTTTCCTGATGAGGGCAAGAATAGGAGAAATAATAGAAGAGAACCGTTAAATAAATTGTCTGTAATAATTGGCAAAGCCGATGAATCTTTAAATGGCTTTGGTTCCCATTGGAAGAGACCAATCTTGAATGGCCTAAACTTTAGCAGGATCCATGTGGAAACCTTGGGCGGACACAATGTAGCCAAGAAAGGATACTTGAGGACGTTCAAAGAGACACTTCTCCATTTTGGCATATAAATTATTTTCTCTTAGACGTAATAACACTTGTTTAACATGGAGGCGATGTGAGGGCAAGTCTTGAGAGAAGATTAAAATGTCGTCAAGATATACGACTACTGAGATTCCCAACAGGTCATGGAAAATGTGATTCACAAATTCTAGGAATATTGCTGGGGCGTTACAGAGGCCGAAGGGCATTACAAGATACTCGTAGTGACCGTCCCGATTGTTAAAAGCCGTTTTCCACTCATCACCCTTGCGTATACGGATTAAGTTGTATGCCCCTCGGAGATCTAGTTTGGTGAATATCTTAGCCCTTTGATTGGATCGAACAGTTCTGAAATGAGACGAAGAGGATTATGATTTTTAATAGTGATCTTATTTAGACCCCGGTAGTTGATGCAGGGGTGTAGACCTCCGTCTTTTTTTTTCAATGAAAAAGAAACCAGCTCCTGCTGGGGAGGTGGAAGGTTGAATGAATCCCAAGACAAATGTTCTTTAATGTACTCTTTCATGGCTAGAGTTTCAAAAGGGGACAAAGGGTATGTGCGTCCCCGAGGAGGCATAGTACCAGGGAGAAGATTGATGGGGCAATCATAGGATTGGTGTGGTGGTAGTTTCTCAGCTTGTTTCTTACAGAAAACATCAGCAAAGTCAAGATAACTTTCAGGGAGATTTCCCACGGGTTTATTTTAACTGTTAATGGCGGAACATTGAATAGGGGAAGTAGGAAGGCAATTACCAAAACAGAAAGGACTCCAAGACTTAAGTTCATTATTAGACCAGTCTATAACAGGGTTGTGTAACCGGAGCCATGGAAGTCCGGGGATCAGTGGGGCAGAAAGACTTTGAATCACAAGAAAGGATAAATGTTCTTGATTAAATATGCCAACATAGAATAGGACTTCAGAGGTAGACTGTGAGATGAATTCTGAGGCCAGAGGTTTATTGTCTATAGCCAAGACCTGTAGAGGTTGCTGCAGATGAAAAAGTGGAAGACCAAGTTGGGATGTAAAAGTCAATGAAATTTCCCACTGCCCCGGAATCAACAAGGGCCTGAGTAGAAAATTATTGAGAATTAAAGCATACAGTGACTAGCAGGAAGAGTTTGAGTGGTTCCCATCTAATAGGAGACTTAAGATTACCTAGATGGAGCTCCTTCTTAACTTATAGGTCCTGGAGTTTCCTGACTTCAAGGGGCAATTTTTGACAAAGTGCCCTTGTCCAGCACAATAAAGGCAAAGTCCATTAGTACGTCTACGAAGTTTTTCTTCAGAGGAAAGATGGGTGCCGCCAATCTGCATAGGCACGTCTGCAGAAGGGACTATGGGTGGAAAGGGAGAGTGTTTTAGGAGTGTTGTAGCAAGTGGTAGATCTCTCTGCCTGTCGCTCACGGAAATGGGTGTCAATTTGGATACAGAGGGTGATCAGCTCTTCCAGAAGGACAGGCAATTCTCTAGAAACTAGGTCATCCTTAAGACGGTCTAAAGGTCCCTGCATAAAAGCTGCAGTAAGTGCTTCGTTATTCCAGGAAGTCTCCGCAGCAAGAGTACGAAATTCAATGGCACTGTCCTGTCCCACTGAACAAGAGCCTTGACAGAGTTGCATCAAGCGGGATGAAACAGCCAAAGATCTTTCTGGAGTGTCAAAAACTTTGTGGAGCATATCCAAGAAGGCTGTAATATTATTAATTAATTATCGTCTTTCTCCCATAAGGAGAAGGGTGATGATATAGCCAACCTTGGCCCGGTCAGAGACAAAATGAGATGGCTGAAGTTCAAATTGAATCATGCACTGGATTGGCTTGGGTATTAACGTCAAAGCGGGAAGGTGCAGGTATACAGGACTCTCTATGAAGTGCAGGGGTGACAAGAAGAGATGGCACTGGAGCTAGCATAGGAATGGGAGCCGTAGCGGGGGGAAGTCGGGCAACAAGAGAGTCCATGTAATCGGTCAACTGCCGTTGATTATGTGCGAAAACATCCATAGTTTAGCCAACGCCTGGAGGGTTTTACCCAAATCTGCCATGGCCTCCTCAGGCGTTTCCATGACCCGATCGTACTGTAACAAATTCGTCCGGGCGGCCGGGGTACTTACAGGTACGCTTTCTGGAGGAGACCAAGGTCAGAAGATACATACAGGAGCAGATGAGGCTGATGGGATTTAAATGCTGGAAGAGCTAGCTGCTGAGAACTGAATACCAAAATGTTGCTGGGAACTGTAGGCTGGATGTGCTGCTGGAAACTGGAAACCAAGTGCTGCTGGGAACAGGCAAGGTGAGTGACTCCACTGGAACTGGCAAGGTAAGTAACTGACAGGAACTGGCAGGGTAAGTAAGTGTCAGGAATTTGGCAGGGTAACTAAGGGGCATATTTATAAAGGAACGATGTTAGCGCAAAAAAATTACCGCCGCACATCGCGGCCGCGAAAATAGCGCTATCGCCGTATTTATAACGGCGAGCGCTATTCCCGCGATACCTATCGCGGCCGCGATGTGCTGCAGTAATTTTAAGCCCCTTCGCGGCGATACTGTATAGTATCGCCGCGAAGGGACTTAAAATCCCTTCCCGACGCTGCTCCTACCCCGCCCACACCCCCCGCGGCAGCAGCGGCGACCACCCGCCGCCGCCGCCGCTTCCCAGCAGCCCCTCCCAACCCGTTCCCCGTTCGCGGCAATCTCGGAACGGGAGGCTAGGAGGGGCTGCCGGGAAGGGGCCGCAGCAGGTGGTCGCGACCACCCGCCGCGCACCCCCTCCCCGGCAACCCCTCCAAGCCCCCCGCCCCGGCCGCTCCCGGGGAGGGGACGGGAGGGAGCCGCTGGGGGGGTGGAGGCTCCCTCCAGCGGGGCCCTGAGAAGGGCCTTTTGGGGCTTAGGGGGTCCCGCAGCTCGAACCGGGACCCCCCTCCCTGGCCCTTACAAGGGCCCTTGCGGCACTGACAAGTGCCTTTGGCGGGGGTCCCGCAGCTGAAACCGGGACCCCCAGTGCGGCTCTTAAAAGAGCCCTTGGGCGACGTCTTCTTTCTTCCAGTCCCGGCGACACCAGCTCCGCCGAGGCCGCCGACCCCCCGAGAGGTACCCCTGCGGCCGCCAGGGGTACCCCCGGCGGGCGCCGGCGACCTCAACGAGGCCGATGTTGCCGGCGTCTTGATCCGACGCGACGTCTTCGGGCTGGCGACACCAACCCCACTCAGGTCGCCGATGCCAGGCAGACTCACTGCGGCCTCAGACCGCCGGCCTCAGCGGAGCCGATGTTGCCAGCCGCTTCTTTCTTCTTTCTTCAGCCATCTACTGCGATGGCATCTGAGTTCCGCGGCGGAAAGCTCCTCTTTATATAGGTTTGCAGAAATCCATAATCCGTTTCTGATTGGTCAATTTTTAATACTTGCTTTACATTAACCAATCAGATTTCAGAACTTTCCAGAAATCTGATTGGTTATGTAAAGTGGGGTTGGTGTCGCCAGCCCGAAGACGTCGCCCAAGGGCTCTTTTAAAGCCGCACTGGGGGTCCCGGTTCGAGCTGCGGGACCCCCGCCAAAGGCACTTATTATTGCCGCAAGGGCACTTGTAAGTGCCGCAAGGGCCCTTACAAGGGCCGGGGAGGGGGTCCTGTTTCGAGCTGCGGGACCCCTAAGCCCCAAAGGGCTCTTATAAGAGCCGCAAGGGCACTTGTCAGTGCCGCAAGGGCCCTTATAAGGGCCGGGGAGGGGGGTCCCGGTTCGAGCTCGGGACCCTTAAGCCCCAAAAGGCTCTTGTCAGGCCGCAAGGGCACTTGTAAGTGCCGCAAGGGCCCTTATAAGGGCCGGGGAGGGGGGTCCCGGTTCGAGCTGCGGGACCCCCTAAGCCCCAAAGGCCCTTCTCAGGCCCCGCTGGAGGGAGCCTCCACCCCCCCGCGGCTCCCTCCCCCCTCCCCGGAGCGGCCGGGGCGGGGGGCTTGGAGGGGTTGCCGGGGAGGGGTGCGGGCGGGTGGTCGCGACCACCTGCTGCGGCCCCTTCCTGGCAGCCCCTCCTAGCCTCCCGTTCCGAGATTGCCGCGAACGGGGAACGGGTTGGGAGGGGCTGCTGGGAAGTGGCGGCGGCGGCGGGTGGTCGCCGCTGCCGCCGCGGGGGGTGTGCGGGGTGGGCGTGTCTCCCGGGGCGGTTGCGACCACCCGCCGCGGGTTGCCTGCCCATCCCCGCCCGCAAGGTTAGTATCGGCTGACTTCGCCTCCTTCAGGTGGCGAAGTAAAACAGCCGATACTAGCCGAGCGAAACCAGTACCCCCGCTTTATAAATAGAAGCGGCGGTAACGTAAGAAGTATCGGCGCGAAAGGTTAACGCTTCGTAAACTTTTCGCGGCCGTTTTCGGGCCTTTATAAATCGCGGTAAACGCGATTTATGCGTTAATGGCCGCGAAAACGGCCGCGAAAAGTTAACGAACCTTTATAAATATGCCCCTAAGTCTTAGAAACTTGGCAGGGTAAGTAAGTCTCAGGAACTGGAAGAAATACGCTGGATACAGGAGAGGTGAGTAACTGAGCCTGGGGTAGCAATAAGCTACACTCGTCATTACGTCTCCGACGCCTCCCACCCTGAAGTGCAGAGCGGTGTGGGACCGGAGCGGCAGGTAAGTTCCTGACAATTATACTTTATTTACAAACCTCGGTGCTATTTTAAAACACAGCCCACAATAAAAACTCACTGACAAGACACTGTGACATTTAATTTATATAATGTTTTTTTTTTTTACATTATCTCAAAGTTTTGGGCTGATTTGTAACTAGCACTCATTGTGGTCAGAGAAAGAAACATCATGTTCTGTTCTGATGCCTATGATTTTATAATGATATTTATGAGCATTGATTACAATTGTAGATACTGGATACTATCTGATTTTGCTATCTTAGAATGAGCAAGGTTTTTCTTAAAATTTTAATAACTCATTATTTTTTTATTATTCTAAGAATGGAGAATGGAATCGTTAACTTATTGGCAAATAAACATCTTGTGGCCCAAACATTCTACAGCTTAAATATGTATCTTCTATTAATGTGTGAAAAGAAATATACTCAAATACATAACCCACCATTCACCATACTTACCACCATACACCATGCTGACCACCATCCACCATACTGACTACCATACATCATGCTTACAACAATACACCATACTTACCACCATCCACCACGCTGACCACCACACACCATACTTACCGCCATACACCATACTTACCACCATCCACCATGCTGTCAGCTTTCACGTTCGAACGTTCGAGGTAACATGGACATTTTACTCGCAGATTCGATACTGGCGTATAGGCTGTAATGGAGACTTTATTCGCGGATTCGATGTTCGCGCCTAGATAATGTACATTCATACACGTTCGAGTTCGAGTTCTATGCCATCCCTAACGAAGAGTAATAATCTGTGAACGTCCTATAAAACCTTACAAGGAAGATGACAATAGGCCGTGTAACACAAGGCAATTTCCCCATCATACAGATTGCTGATCATTAAACCTGATTGGTAGACTGTTTGGTGGGAAGTCAAAAATTCTTTACCACTGTGTTATAACCTGTTATTTACATTTCTCATGCAGAATGAAAAACCATCTCACCAATGCTAGGTAGAGATGGCCCAAACTCATAAGATCCGTTCCGTTTCAGATTTACGGATCTCTGGACAATCCTGAAGATCCGAAAACGGAACATACTTTCAGGACTTCGGAGCGCATATTCGATGATTATCGAACTTTCAAGGCTATTTTCGATAATACTAAAAAATAGTATGAATGCTCAATGATCTTTCAAAATAGGGTCAGAAACTACATTAGTTTCCTATGGTATTTTCAAGGATTATCAAATCTTCAAGGCTATTTTCGCAGAAACTAAAAATAACCATGAACATTGATAATCATCGAGAATGTGCTCAAAAGTACTGAAATCGAACGATCCACCAGTTTGGACAGAACATTTGGATTTGGAACCGAGGGTTCCTTGTCAAATCCGGGCTCGAGTCGGACCCGGATCCCATCTAGCTTGGGGATCTAGTTACAAAATTCCAGCAGGTGAATAAAGGCTAAGCTAATGAGTAACACATTTAGTACTGACTTATTCCAGGATCGCAATGTTGCAAGCCCAGTAGGCTGATATGTGAAAGCAGCAAAATATGTGTGTATATATATATATACATATTATACCAATGGCACGGTCTTCATTAGGCCACATGGTATTAAATCCCATTTCACTTTATTCCAATTGTCAGACTACCGGTTGCTTTAACATTGGGTGCTTGTCAGACAGAATTATTGGCTATTGGTTATCCATTATACGGAGTAGTCTAATAGCCTTTTCTACTATATCTACTATCACACTCTTTCAATCAGCCTGTAGGTACATTTATATATGAAGCAGGTATTTAATTAACATTGGACATTTTTAAAACAACAGTATGTCAGTTCCATTAATGTATAAATACATAGAGGAAGAGAAGTAATGTTCTGTGCACAGTGGGTTGTGTCTTATCATGGATTAGAAACTGGGTTGTTTTTTTCCAAAGTGAAATTAAATTTAAAGGGCCTGACCACCCCTAGACTCCCCTAGTATCGCATTACGTACCTGGCTCCCCAGCGTTCCTGAAAGAAAACGACGTCTGACAGTCCTCTTCCGTTAAGTAGACGGCTTGTGTATCTGTCGTAAATTATTGGCTGTGATGTCACCGTCACGTTTGGTGGTGGAAATGACACTCAATATAAGAAAACAAGTGCAATCAATAAAGAGGTTTAGATATTAATTTTATTATACAAATTATACTAAATACTGCGAAAGGAAACATGAACACATGGAAGGCACTTTACTGTAAACCCCACAACCACCCACACAGAAATAATGTATTAGTTGTCCAGCCAATCACAATCTCTACACACCATCATTCTGTCTTATACGGAGACGTACACTCACATAATCATCAAGGTCCGTCAATGAGCGGAAAAAGGATGTTAAAATTCACTGCGTCCACATGGATACACCAGTCAAAGGGATAGTTCTGGGCTTAGCTGAAAAAATGCCTTAGTAATAGCATTCATGAAAGGGTCACTGAGATGGAATATTAAAAAATAATGGGAGGAGCAAGGAGTGACCATATGGTGAATGCATAAAATGATCAGAGCTGTCAGGGCCAGGCAAGATGGGAATGTAGAAAAAGCAAATGCCATGAAAGAACAACATGCATCCCGCCACGAAGAAATGAGGCCAAACGGCTGTGGGCAACGCAATGTCCAGTGACTGACACTTGCACTGATGAAAGACAACACGGGAACTTGAGCTGAGCTTATGCAAGGTTGATTAGGGTGGATTGGCAGTCTCTCTGGTCTGGAGGAATAATCATAAAATAAACAGAGAGGAATTGGGGGGGGGGAAGGTTCAGAATGAGCCAAAATACTTCAACATCTATTCCAAAGTTTAACTGTACATTTCCCCACGGCAATAGATTCTGTACTGACTAGGAACGTTCACATCTACTTATGAATTCATTCATTTTCCAGCTCATTCTTCACTTTCATGCAATAGTTGTTTTGTGTTCATTTGATCCCCATTGATATGAATTTATATCTATAATACAGTATACGGTGTCTATATAGATACAGAGTGTTGTTATCAAAGGGAATTAAGGTTTTTTAGCACTGTTATGATCCTCTCATCCGAAAAGCGATGCAGCCTTTCTAACTGGTCGTGTTAAATGTTTTAATCCTGATGCCAAAGAAGTCTTCAAAACTAACTATATCTACAATATCCAACCCACCAGGAACTACCTCACTATTTGAGGACTACGGGAACTCCTCGATGGGTAATATCTTATAAATCACTGTAAGGGGCGTGATATCCCTTATATAAAATACATCTATATGGGACAATAATGGGTTCTACGGTACCAGGTTTCGTTTTCTACCCAATAAAAAATTGCATTTTTCTCTTTCTCAAGTAAAACGAACTAGATGGAATTTTAAAACAAGACTAATATTTAAACTTCCAAAAAGTGGACACTGAGCTCCGCAGTGAACCTAAATTAGAGAGGACAACCTACAGAACTAGATGGAATGATGTTTACCAATAATAGTGTATTAACCCTTTATTAGCTACAGAACTGCACTGTATGGTGTGATATGGTGACACACATGACACTGAAACGTGTGCATTATAAGAAACTAGCAAACTCCGATTCTTTAAAGAATCACAAATCAACTGCTGCAAATCCATCAGTCCTTTTTAACAGCACAAAATTTTCATCATAAAGATTTTTTAATAATGATGCAGTCACATGCCAAAAGTCCCCAAGCTATTTATGCAGTGCCAGCCTCTTAAAGGCTGGGACACACGAAGCGATTTTTCTGCCAAACCAACCGAAATTTTCGTATATCGGTTGTTGGTTGTAAAAATCTCCGGTGTTCTGATGATGGCCGATGTCTATCACCCGTTCGCCTGAACTGCATCGATTTTTCTGTATGAACGACAGTGATTAGTCCCGGCCGACCTCTCGATTGTGGCAAACATTCGGTCGGGATGAAAAATGTGCCCGTGTGACCGCCTATCTATTTAAAGGAACCAATCAGAAGTTATCTTACTGCAGTAGCACAGTAAAAAGAAAAGAAATATCAAATTGGTTGCTGAAGATTGCTAGCACAGACAGACTTCTTGCACCCTATTGCATCAGCCCCTGTATATTTAATCCTTTGTGATCATACATTTCCATTACCGTAGTATCTTTTACTCTGAGACCCTAAAATGTTTTTTCAGGACTTTACCTTATTTAACTTAATATAATAATGTAATTATTATAGGACAATTACAGGGAGATTCAATAAAAGTTCTTATCGTTAAAAATAGTGCTAATTTTGCTCCAACCAATCAGATGTGATTTAACATTTGAAGGCTAACATCTGATTGGTTGGGGCAAAATTAGCACCATTTTTAATGATAAGAACTTTTATTGAATCTCCCTGTTAGTTTTAAAGTGTTAGAGGCAAAATATAATTTCTCTATATCCAGAAATATGGAATGTGTCTGTACTTTTGTAATAAACTGTATTATGCAGCTTTTCTGACTTGTTAATATGCTCGTCCCACACTACAACATTATATGCAACCTTGTGTGCATTTTTGCACGTTTTTCTAGGCTTTCTATGTGGTTTTCTTTGCCAAGGAAAACCCTACAAGTTAGTAATTGTGCAAACATTGCACAATTGTTATTATGCAATCTTCTCATACTGACTTCCTAGTGTTCGTTGGGTGTAAGCACCACTAAATATGCATTAGTTGTGTGTTATTGTAGCGTTATTCAACACAACTCACTGGTCGTAACAGGCACATGATCTGTATAGAAGGATGAATGACTCTGCGTTATAGCATTTTGTTAAAATGTTCAAAAACGGCATAGTGTAAACGAGAGAACCAGAAAATGAGGAAAGATTTCCTCCATTCCTAGTTTCAAGGAGTTCCATAATGTAATAAATAATGGCCTTTTATTCCTATACGTTCTGGATTATTTCTAATATCCTATATTTACAATATAATATATTGCACTCTTTATTCAATAAGAGGTGCAAAATTTTGCCTGTGTTCCTAACCAATCAAATTTCAAATGTTTTTCTAACCGTAGTAGACCAGTAGAAAGGTAACATCTGATTGGCTGCTTGTTATGCTCTTCCCCCAAAAAACGTGTTGGCAATATCAAAAGAATTATGTCAATACTGGTATAGTTCCGACTAGTTATTGTGAACAACAGAAAACCACAATTTTCATTGAATTTTATTACTACATACAGTAGGGAGTCACATACGATTTTTGGCATCATCAAAAAATACTGGCCAGTGCTCTTAGATGACCCTATTTTTCTGGTGTTTTACCACGAATCTAGGAATAACTTATCGTAAGGTATGAAGGTTCTCATTCATCCAGGCCATGGTATATCTGTTGTATTCAATTAGATCAACTGGAATTGAATTGTTCTTGAAGACGTTTTGCTAGTCATCCGACTGGCTTTCTCAATTCAGAATGACTTGTACAAGAATGTGGCAATTATGTACCTGGAAAATCCCAATGGGCATATCACAGCCAGGTGTTAAGGGCGTGATTAGATAGTGGCTGTGATATGCTAATTGGGATTTTCCAGGGTACCTAATTGCCACACAGATTCTTGTACAAGTCATTCTGAATTGAGAGATCGTCGGATGACTAGCGAAACGTCTTCAAGAACTAAACTTCAAGTCCAGTTGATCTAATTGAATACAACAGATATAAATATCGTAAGGCTAAGACCATAGCTAATTTTGGGCCCCCAGTATGATTCCAATAAATAATCGGATCAAATGAATAATGGATACTGCAGAAAGGAATGTTCAAACGTGGCAGGAATAGGTGTAGGAGTTGTACCATGGTTAGAGTGACTTCAACATTCACCTCTACGGGTATGAGTAAAACCTACCCTATACGCAACTACATAACTCCAGATCCCTATGTGGTTTATCTTAAACTTGTTGGTGGTGGCCTACAGTATGTGGGTAAAATCAGACGGATGTTAAAAGAACATCTATATGAGCATATGAATTCCATAAATAATAAAGATACCCGTACAGCATTGGGAATCCATAATCAATCTCGTAAAACACTAGATGGACAATATCAGGCGTAGAATATGTGAAGGTTAACTCTCATGGTGGAGATATAGAATCTCCTCTAGCCAAAAGGGAGGTATTGTGGATATTAGAGCTACAGACCCGCTGGCCTAAAGGCCTTAATAAGGATGGGAAGTAACATGTAAATTAAAATATATTATATATTTATATTACATTATATATGTATAT
This sequence comes from Hymenochirus boettgeri, assembly GCA_019447015.1. Classification (NCBI taxonomy): domain Eukaryota; kingdom Metazoa; phylum Chordata; class Amphibia; order Anura; family Pipidae; genus Hymenochirus; species Hymenochirus boettgeri. The sequence continues at coordinate 240,184,712 of CM033474.1, forward strand.
TTATGGAATGAGTTTATTGTGAACTTGATTCATTGTTCTTTGTTGATAATATTATTAACATGCGAGTTTCATTGTTTCATATTCTTCAGTTGCATGGAATGTACTATTTAGTCTCAATCTTTGAATGGTTGGCATCCTCTTTTTGTAGATATTTGTCTTTCCTCTATTGCAAGTATACATGTTTTATATAAGCATGACACATGAATTTATCAAGATTGTGTATATATTATTTTATTCTGTTATATATATTGTTAGTTTCAGTAATGTATATGTTTTTACCATATTGGCAGGGTTTTATGGATCTTATATAGTGACACTTCTTTATTACCCCCTCACTATTAGGATTCGCAATATAATGGGTTAATGTTACTATAAATCATTGTTTCTTAATGATAACCCTATATCCTCTACTATGTGCAGGGGTTAATCATACCTTGATGAAGTGACGAAATCAGCGTCCACAAAAGCGTCAGGGTTGATAGACTCCGTGTTCCCTGTTTGATATGTTCGGCTGAAATAAAAGTTAAGTTTCATCCATGAAGTGATTGCAGTTGGAGTCCGCAATCTGTTCATTGTATAACATCTGATTGGCTGAGCCTGAGGCAAATTAACATTCAGCCACTTTATTATTGTAACAATTCGGCTGGACGGGTACTTACAGGTACGCTTTTTGGAGGAGACCAGGGAGAGATATATACAGGAGCAGATGAGGCTGATGGGATTTGAATGCTGGAAGAGCTGCTTGGACTGATACCAAAATGCTGCTGGGAACTGTAGGCTGGATGTGTGCTGGAAACAAGATGCTGCTGGGAACTGTAGGCTGGATGTGCTGCTGGAAACTAAGATGTGCTGGGAACTGTAGGCTGGATGTGCTGCTGGAAACTAAGATGCTGCTGGGAACTGTAGGCTGGATGTGCTGCTGGGAACTGTATGCTGGAATTGTGCTGGGAACTGTATGCTGGAATTGCTGGGAACAGGCAAGGTGAGTGACTCCACTGGAACTGGCAAGGTAAGAAAGTTCAGGAACTTGGTACGGTAAGTAAGTCTCAGGAACTTGTAAGGTAGTAAGTTCAGGAACTGGAAGAAATACGCTGGATACAGGAAAGTGTAGTAACTGAGCCGGGGTAGCAATAAGCTACGATCGGGCGACGGGTCCAGGAGGACCCAGGTATTTGAATCCTGAAATTGCGCAACAGCACCACAAAATATAGACTTTTTAACATAGGAATGGACCCATCTGGTTTGTTGCCAATCACAGCCACTAAGAATAACTACATCCCATTGTGATGCTGAGAAAGCTATATAACTATTTGAATCTAGCGCCGCCCAGCATGCTGGCGTTGTGATGTCTCCGACACCACCCACCCGGCAAATCCAGAGCAGGACCGAATGTGGCAGGTAAGTTCTGACAGTACCCCCCCCTCTATGGGGGGCCACCAAACCCAATGGACCAGGTTGTCTGTGAAAAGCCTTGACAGATGAGGAGCATGCAGGTCCAAGTGTTTAATCCAGGCTCTTTCTTCTGGATCAAAACCTTTCAGTGGACCAGATAATGAAGGATCTTCTAAAGAATCTAGAGTCCAATACCTTCTCAAACTCAAATTCTTGTTGACCATAAACAGAAATTGGGGAAGGGGACAGATGAGGCATGGAATATTGGTTAGTGCCTACTGGTTTTATGAGAGAAAATGAAACACATTAGGAATCCACATGTTGAAAGTTAGCTGGAGGCGAACAGCAACCGGACCAACAATTCCAGAATAGGGAAAGGACCAATGAATTTTGGTCCCAGTTTGGAGGAGGGGACACGTAGATTAATATGAGCGGAGGAGAGCCACACTTATCTCCAATGGAGTAAGATGGCAGTTCCCTATGTCTCTTATCAGCTGCACGTTTTGTACAAGAGCAGATTTATGAAGGAAGACTTCCGTAGACTGCCAGATAGCTGACATCTGGGCAGCAGAATCATTGGCAGTGGGTACTTGTGTGTAAAAGAAAATATTGGGGAAAATATCTTGGATTAGTTCCAAGACACATAAAAAAGGAGTTTTTCCAGAAGGGCATGGGCATTGTTATAGGCAAACTGCCCCAAGGTAGAAGATCTAACCAATCATTCTGAGTATAGGAAATGTAACAACAAAGGTATTTTTCAAGAGACTGATTAGTGCGTTCAGTAGCTCGTTGGACTGCGGGGTGAGTAAGAAGAAATTTGTAATAATGCAATCTCCAAATTAAAAACAAATTGAGTACTTCTGTCAGAAAATATTCAGAAGGAAGTCCATTTAGGTGGAAAATATGTGAAATAAATAGTTGAGCAAACTCCACTGAAGATGGTAGCTTAGGAAGGGGAACAAAATGGGCCATTTTGCTAAAAGCAGTCTACCGTGACCAAAATAACAGTGTTCTTTTTGGAAGGAGGAAGTTCAACAATAAAGTCCATAGATAAATGGGTCCATGGTTGGACAGAATGGGTAGGGGTTGCAGAAGACCACAAGGTAGGATTCTAGAAGATTTAGATTGAGCACAGCTGGTACAGACTTGGATACAATCTTTATATCTTTCCTCATCCTAGGCCACCAAAGGGACGGGCAAGAAGGTTAAATGTTTTATTAATACCAGGATATCCAGCTTGCTTAGAACAATGAGTATGTTGAAGGATAGTTTTTCGAAGTGGAACAGGAATGAAGATTTACCTAAAGGTGTGTCAGGAAGAGCAGAAGTTTGAGCAGCTTGATTCGGGAACAGAGTGAGGAGTAACAGAGGCTAGGTTTTTTAGTAGTTGGGATAATAGGCCCCTTGTTTCGGTTAGAAGAGTATGAAGCAACAAAAGATCTGGAGAGGGTGTCTGCTTCTTGTTTTGGAGCCAGGTTGGTAGGTGATGACAAAAAAGAATAAGGACCATGAAGCTTGGTGGGGATTTAACCTTTTAAGATTCTGAATGTATTCGAGGTTCTTATGATTGGTAAGGATGTAATATATAAAGAGGTGCCTTCTAACAAATGACGCCATCCTCAAGGGCCAACTAGATGGCAAGAAGTTCTCGATTACCGACATCACGTTTCACTCGTTGGGTAGAAACTTTTTAGATAAGCACATGGATGTAGTTTCCCTTTGATGTCTTGTTTTGAGAAAGGACGGCTCCACAACCCAAGTCGGAGGCATCAACTTCAATGAAAAAGGGAAGGCTAGGATCCAGATGAACTAACACTGGTGCACAGGCAAAAGCTTCCTTGAGTTGTCTGAAGGCTTCAAGGGCTGCAGTGGACCACAAATTAGGCCTACCACCTTTCTGAATGAGGGCAAGAATAGGAGAAATAATAGAGAGAACCGTTAAAAATTGTCTGTAATAATTGGCAAACGATGAATCTTTAAATGGCTTTGGTTCCCATTGGAAGAGACAATCTTGAATGGCTAAACTTTAGCAGGATCCATGTGGAAACCTTGGGCGGACACATGTAGCCAAGAAAGGATACTTGAGGACGTTCAAGAGACACTTCTCCATTTTGGTATAAATTATTTTCTCTTAGACGTATAACACTTGTTTAACATGGAGGCGATGTGAGGGCAAGTCTGAGAGAAGATTAAAATGTCGTCAAGATATACGACTACTGAGATTCCCAACAGGTCATGGAAATGTGATTCACAATTCTAGGAATATTGTGGGGCGTTACAGAGGCCGAAGGGCATTACAAGATACTCGTGTGACCGTCCGATTGTTAAAAGCCGTTTTCCACTCATCACCTTGCGTATAGGATTAAGTTGTATGCCCCTCGGAGATCTAGTTTGGTGAATATCTTAGCCCTTTGATTGGATCGAACAGTTTCGAAATGAGACGAAGAGGATTATGATTTTTAATAGTGATCTTATTTAGACCCCGGTAGTTGATGCAGGGGTGTAGACCTCCGTCTTTTTTTTCAATGAAAAAGAAACCAGCTCCTGCTGGGGAGGTGGAAGGTTGAATGAATCCCAAGACAAATGTTCTAATGTACTCTTTCATGGCTAGAGTTTCAAAAGGGGACAAAGGGTATGTGCGTCCCGCGGAGGCATAGTACAGGGAGAAGATTGATGGGGCAATCATAGGATTGGTGTGGTGGTAGTTTCTAGCTTGTTTCTTACAGAAAACATCAGCAAAGTCAAGATACTTTAGGGAGATTTCCACGGGTTTATTTTAACTGTTAATGGCGGAACATTGAATAGGGGAAGTAGAAGGCAATTACCAAACAGAAAGGACTCCAAGACTTAAGTTCATTATTAGACCAGTCTATAACAGGGTTGTGTAACGGAGCCATGGAAGTCCGGGGATCAGTGGGGCAGAAAGAATTGAATCACAAGAAAGGATAAATGTTCTTGATTAAATATGCCAACATAGAATAGGACTTCAGAGGTAGACTGTGAGATGAATTCTGAGGCCAGAGGTTTATTGTCTATAGCCAAGACCTGTAGAGGTTGCTGAGATGAAAAAGTGGAAGACCAAGTTGGGATGTAAAAGTCAATGAAATTCCCACTGCCCCGGAATCAACAAGGGCCTGAGTAGAAAATTATTGAGAATTAAAGCATACAGTGACTAGCAGGAAGAGTTGAGTGGTTCCCATCTAATAGGAGACTTAAGATTACCTAGATGGAGCTCCTTCTTAACTTATAGGTCCTGGAGTTTCCTGACTTCAAGGGGCAATTTTTGACAAAGTGCCCTTGTCCAGCCACATAAAGGCAAAGTCCATTAGTACGTCTACGAAGTTTTTTTCAGAGGAAAGATGGGTGCCGCCAATCTGCATAGGCACGTCTGCAGAAGGGACTATGGGTGGAAAGGGAGAGTGTTTTAGGAGTGTTGTAGCAAGTGGTAGATCTCTCTGCCTGTCGCTCACGGAAATGGGTGTCAATTTGGATACAGAGGGTGATCAGCCTTCCAGAAGGACAGGCAATTCTCTAGAAACTAGGTCATCCTTAAGACGGTCTAAAGGTCCCTGCATAAAAGCTGCAGTAAGTGCTTCGTTATTCCAGGAAGTCTCCGCAGCAAGAGTACGAAATTCAATGGCACTGTCCTGTCCCACTGAACAAGAGCCTTGACAGAGTTGCTCAAGCGGGATGAAACAGCCAAAGATCTTTCTGGAGTGTCAAAAACTTTGTGGAGCATATCCAAGAAGGCTGTAATATTATTAATTAATTATCGTCTTCTCCCATAAGGAGAAGGGTGAGAATAGCCAACCTTGGCCCGGTCAGAGACAAAATGAGATGGCTGAAGTTCAAATTGAATCATGCACTGGATTGGCTTGGGTATTAACGTCAAGCAGGGAAGGTGCAGGTATACAGGACTCTCTATGAAGTGCAGGGGTGACAAGAGAGATGGCTGGAGCTAGATAGGAATGGGAGCCGTAGCGGGGGGAAGTCGGGCAACAAGAGAGTCCATGTAATCGGTCAACTGCCGTTGATTATGTGCGAAAACATCCATAGTTTAGCCAACGGGGAGGGTTTACCCAAATCTGCCATGGCCTCCTCAGGCGTTTCCATGACGATCGTACTGTAACAAATTCGTCCGGGCGGCCGGGGGTACTTACAGGTACGCTTTTCTGGAGGAGACCAAGGTCAGAAGATACATACAGGAGCAGATGAGGCTGATGGGATTTAAATGCTGGAAGAGCTAGCTGCTGGAACTGAATACCAAAATGTTGCTGGGAACTGTAGGCTGATGTGCTGCTGGAAACTGGAAACCAAGTGCTGCTGGGAACAGGCAAGGTGAGTGACTCCACTGGAACTGGCAAGGTAAGTAACTGACAGGAACTGGCAGGGTAAGTAAGTGTCAGGAATTTGGCAGGGTAAACTAAGGGGCATATTTATAAAGGAACGATGTTAGCGCAAAAAAATTACGCCGCACATCGCGGCCGCGAAAATAGCGCTATCGCCGTATTTATAACGGCGAGCGCTATTCCCGCGATACTATCGCGGCCGCGATGTGCTGCAGTAATTTTAAGCCCCTTCGCGGCGAACTGTATAGTATCGCCGCGAAGGGACTTAAAATCCTCTCCGACGCTGCTCCTACCCCGCACACCCCCGCGGCAGCAGCGGCGACCACCCGCCGCCGCCGCGCTTCCCAGCAGCCCCTCCCAACCCGTTCCCCGTTCGCGGCAATCTCGGAACGGGAGGCTAGGAGGGGCTGCCGGGAAGGGGCCGCAGCAGGTGGTCGCGACCACCCGCCGCGCACCCCTCCCCGGCAACCCCTCCAAGCCCCCCCCCCCGGCCGCTCCCGGGGAGGGGACGGGAGGGAGCCGCTGGGGGGGTGGAGGCTCCCTCCAGCGGGGCCTGAGAAGGGCCTTTTGGGGCTTAGGGGGTCCCGCAGCTCGAACCGGGACCCCCTCCCTGGCCCTTAAAGGGCCCTTGCGGCACTGACAAGTGCCTTGGCGGGGGTCCCGCAGCTGAAAACGGGACCCCCAGTGCGGTTAAAGAGCCCTTGGGCGACGTCTTCTTTCTTCCAGTCCCGGCGACACCAGCTCCGCCGAGGGCGCCGACCCCCGAGAGGTACCGCGGCCGCCAGGGGTACCCGGCGGGCGCCGGCGACCTCAACGAGGACGATGTGCCGGCGTCTTGATCCGACGCGACGTCTTCGGGCTGGCGACACCAACCCCACTCAGGTCGCCGATGCCAGGCAGACTCATGCGGCCTCAGACCGCCGGCCTCAGCGGAGCCGATGTTGCCAGCGCTTCTTTCTTCTTTCTTCAGCCATCTACTGCGATGGCATCTGAGTTCCGCGGGGAAAGCTCCTCTTTATATAGGTTTGCAGAAATCCATAATCCGTTTCTGATTGGTCAATTTTTAATATTGTTTACATTAACCAATCAGATTTCAGAACTTTCCAGAAATCTGATTGGTAATGTAAAGTGGGGTTGGTGTCGCCAGCCGAGACGTCGCCCAAGGGCTCTTTTAAGAGCGCACTGGGGGTCCGGTTCGAGCTGCGGACCCCCGCCAAAGGCACTTATTAGTGCCGCAAGGGCACTGTAAGTGCCGCAAGGGCCCTTACAAGGGCCGGGGAGGGGGTCCTGTTTCGAGCTGCGGGACCCCTAAGCCCCAAAGGGCTCTTATAAGAGCCGCAAGGGCACTTGTCAGTGCGCAAGGGCCCTTATAAGGGCCGGGGAGGGGGGTCCCGGTTCGAGCTGCGACCCTCCTAAGCCCCAAAAGGCTCTTGTCAGAGCCGCAAGGGCACTTGTAAGTGCCGCAAGGGCCTTATAAGGGCCGGGGGGGGGGGGGTGGTTCGAGCTGCGGGACCCCTAAGCCCCAAAAGGCCCTTCTCAGGGCCCCGTGGGGAGGGCCTCCACCCCAGCGGCTCCCTCCGTCCCCTCCCGGGAGCGGCCGGGGCGGGGGGCTGTGGAGGGTTGCCGGGGAGGGGGTGGCGGCGGTGGTCGCGAACCTGTGCGGCCCCTTCTGGCAGCCCCTCCTAGCCTCCCGTTCCGAGATTGCGCGCAACGGGGAACGGGTTGGGAGGGGCTGCTGGGAAGTGGGGCGGGGGGGTGGTCGCCGCTGCCGCCGCGGGGGGGGGTGTGGGCGGGGTGGGCGTGGCTCCCGGGGGGGTGGCGCAACCCGCCGCGGGTTGCCTGCCCATCCCCGCGCGGGAGGTTAGTATCGGCTGACTTCGCCTCCTTCAGGTGGCGAATGTAAACAGCGATACTAGCCGAGCGAAACCAGTACCGCCGCTTTATAAATAGAAGCGGCGGTAACAGGTAAGTATCGGCGCGAAGGTTAACGCTTCGTAAACTTTTCGCGGCCGTTTTCGGGCCTTTATAAATCGCGGTAAACGCGATTTATGCGTTAATGGCCGCGAAAACGGCGCGGAAAAGTTAACGAACCTTTATAAATATGCCCCTAAGTCTTAGAAACTTGGCAGGGTAAGTAAGTTCTCAGGACTGGAAGAAATACGCTGGATACAGGAGAGGTGAGTAACTGAGCCTGGGGTAGCAATAAGCTACACTGTCATTAGTCTCCGACGCCTCCCACCCTGAAGTGCAGAGCGGTGTGGGACCGGAGCGGCAGGTAAGTTCCTGACAATTATACTTATTTACAAACCTCGGTGCTATTAAAACACAGCCCACAATAAAAACTCACTGACAAGACACTGTGACATTTAATTTATATAATGTTTTTTTTTTTACATTATCTCAAAGTTTTGGGCTGATTTGTAACTAGCACTCATTGTGGTCAGAGAAAGAAACATCAGTTCTGTTCTGATGCCTAGATTTTATAATGATATTTATGAGCATTGATTACAATTGTAGATACTGGATACTATCTGATTTTGCTATCTAGAATGAGCAAGGTTTCTTAAAATTTTAATAACTCATTATTTTTTATTATTCTAAGAATGGAGAATGGAATCGTTAACTTATTGGCAAATAAACATCTTGTGGCCCAAACATTCTACAGCTTAAATATGTATCTTCTATAATGTGTGAAAAGAAATATACTCAAATACATAACCCACCATTCACCATACTTACCACCAACACCATGCTGACCACCATCCACCATACTGACTACCATACATCATGCTTACAACAATACACCATACTTACCACCATCCACCACGCTGACCACCACACACCATACTTACCGCCATACACCATACTTACCACCATCCACCATGCTGACCACCATATACCATACTTACCGCCATACACCATACTTACCACCATCCACCATGCTGACCACCATACACCATACTTACCGCCATACACCATACTTACCACTATCCACCAATGCTGATCACCATCCACCATACCACCATGCTGACCACCATACCCCATACTTACCTCCATCCACCATGCTGACTACCATCCACCATACTTACCACCATTTACCATACTGACCACCATTCACCATACATACCACCATACACCATGCTGACCACCATACACCATACTTACCACCATATACCATACTTACCACCATAAACCATACTTACCCCCATCCACCATACTTACCACCATACACCATACTGACAAATCTGTCAGTTCTGTCTGTGACCGCTTCTATTTAAATGGTTTTGCAGTAGAAAAAAACAGGGGATAATGTAATAATATGACATCCACTTTTTGAACTAAGCTCCACCAAGACCACCAAATTTACCAGAACATTTATTGATTGTGTAGAAATATCTTAGTTGGCAATATCTTATTTCAACAATTAAATTACTATACTAATTGCAATAAAGTGAAGACAAAGAGGCAATGCCGCTAATAATTTGTGTGCATTTTGTGAAATAATTTTACTATGCTTAAAAATATGTATCCCTTACATGTAGATGTGTATATTGCTGCATACTTCCAGTACTTGTTTACCTCGCCGGAAGTCCCTCCTCCAGCTTTCTGTTTTGAGACATTTATGAGTGTACAGGAGCAGAGCGTGCTCGTAACAGGCTCTTCCGGGTATGGACTGTCATCCGTTCACTGTCAGTCCTGTCGCGGCCAGGACTGAAAGTACATATGCGGAAGTAGGCAGGAGGCGAGACTTTCGACTGAGTTAAAAGTAAGTATATCTTAGCGTGGGAGCATTGGATTAAGCATCTTAGGTTTTAGGGAGTAATTAGGCTAAAACCACATAGTTATTTTTTGGCTGGATATGTCCTTTAACAGACTCCTCCTTCCATCTTACTCTCTGGGAAGTTAAACATACTCAGTAATCATCCAGCACTAAGGAAGAAATATCCCACCATGCACACATACCTGTCAAGCATACAGTTACAGCAAAACCGCACACAGCAAATGTTTATGATAATACGTGTGATGTCTCTCTTTTGCTTACCATGTATCTGGATATATCAGCTAAATCCAAATCTATGGAGCTGGTGATTAAAACAGCAGAGGATCTTGAGAAGGAGAAAAGAAACAAGACACAACTTATATCTAAAGCTCAAAATACATCATGCCCTAATTACAAGGGAACTGGGAACGAGTTATGAGTTATAATTACACTTTTGTTTACTGTACACAAATAACAAACTATTGGGGATAGTAAGATGCAGTCTAATAATTCAATTTAAATTAGATAGTGATAGTGAAAACATTTATATGAAAATAAAATTGCATATTAACTAAAATAATATAGCTAATTAAGTTTGTAAAATTTCATATATACTGGAAAAATGTGTAACTAGTCTTTTCAAAATGTTCCACCATTCCCTCCAGATCCCATCATCAAAGCACAGTTCCATAATATCCTGATAGGGGGCCATTGGGATCAATAAGAAGATGAGTTATCTCTGCTACTGATTGATCCATCTATTCTCCTATGTGGATATTACCTATTGAGGGAAACTGAGTATCTGTTTAGAAGACAGTGCATTATATAATCAATGTTCCTTATTATATTTACAGTGGAACTAAATGAATATAAAGTCAATGTCCTGTAGCGATTAGGAACCAAAACTAGATAGTATAGATACCTACTGAATCAGTGTGAAAAAAGGGCTACCAATAGCATCGTCTATTTATAGATTATGGAGCCAATTACTGGACTTTAATCCTTTTAATAGACCCACGTAAAAATAAAGTGAGGTGTTCAACCAGATAAGCTTTCATAGCTTCTTCGTGGGATGTCTATACCGTCTTGTTTCAGGGATCAATTCAGCCAAACATTAAACTGCAAATCACAAATGGCTTGTGTAGAACGGAAAACAGAACTAGAAAGTAACAGCAATGATACCGACAAGGAAGCTGGTTCATCAGCGAAGGCCTAATAATGGAGACCTATCTGTGGGCTGGTCAAAAGATCATTTATTTATGGTCTTTAAGGAATATTGGTAAAGAAACCATTTTTTGTGTGTCCAGCGAAGAATAGATTTATGATTATTCTGTAATATTTGCCTTCCCTTTTTTATTGTCCCCAACCTGCAATTAAAAATCAGTGTCAGTGACCCCACCAAATAGCACGCGGGTCAACTGCGACACTAGACCTTTCCCGTTATTACTTTGTTCAAACCCACGTTATTTTCTGTTCAAACCCACATTTTTTTTTTTTTTTTTCTGGTTTGCAACTACTGTCTGGTTGCTATGGTTACTTTACTCTAGCAACGGCCAATAAAAAACTGGAGAGCTTAAGAACATATATATAGAGAGATATATATATTTGTTTTATTTTTTAAGACTATATTGTGATGTAGCCCTATTATTTCTTATTTGGGTGCTACAAATATTAACACCAGGAAAACACAATGCGATATACTGTATGCTATCCAGTGTAGCAAGGAACGTAAGGAACATCTGGGAGACAAATCAGCTACTCAGCAAATGCATGACCCAACACAGGAGGCCAAAATGCATCCACCTTATGGTTAAAGGTCAATCTAGTTTTTACAATAGCTGCACATTTTGGACAGAGAGGACAAACTTGGTTTGCCAGAGGGGTGAAAGAGGCAATCTATGGCAAATTGGAGTCCCAAGCCGTAGACAATATATATATTATCCTCGAATAAAGGGGCACTCACAGGACTCCAAATCAGATCACATCACCCATGTGTGAACTGCAATCTACATGTAGATTTGATTTGGAGTCCTGCAAGTGCCATTTCATTCAAGGATAATATATACATATATATATATATATAAGGTGACTTGGATGAGCATTGAAACGTCTTCAATTACTGAACAAGTCCATCTGATTTTACTTAATATTACTTGATATACAATGACTTGGGGCCATATTTATAAAAAGGCGAAATTAGCGCCGTAATATTACCACCGAACATCGCCGCGAAAAAATACCGCTATATTTATAATGGCGAGAGGCATCGCGGCAAAATGTTTCACGGCCACGATGTGCAGCGGTAATTTTAACTATCTTTGTATCCACCCCGCCCTCATCCCCCCGCGGTGACCCCTTCCCAGCAGCCCTTCCCGGCCCCCCGCCCCATACTCTTGCGGGGAGGGGGAGGGAAGGGCCCGCTGGGGGGGTGGAGGGACCCTCCAGTGGGGTCACTGAAAAGTGCCTTTGGGGCTTAAGGGGTCCCGCAGCTCTAACTGGGACCCCCCTCCCCGGCCCTTATAAGGGTCCTTGCGGCACTTACAAGTGCCTTTGGCGGGGGTCCCGCAGCTCGAACTGTGACCCCCGGTGAGCGGTTCTTTAAAGAGCCCTTTGGCGGCGTTTTCTTTCTTCCAGCCCTGTTGACACCAGCTCTGCTGAGGCCGCCAACCCCCGAGTTTCATTTATTTATTTTACTGATTTATGGTGGATACCCTGGAAACTGAAGTGGGTGTTCTGAGGAGTAAAATGATGTTGCTATCAATGTATAAAATCACCTTATTTATAGTCCTTTTAGTTTACACTTTTATATTGTTCCAAAGACCCTTTGGCTGCTATCATGTTACTAACTCTAAAATTGTGTTTTAGCCATAAAATGAATATGGCCGCACTCCCCATATAGCCAATTAAAAATTTTGACAAAATAAGGAAAAACACAAATGATAACAATGTAGAAAAGGCCCATATTGAATGTACATTTCCTGATACAGTCAATAGTCGCTCCTGGGTGTTGTAATTAACACTGATGCAGCAGCAGGACAGCCAAATAATGATAAAACGAATCCCATTAAACAATGGCTGGGGTCACGATAGCAACATGACAGTCAAAATGGATTAAGTAATTAGCCACTCATTGCCGTTCATACAATGCCTATTCAAAACAACATATGGTGCGTGACCCCTATAGAACATGTTAAATTATGAATGAGAAATTGCATTGCTGAACTGCACTAGAAATAAAGATGTTCTGACTTTAGTGGTTAACTAATTCAGTTACAGTCACAGCATAGACGTCAGTCCCAGAACGTATCAGGGTACAGTACCGCGAGCCATCGTACAGGTTTACAGAGAATAAAGAATTGGTTCTTTCTGTAAAGTAATTTGTAATTGGTAATACTTAATCACACAAACAAAGATTTTCATTTATAAAAAAATGTGTTCCTGTAGTTAAATTGTTATTTTCAATGGATGCATGTTTATTCTTAAATTATTATCAGGCTACATTTAGTACCAGCTTTGATTATGAAAGAAATTTAGTAAGGACATTGAATTTATTATACCTTTTGTTTGCCTTTTTTTTCTTGAACATGAACACAAAGGCCAATATTACTGTTTATCAGTTGGCCAGGCTAAAACAATGTATAATGTAGTTGAGGACGGCCATGATGCATCTTGGTTGCCAGTTCATCCAATCCAGATGGGTAAGTCGGGAACTCATGGGCGATCATGTGGTTCTCTATTGACCACATGATTGGTTGTGGCGAACTTACAGAAACTTTTGCCGTGACCGACAGTGATTTGACACAGCTGACCACTCGCTAGTGGCCAATGCTCGGTCAAGACAAATAATTTTTTTTGTGAGCACGCAGCCTAACAGGGAGATGCTGTATTGGTATGAGGCGCTCCATACCTGTCTGAGATCCCGCAGTGTATTAAGCAGTTTGCAGAAGTTACTGCATTGCAAAATCTTGGTCAGGTAAGGCTGGGTACACACCAGCAGATATTTTCGGCCGAACGACCGATTCATGGCACTTCCGGTCGGCCGAAAAAAATATCTGCTGGTGTGTGGTGGCCGGCCGTGACCGACCTCGATCGTTCGTTCGTTCAGACGTGTTGGTAAATTCCGATCGATCGAGCGGTTCCCTATGGGGAACCGATTTTACAACCTATTGACTACACGTAAAGTTTGGCAATACAAAGAAAGCGTAACTTAAAGTGTATTTAATCGGATGAGCTGCACTATCACCCAAAACATTTGGAAATGGCGCAACCTCCGTAAAATGAGTTAAAAAGCCATGCTCACCCGTTATTCGTTAGGTAGCATAGATTTTAATTTAACAATATTAATCCTCCCTATAAATGTGTAAAGAGCTTATTACATTGACACTCATCAGGGGCATAACTTAAAAGAATGGGCACTGATTTAAGGTCCTGACCCGCGACGCACGATGTGTACGAATGAACATTTGGCTTATGATTGGCCCGTGTGTGGGCACTTTAATGGTTGTTCGTTTGGAGATACAACAGGTAGGTTGGGCAACGATCCCTGACCGAACGTCCGTTTCGGCTGATAAAGTGCCTACACACAGGGCGATTATCGACCCGTCGGGACCCACAATCGCACGTGCGTACAAACCTTAACAGTGGCTGCTGGGGTGGTGCATTATATACGTCAAAGGGAAGATATAAAATCTGCAGCCTGTCGAGCCCTCTGCACCCCTGGAAGACACACCCCTCTTTACACACCTTACCAATTTCAGGAAAATACCAATGTGTATGGGCAGATAGAAATTCTGTTAAAACTCAGTATTGTTATAATATTGATCTGTTATATCTATTCTCAACCCTGGGGCTGGGGTTTTACGAAAGGCAGTCAGCAGAACAAAGAACTACATAGAAAAACGGTAAATAATCTACATTTTTTTTAGCGATTCCTTTCTGTTTTTTACTTTATATGTTTAACAATGAAAGGAACCAAAAATAAAAACACACCATGGTCAGACATGGTCTACATTTCTGTGGCCATTACCTGTTTCTCGTACAAACAACATTAACATGCCCCCCCACTGTGACTAACAATAGAGAGCCGAATGTAAAAAGATGCATTGTATATGGGCTTTTTAAATAACAGGCGGTCACTCCGATTCATAGACTAGGTACAACATTAACATGTCCTTTCTGGGTAGGAGATGGGATACAGAAATAATATTAAAAACAAATAAAAAGGCACTTGCATTTCAAGTATTCAAATAACCGTTCAAATAGGCTTTTGCACATTTTATTTCTATTGAGCACAAAGTGCCAGTCTGATATTTGTTCTACAATGAAAGTCACCAGTGCCCAGAACAGCAAGGAAAGTCTCCTACATTTTTTTAAAGAACAAAGAAACAGCAAAAATTGGAATGTTCTGTACACGGAATATTCCAAGTGGAAGATCCCTAACGAGTACACTGACAATGACCACAAGTTGCAACCAAGGACAATATGCAAGGTCACCTAATGTAAAAATCCCAGAATTCTTAGCAGTAGAATAAAAGTATGGGGATTATAATTGTTACACTCTAAACATTTTAAACTGTTTATAGACATTTCAACTATTTTTAGACAAAGTTAAAGGGTACAGGTGACCATACATACAAACAGTAATGAATAAATCCCGTCGGGGAACAATGGGATTTACCTATTATCATTCGTGTGTAGGGGCTTTTTCCGACCGATTGGAGTGTGTGCTGTTCCCACAGCATGTGTGCCGACAGATACCAATGTGATCTGTCGGCACACATGCTGTGGGATCGCATGTGTATGGTCACCTTTACTGTTATCCAAAATTGACTTTGGGTAAATTGATAGCATTTGCTTTCCTGAGTATTTTACTTTCATTATTTTTTTTGATATATGATTGAAATGGTAGCAGCATCACCAGCACTTCCTGCTTCCTGCTCTGAAACCATGTGACAGTCCCTGTGACAATAAAGTTACATTTACAGAACTTACACATCGGCTGTGGGCTATGCTGTTATCCACCCCCCCCCCCCTTTCCCTCCTCTTCTTAAGTCCTCCTTCAGTCACTGTAACTGGATCTATTCCTGGTTTCTTCTGCTTTCTCCTGCACTGAGCATGGGCCAACCGCACATTAGAAGGAGGAACTAGTATTCTGCAGATTCAGAACCTCCCACCCCCTAACTTTCTGATCGGTGATTTCTTCATATCTTGGGATGTGCAGCACGTAAGGAGGTGGTTGTTGGCTCATTGTTTGGAGACCACATACAAAATCTATAGAATCCGAGGCTGCTTTTTAACAATTATGAATTATGAATTTAATGGTGGCCATATTAGGGCCCACTGAAATTAAGGGGAAAGAAAACAGATAAGCGATTCTTTCAAAAAGTGAAGGTGTTTTGGAATGGACAACTGGGAAGGAGTTGACCGTCCTGTACCAGCTCTATCAGCAACTCAAAATAACACAACTTGTAAGGAAGAGCAAGAGCGATTGGTGAAACATTGAAAACCTATTCAGAGCAAGCTGTCCATTCAGAGCAAGCTGTCCAAATACCAAAGTATTTGTTTGGTTTGACCATCCTCCTTACTTCATAATTCTGAAAGGATGCAGCATTGCTATTTTGTGATATTGCACCCCGACTGCTTAATACCAGTACAGTGCAGTATTTTACAATCCGTATTCTACGGTATGGTATAAACTTGCACCCCGACTGTTTAATACCAGTACAGTGCAGTATTTTACAGTCCGTATTCTACGGTATGGTATAAACTTGCACCCCGACTGTTTAATACCAGTACAGTGCAGTATTTTACAGTCCGTATTCTACGGTATGGTATAAACTTGCACCCCGACTGTTTTATACCAGTACAGTGCAGTATTTTACAGTCCGTATTCTACGGTATGGTATAACTTGCACCCCGACTGTTTAATACCAGTACAGTGCAGATTTTACAGTCCATATTCTACGGTATGGTATAAACTTGCACCCCGACTGTTTAATACCAGTACAGTGCAGTATTTTACAGTCTGTATTCTACGGTATGGTATAAACTTGCAACCGCACTGTGAAATATTGATACTGTGGGGTATTTTACTAACATTCGATGCTGGCCATTTAAATTGTGTTAGTTACTGTGCCGGTAAAATCCCCCTAATGATTATATATAAAACGTTTTGTATCAGGGTGCAGTGTGGTTTCCCTACAGAAGATCTGTAGCATTTTGGTTATGCTAGATATTTGTTTTGAACTCTGTTTGAACATTGTTAGTTTCCTTTTTCCTTATTTTACCTTTTCTAGTGAAACTGTGTGATAATATTCAGGGGAGGACTATCCCAGTAGGCTGAGGGGAAAATGCCCCCCGGGCTGGTCTCCAGTACAAAAATTGGGCTGCCACAGAAGCTATTAATAGGTTACGCGCATAAAAGTCACTGTGTGCGCCCCTTGATCTAACCTGGGCAAGGAACAGAAGACTCCTCCTCTGCTGCTAAACTTCTTTCATTTACTGACACTGGGAGCTGACACGTACCACAGTCTAAACTAAAATGATTTATGAGAATGGGATGTCAGTAGTGAGATTTTGGAGACACTGTCTCAGTTTAAATGTGCTGTCTGCCTTGGCTGACATGCTAAAAAATTATTTGGGGGGGTTAGCATGTGCTTAGCTATGAAAATACTTACATTGTTCTGTTCTTGGCTCCCTTCAAACTCCTGCCCAAACTGTCAGATTAATAGAAGCAGCACGGCAGTGTCTAAAATTTAGCACAGCAGGGCAATGTATGGACGGTCTCAGGTATATAATCACCTTCAGTTTATTAGGCAGTGTTAGTCAGCCCTCCAGATCCTTAGCCAATGTTAGTCAGCCCTTCAGATCCTTAGCCAGTGTTGTCAGCCTTCCAGATCATTACCCAGTGTTGTAAGCCCTCCAGATCATTAGCCATTGTTATCAGCCCTCCAGTTCATTAGCTAGTGTTACGTCAGCCCTCCAGATCCTTAGCCAGTGTTTTCAGCCCTCCAGATCATTAGCTGATGTTATCAGTCCTCCAAATTATTAGCCAGTGTTAGTGAGCCCTCCAGTTCATTAGCCAGTGTTATGTCAGCCCTCCAGATCATTACCCATATTGTCAGCCCTCCAGATCATTAACCAGCTCCCCAGATCATTAGCCATTCAGTTCAGTCAGCCCTCCAGTTTATTAAGCCACATACAGTTTTACCACTGAAGAATGACCCCCAGAGCAAAAGGCAAATGGGACATACGCTCGTTTCAGATGATAATTACACATGTGTATGCATTCGGATGGCATTGTTAGTTGATACGCCAAGCTGAAGTTATACACAAAGGCGATTATCTGCTGAAACGGCCGTGCTTTAGTCTGTTAGTTATCTTAACCACATCATACACTTGAAAATGTTGCAGGCAACCATGTAAAATGAGAATAGTAGTCTTAAAAATGGGCGTAACTTAAAGTGTGTGTGATCGTAGCAAAGTGGGCGTGGTCAAACATTTTGCGATCTGCTGTAAATGGGCCACTTGGTTGTATTTGTCCCCCAGGCCAAAAGGTCCTAGTCCTCCCCTGATTATATTACTCTCTGTGTGTATAGAAGGGATCTGTATAATCTATTCCTGTATACACACAGTAGATTGTGACACTTTGTGATTCTTTAAGCCCATTCGCATAAGATCTTTATACACAGACATTATTTCCCGGAATCGAAGCTCTATATGTATCTGTGCTTTACCTGGCCTGAAGCTAAGTATTCGCTGACTCCAAAGGGAGGATTGCTATCTCTAGAAGGATTTACCCACATAGCTGAGAGTTGGCAGAGCCCCCAGCCTATAGCCAAGCCAGAAAGCCATCACAGGAATTTCTTTTATCTTTTTTGATAATTCTCTTTGAAACGTCCAGTATGGCACTGCAGGCTCCGAGCCCACGATCGTACGGCAACTACTGGCCTTTTATTCTATTATTTAGCTGCGTATTTTAAAAATAACGTAACCTCCTTTATTTTTTTTTTGCTTTTCCCTTTGAAGAAGAGAATAAAAGTAAAAACTCCTTCTGATAACGTCCGCTTTCTGAAACGAACATTTCTTTATTCTTTAGTTTATTCCCATAAGACAAAATTATTTTTCTAGCACATGCACTGGGGGAAGGGAAGGCATTAACTGTTTCAATGCTTGAACGGGATAGTTCCAAGGGGTTTAAATGGGAAGTTTAGTGGAAAAGACAATGATTCCAATTATTTATTTGTATTAAACCACATACTAATGTATTGTCTTTATTTTAAAAAAAATCTATTCATTTTTATACCATTTAATATGCTTTGCTGTGGTCAGTAGCGAGGTGTACTTTTAGGTTCTGCGTCCTTCCCAGGATGCACCACTTCCACGGAATGTTCCTAACAGTAATTTCTACTGATTGGCTGTTGGATGGGTCAAAGATGCTCAGATCTCTATTGAACAGCTGAATCAACCCAGGAACTGAGACCATATCAGATACTATTAAAGGTTCTGCAAACAGGAGATCAGTACTTTGCAGGAGATACTTGAATTCATACTGTATGTGTTTGTAATAAATGTCCTCTTTAACATATTGATTTCCTGTGTTTTATATGACTGCACAGCAGCGACTGAGTTAAAATTGCCTCATGCTCGGAAAAAAACATCTTGGCAAATGAGTATTTGTATTTGTCTGTATGTTTTCCTCACTGCTCGGTATTTTCCCCCTGTTCATCTGTCCTTATTCCTTACCTACCACATGCTGTCTAAATCTCTCCACTTATCCAACATCTACTTCTTCACTGCTTCCATTTACTGTTTTTCTCCCTGAGATTGCTATTTAACTTTGCTTTTTTTTGGTCCGATGTTTCATGCCAGAGAAGATATTGTCTGGCACAGTCTGTTCCGTCTAATGCACTGTAGGGAGCACATCAGCAAGAAATAGAGCCATGATGTATTGATAGCCAGCACTCTTTTGATTGCAGCTTGGATATTCTTTTCCATCATGCACACAGAGTAGTTCAATATATATTTTGTAGAAATTACACAACAGACCCTACAGCAGCTGCTTTTTAAAGTAACCTCCGTACCACTCCGCCTGCCAATGCACGCGCACACACACACACACACACACACATATAGTGAGAGACAGGGGAAAGCAGCATATATCTTCAAAATGTGTATTTTTTTTGTACCCTCCCTGGTGTATATGATATGGACAGGCTTGAGTGTGACTTTTTGTACAATTAACTGTGTAAACTCTATGTTTGTTGCTTGAGAAAGGGGATGGACACCCCCGGAGCATTGCAGCCATGTAAATTAATGATGATTTAACATTATAATATATAATCTATCTTGTGTATAAAGTTTATATATCATGTATATCAACATTGCCATGTTTCGGATCCTGGATAGATGAGAAAGACCAAAGTATGTCCTTTTTGCTAATAAATACTGATTGATATATTGTTCCTTTAATCTTGTGTATTGGGAACTGCTTTGATGTACCTCAACCATATCGGGAATGATGGCAATATGTAAGCCTCCTTTTAGAACAATACGGTTTGGAGGTTTGAGACTAACAATCCAACCTATCCATTTAGTTCTATTAATACTAGTATACATTTATTAAATTGTATATTTAATATTCAAATTGTTAAAGGAGATTCTTTAAATAGAAACATTCTTTCTATATGTATAAATATACAGGGTTATTCAATAAAAGTTCTTATCGTTTAAATGGTGCTAAATTTGCACCAGCCAATCAGAACTTATTTAACATTTGAACGCTAACATCTGATTGGTTGGGGCAAAATTAGCACCATTTTAAACAATAAGAACTTTTATTGAACAATGACAATTGAGTCTCCATAGGAAAGATTATGGGAATTGTCTTGCAGTGAATAGTTTATTCCAATCCCTGCTAGGCCTATACGTACTCTATATATACTATTATCATTGATTGTAAGCCACAGGAAGATGGAAGCTTTGATAGTTGTAATAGGCAGATGCCATGTTGCGATATAGATCTCTCTGGCTCCTAAGGTGTTAACAAGAAGGATCTAAATGGATGACGGAATGAAACAGCGTAAAAGGCTGATGGTTTAATATCAAGGGGATGTTTTGACCCCGTGAGATCTAATTGTTGCTCTGTGGCTATATTTTTGTTTAAATCAATAAACATTACACAGCACGAATAGCTCACAGTGATTTAGCAAACATACTGTAATACATTTTAGGTCACAATGGTTTATACCTGTACAGAATGTTTTTTTATTTTTCTCTCCATTGTATTTTTGTAAGCAGGTTAGCAGATAATTTATTGACACAGCAGGGCCTCCATCAGTATTTTCTGGGCCTCAGTGTAAGTACATTTCTGTGCCTCTCACAGAGCTGTAAACAATTGCCACCTGGGCACTAGGTAAGCGAGAATTTGCAGGAGTAGCTCTCCAACCCTCTGATAAAGTCTCCTGATAAATCAGGGATGCACTGTTTGAGGAAGAAGCCTGAAGGGGCTATGTACCGAGAGTCGTTATTGGCTATTTGTGTCTTAAAGTCACGTTAACCAACGTACCAAGCTCATTGCATTGCCTAAAGGGGGCAATAGAGAGCAAGCAACTCGGTACATGTAACATGCCCTGTAAGTGTTTCAATAGCTTGCATTTTCAATCATTTTAGTTAACCAATAAAAGGTATTATTTTATATCCAAGATGTTTCTGCAGTTTGGAAACAATAATTGCATTGCATTATTTATCCCTGATTTTTCAGGCAGATTTGATAACCTTGTAAATGAGATCTATACATTAAGCGACTTTGGTCATTTTCACTTTGGAAAGTATTATAAAATAAATCAGGTTGAATTACTCCATATAATTACCCAAGTAAGGTTTGCTCAGATAATGTTTTTGATGTTTTTAATAATTGCTAGGGTACTGAGATGTTTGCATATGGTGTAAACATCCTGGCTGATAAGATTATATAAGGGCATAACTACCAGGGGAGCAGGGGGAGCAACTGCAAAGGGACCCGGGGAGCCAAGGGGGGCCCCATCTTCTTATTTTCCCTATGACAGATATAGCCTCCTCCCAGAAAACCACTGTGGATGAAGCACGGATACGGTTCCCATCATAGTTTTGCTGGGACGCCCAGTGATTTCTAGTTACACCACTGATAAGATACTAAATTCTGGTCATATGCTTGTGGAGGTTCTCAGTCATCCAGGTCATGGTATATCTGTTGTATTCAATTAGATCAACTGGACCTGAAGTTTAGTTCTTGAATACGTTTTGCTAGTCATCCGACTGGATCTCTCAATTCAGAATGAGCCCACACCATGCAATATTTCCGACCAACTGATACATGGCACTATCGTTTGGTTTCCCAAAAATATTGTATGGTGTGTACCCAGCCTCATGTGTCTGAACATAGCCAAATACAGAATGATTCTTTGTCTCTGCTTTAGATTTTATAATCTAGGTAACGACTAATGCAAGAGGTGGTTTGAGCTGGGTAGGGGGCATCAATAAAGACTTGGTTAAGGTGCCAAAATACCAACATCCAATATACATATCACTTAAAATAAAGAAAAGGGCCAAATGCTCTTTAATAGTGCAGTTAAAGATAGGCTCACTAGATGGAGCTGTGGTACGGCTGAATAAGTCTGAATCTTTTCGCATTTAATAACTGTCTTTTGTCTGTTGCAGACACACTTTCTTTTGTTATATTAATTAAAAAAATCCTCTTGGAATCTTAGAAAATATCAAGGATTTAGATACAGAGATCAGGTTAAAGGCAATCTTCTCCTCATCTCCCATTTAAACTTATCTCAAACGTGAATATATATATATTTTTTTTTTCTCTTGGTCACAAACACAATCGTCTTTTATTTCATTGGAACAATGTGTTTAAGACATAACAAGATAGAGTGAGACTGAGATTAACAGGGATGAAATACAGGCATTCACAACATATCCAATTTCTGGATTTATTATATAGTTTAGAATTATTTATTAATATATATATATATATATATATATATATATATATATATATAATATATATATATATCCCCCAAGTTAAGTTTACCCTTTTATTACCTGTGAAAGTATAGAAGAAAATAAGCTATTTAAAAAAAACCAAGAACTTTCTCTTCTTTATAAGAATGGTTCTTTAAATGATTCTACACTCTAATGGTATTTGGCAGGCTGCACTGTGTAATGCCTGACTGGTTTTATTGTTGGCTGTTCCCAGTGGGGAATAGTTGACACTGCTCTGTGTTTTCAATTGGTATCCATTTTCAACAATATTGCTTTCTATTAGATCTCCGCACAGTTTCTACTTAGAAGACGGAATGTTTACTTGATTGCCCCCCCCCCTACACACACACTCAACAAGCAAAGACATAATGAAAATTTTGGAGAAAAGAGTGAATTCCATATAATTGTACTATTTTACACCATCCGAGACAATAGAGATGGAATATATAACTTAATTACTGTAGGGTGTTCTAGCAATGTTATTCATGCAGATTGTATTTCTGTGATGATTTCATTGCCATTGTAGCACAATAAGGAGACTGGTATCCAGTCACTATTTGTTGGAGGTTGGTAGATCCAAATCTTAATAAAAAAAAGTGATATCTTGTTCACTCAGCATCTGGTTTACAGTAAATACATTTTAACACAGTTAAATTCGTATCTATATAAAAACTGGTTATAACACACAATAGCTAAGTACAGACTGTAAATAAAAGATATTTATTTATGTGATGGATTAGATGTAAACAAATAGCAAGATGCTGTCATTGTTTTGTTAGTGTGTATTTAAATCAGATAACTAAACACTAATGGGCATGTCCACCCCCAGTGATAAATGTATACTTACCTCTACCCCACCCCCAACCCCTTATTATACTTGTTGACTATGACATCACTATTGCTGCTACCTAAAAGGAAGCCGGCAGCATAGGAAAACTCTGGTGAAGTAAAAGTAAAGGTTCATACACACGTGCGAGCGCAGGTGACGACAATAATCGGCCCGTGAAGAAGCTGACAGCCAATCACATTACAGCACAGAGATCCTCCCTCTACCTGACACAGAACAGGGATTTCAGTTTTTTGTTTTCAAACACATTCAATGCTCCTGTCCTAACAATTATAATAACCTTTACTTTTCATACAAAGGGAAAAGTAATCTTTGCAGTGTATTTCAAAGATAGCATGGATGTAAGAAACAGAATACTAACATTTCATCGAAAATAAAAAAAATAAAAGTAAGTCTGGTGAATAGAACCTGCAACTTACCTCTAGGATAACAGAGATACTATATAGATCACTGGTACATGTAGAATCTTTTACTATGAACATAATGGAAACAAAAAATAAGGGTAAGTCTGGGGATTCGAACTTGCAACCTTCTGTACCTGGTTTTATTTCTAAACCTGGTGCCTGACCCAGTGCACCAACACTGAGTAAGCAGAAAATCCATTTACATTTGTGAAGCTTCATCTTTTGCTAGGAAAAGAATTTTAAAAATGGGATATGGAATCTCTGATAAGACTTTGAAAGCTGCTTGTTACCCTGCAATTTATTTACCGGTCAGTGTGAGTTGCTGGAAACACTCTGTGCATACACTCTGTGCATAGAGACAGTGAATATTGGGGTCAGGGGGATGTGGTTCTTTGATGACTACATGGGCTGTGGGTTGTACTGACAACAACATGGAAGCCTTCTTAGTTACAGAATCTATTTCTTACATATACTAAATGCAATTTAATAGAGAAGAATCTTACAATGTATAGGTGTTCTGGGGAGGAAAACTTTCACATTAGGTTTTAAAAAATGGAAGTTTAGTTCTCCTTTAAATATGAGGAGTTTCGGGGACTGCAGGGAGGAAAGTAAGTGTTACAATCCTGAGGTTTGGGTAGGTCGGAAAGGTAAGTATAGATTGCAGTGATGGGTGTACACATCCCCTATGGTGCTAATTGTTGCTTGGGCTCTAAAATGGCAGCAACCAATTAGACTTTTTTTACTGGTTTACTAGAGTTAGAAAACACCTGGTGACATCTGATTGGTTACTGCATTTAAAGAACAAAGGCAACATTTTGACCGTTTTATTAAACTCAAATTGTCAGAATTCAGTACTGTGACCTACAATCCTTCCAATCGGATATGACTTCATGTTTTATGGATGTAAATAACAGGGAAGTTTAAATATAAGAAATAGTTTCCCCCATTTGTGTATTTTCTCTATAGGGTAAAATGTAGTTATGGCTTCTGTTATTATTTCAGCATGGAACTAAGTCAAGTTCCTGCATTGAAATTTCCCAATGCAATTTCACTTTAAATGGTCACAACTATTTGTTTAAACCTTGAATCTGTCAGGCAAACCAGCCAATAGAATGAACCAGCAGTTTCCTAAGAGTAGGTTCACACTGCAAGCCTTAGGGCTAGGCCACGCTAGCGCGTTTCTTGCCTGATGTCGTTGACGTTTTCAATCCGTTTGTGCGTGAGAAACACAGAGCAGTAGATGTCAATGCATGCACTGTGCTGAGATCTGTTTTCAGAGTGCAGGTCATCAAACTTTTTTTGTAAATTATATGCACTTTAATTGTGCAACATTGGAAAAAGGCTGAGGAGCATTTAGGCCAAGGCCACACTACACCGAATGGCAACGCGTGTAAGGCAACACCTTAATGTTTCCAAATTACTGCTCAGATCTTTTTTTTTCAGCTGCACACATGGTTTTGAAATGTAACCTAAAGCTTTCCATACACATGAACGATATAAAGAAATTGACAGGATTTGCCCTATGTCTTCATGGCGTATGGGGCAAAACCGATCCACCCCAATGTCGACAAACACCTGCCACCATCATTGTAGAGCAGGGGTGCCCATGCTGGGGGCCACATAGCTCAGCCCACAAAACACCCAGTTATACCCACACCCCAACATGCCTATGACACTCCCCTTGCTATGGCCATGCCCAACTTTCCCCATAAAGACCATAAAATGTCAGATGGGTGAGCATATGCACCTGTTGCATATTGCAGACGTGTCCCAAATGTATCTGTGTTGCGATATGGACAGCAGTTTCATGTTTAGGGCCAGCTTAACACAGCTTTCAGTGTGAACAGTTTGTGGTCCTCAACTGAACTGCATGTGCACAAGGACAAAATGAACTTCACACTTAGTGTTGATTACATAACATTAGCAGCACTATTTGGATGCAAACACACATGCCCGGCAAGACCACAAGCAGTGGGTTTAAATCACTCCCCGAAACCCCATTTTTCTTATACTTCAAGACTCTAATCTCTCATGGAATGAATGAGAAGGGAGGATCTGTAAGTCCTAATAGGGAAGTATAATGAAAAAGGCGTTTGGGGGGTGCTTATCATATGTATAAAATATTGAGGGTGGAGATGCCCTTTAAAAAGCATTTATTGTGCTCTTGGAAAATCTGACTCTAATGTTCCTCTGGCGGCAAAGCCAATACAAGTTTCCCATTTGAGCATACATGGGGTATTCTTTGTCTGGCTACCATTCCAATTCCAATCTTGGTGTATTCCTGGGGGAAATTATGGGTTGTCCATAAAGGGGGTGCACTCAAAGGATGAGGCAGATTGTTGCCTCTTAAGGACCTAAGACCCAAGTCCCTAACATGAAATTGGTGTTTGTAAACTGCTTCATCTATAAGAAGTGGTAGACTATAATATACTTTCCAGGAATAACCAGAGTAGTTCCTGACTCTCCTCTAGGCTGACTTAGTTCAGGAAGGGCTTGCCACACAACTTTTGTGTGTGGGCAACAATAGCTGCTCTGTATAAAAGGGGAACGGTGGTCTCCAAACAAGTTTTACACAGGCTGTGTTTCTTTGTTGCAGCCTTGGAAGAGGAGGTGTTTCATTGGATTGAGTGGAGAAGTAGGGCCTTTATTACCAAGGTGGTGGGTAAACCTCACTGATGGGGATTTGCCTCTGAATTTCCCTCAGTTATCCCACTGGTATATAAGTGCAGATATTGAGCCCTGCTCCCTCTTTTTATTTCCAAGTCCCTAAGTAGCCTGCAGGGTCCAACACCAATCACTACACCAGTAATGTCACCCAATGTAATGAGATTGCAGTGTGCAACTGAAGCCTTCTGCTCCAGGCTGTTATTTTGGTTAAAGGTGTATAAATGTATGTATGTATGTATAAACGTCCATAATTACCAGACTGTTTGGGTGACACTAGGACAGGTGGTGCCCCGCATAAATATCAACCCAGCACTGATGATAACCCTAGATCTAGCAGCATTAAATATATGAGGAACGTGAACCAATTCTCCTGTGTGTCTGCCAACCAGGGTGCTGGGTTGTGTCCGCTTCCCAATGCTATGGCTAAATTGGAAGGATAGGCATATAGCCTATGGGCTATATCTTAGAGAATAACATGGCAGTATTGAGGTTTTTCTCTTGTAATATTCATAGGGCCTCAGAGAGCAGCAATTGTTGTGTTAACCCATTTACAAGGGAGACATACAGTGTAACGCCCCTTTAAGAAGGGAATTGTGGGGGCTTTGCAGGTTTTACATGGATTTTGCACTGCTTTTTAATCTTGTGTTTAAGTCACATGGGGGAAAGGCTTGAGGAGCGCAATTGCAGCTCTGTTAAATGAGGCCCATAGTATTCAACCCAAATAACATACTTTCCTTTAATGATATAACAAAACTAGTAAAATCCAAAGTTACCCAGAGATACACAGCGACATACATGGAACAATATTAACTAGAAAGGCAAAGTATAAACTTTGAATTTGGCTTGAAAAGCTGCATTTTGGAAGGGAATATGTGGGTTTGCTGCAGATTTTAAAACTCAATAATGGGAATGATGAGTTTGTAGTGAACGCTTGTTTGGGACAAAAAAAACTTTTGTGTGTACCCAGCCCAAAGTGGTGCTAATTTTGATCCAATCAATCAGAAAGCTAACATCTGATTGGTTAGGGCAAAATTAGCACCATTTTCAATGATAAGAACTTTTATTGACTTTATTTACTCTTTAAGTATGGCTGCCACAGTAATGGATAAGTAGATCAGTAGGTGTGTGTACCTTTGTCGGGTTGGGGGTTAAAAAAACAAACTTTTTGGATGATTGGTCAAAATAAGTTTTTTTGACTTTAGTAACCCTTTAGGTATGGCTTCAACAGTAACGGAGGGGTAGGTCAGTAGGTGTATGTAACTGTGCCACATGGGGGTTAAAAAAACAAACCTTTTTTATTATTAATCAAAATTAATTTTTTTGACTTTAGTTACCATTTAAGTATGGCTGCCATAGTAATGGATAAGTAAATCAGTAGGTGTGTGTACCTGGGTCTGGTTGAGGGGGTATGTCTTTTTTGTGTTTACAACCATAAAACTATATTTTATTGAGGATAAATCTAAATTTTTTTTTAACTTTAGTTACCCTTTAAGTATGGCTACCACCATAATGAATTAGTAGATCAGTAGGTGTGTGTACCTGGGTCTGGTTGAGGGGGTATGTCTTTTTTGTGTTTACAACCATAAAATGATCTTTTATTGAGGATAAATCTAAATTAGTTTTTTTGACTTTAGTTACCCTTTAAATATGGCTGCCACCGTAATGGATAAGTAGATCAGTAGGTGTATGTACCTGGGTCTGGTTGAGGGGGTATGTCTTTTTTGTGTTTACAACCATAAAACTATCTTTTATTGAGGATTAATCTAAATGAGTTTTTTTGACTTTAGTTACCCTTTAAATATGGCTTCCATGGGAATGGAAAGGTAGGTCAGTAGGTGGGTGTACCTGGGTCTGTGTGGGGGGTTGGGGGTATCACCATTTGTATTTATGACCATGAAAAAAACTGTTTTGAAATATCCACATTTGAGGATTGTTACCATTATAGTCTATGGGAAAAAATGTCCGGAAATTCCCTGATAATGCCATAACGCTTCCGCGGATTCCTTAGCTAGAAGATAGCACACTTTTCCTATATGCCCCGCACAAATTTCATGTCTCTAGCTCAAAAACTGTGGGAGGAGATACGGTCCAAAAAAACGGAAGATGAAAAAGAAGAAATAGAAAGAACAGTAATTTGGATTTTTCAAGCCAAATTAATAAAGGATCGCCATTGAGAATTAGTGATTGTGATCCTTTATCACAGATTTCCACATATATATATATTAGCTCACTCACAGTTCTTTGTGTAGCCACCTTCCCATCTGGACCAGAAAGAACAATGATCTTCACAGGACTTAATACAATCCAAGTGTGACGCTTTAGAAAGAACCTACATGTAGTGTGGCACTTAGAATAAAAACAATACCACTTGGATTGTATTAAGTAGTTCTGTGAAGCTCATCCTTTTTTTGGAACATATCCTTTATCGCAGTTCGAACAATAGTGCCAGTATCTGTATATTACCGCGGTTTTTATACCAACATTATCGGGAAATTTTTGCTGCTATAACTTCCGATAGTGATCCTTTCTAAATATGGCCCATTGTGAGGGGTTGACAGACATCCACACCCTATCGATACATTACCTTCTATAAATTAGTTGAAATATTAACACAAACACATTATTTTGTTTTTGCTATAATGCCTGTTTAACAGACAAAGATCTCAGTAGCAGATTTTATATTGCCAAGGTCATGGCATTCAGAGCAGAGATGCGCATTATGAATACTAAAACATCTTTTTAGCAAAAAGGCTTTAAATTTGCATTCACCTATGTTCTGATCAAGACATCACAGAATAATTAACCAGCTAGTGGAAAATTAAATCTTGCAAACCAGTGATTGTAAGCAGTTTGCAGTTTGTGAGTAGTGGCATTGTGTAGAAACAGGGAGATGTAATACTAACTCTCCGAAATCTTCCTTCTGGGTTCCCATGATGCAGTATTCACGTGAGTTACTGCATTGTGGGAACCAGGCAGGTAAGGCGCACAGAGGTTAACAACTGTTTAGGGATATGCATGGGTGCTTAATAGAAAATGGCACAGGCCCTGGGGAAAATATCAAAACATTGGGTAATGTGTGGTTAACTCCATTTTACATCATCCTGTCAATTTATAATAAACCAACGGGAAGATTCAATAAAAGTTCTTATCATTAAAAATGGTACTAATTTTGCCCCAACCAATCAGATGTTAGCTTTCAAATGTTAAATAAGATCTGATTGGTTGGGGCAAAATTAGCACCAAGTTTTATTGAATCTCCCTGAAAAGTATATGTTCATTCAATTAATTCCTAAGGGTTCGTACACACTACTAGAAGCAGTTTTTTTTTAAAGGCATTTTGAAGTGTACCCCTAACTGCACCAAAATAAGAAGGATGTAATGGAGTAATTGCAAACCCCTGCACGGACACATTAGATTTAGGTTCTATAAAAATGACATCCTATATTAATATACCAATGTTCCTTATAAAGACGTTTTCTAACTTTTAATTGAAAGTGTTCACTTTAAATTCCTGGCTCCATCCATACTACAGTAGGTTATGACCCTACTACGGTGGGGATTCAGATTCTCTACACCATCAAAACATGGAGTGACTGTACAATGCGATATATGAAGAGATATGATGGTGGCCACGGGAAGCACGAATGCCTTTATTTAAAGCACTGACACCGATAAAGGAATTACTCAGAGTGAGATGACATTAAACAGTAAATTCTCTCTGCCAGTCAGCAACTGCAAAGAGTTTGCACATCTGTCAGTGACTGATGTTTGTCTGCATGAAACAAGCTGCACTAATGCACACTTTCTATTTCAAAGTCTCTCTCCCACCCCAGGCAAGAAATACAATAAACCACACATGCAAGGATAATATCCAACAGGTTTATTATCGCTATTCAGTGGCTAAAGTTGTTTTATGGCATTATGAGTGTGAATGTAATATACAGAAGGTCCAGGATTCTTCAATATTCAGATAATTTATTCTAAATACATGGCTGGTTCAGCAATAAAGCTAAGTACACACTGTATCAATCTGTAAGATTCTGTTATCTATACACAGTCCCGAGCACTCCCCCTGTATAAAGTATAAAGGGACAGTTCAGTGGAAATGATCAATATTTGTTAAATTGTTAGTTTGTGTAATACTTTCTTAGTTATTCTACATATTCTCTCCCATTTTGAAAAATCAGTTGATTTCATACCCTTTGCTGTCCCCTGCTGTTGACATTAGTGAGCTGACATTTCAAGGGCAAGACCATAACGGTCTCTATTAGGGGTAAAACAGGAAGTCAGTATTTCAGTTGCATTTATTTATACTCAGACAAAATGCTAAATTGGCAGATTTAGGTCATTGGGATGAAAAAATACTGCTCTTTTTTCTGAAAAGCAAATGTATTTGTTCTGAACTTCCCCTATAAGGAAGATCGTTTGGGACACTGACCGATCCCTATGAAGGGAACCAACCACGGGAAATTTTAGGTCCAAAATGGGCATTTCTGATGCCAATGCAAACGTTTGCCGATATCAGAAACATTGTTTTTCCGGATCATACATTAGTGGAAAAGGGCAGACACCGTACGTTTTCATACAGTTTTATGAGTGCAAGGGGTTTGGATTTATAATATAATTAACACAATATTTACAGACAAATCATTTATCATGATAGAGAACAACTATTTTATATGTGAATTCTAATACATATGCAAGTTGACTTCTTTAAAGAACGAAAGGTTAATAATCAAAAAGCCCGCAGACTGCGTATGTAGGATCACAGAACCTTTGTGATTTAGAATTTCCACACTATGAACTTAAAGAAGAAAAGGTCAAAATGGAAGAAAACCCTGTGGGTCCTACAGAAGCACAAAAGGCTCAATGATTTTAGAGAATTTACAGGGTTATTCAATAAAAGTTCTTATCATTAAAAATGGTGCTAATTTTGCCCAAACCAATCAGATGTTAGCTTTCAAATGTTAACAAATATCTGATTGGTTGGGGCAAAATTAGCACCATTTTTAATGATAGGAACTCTTATTAAATCTCCCTGTTAGATTCTAGAGAAAAATGGATTAGCTATTGATATGAACTCAAGCCTTTATATACAGTATATATACATAGAGAAACTTTTTGTTTTCTAATTAATACCACTTCATGTTTGATTGCAGAGCTGCAATAAATCCTTTAATTTATTATAAAAAAAAAAAAGAGAAGCAAGAAAAAAGTTTCTAAGGAAAGTATAGTATAGACATGCATTGAATTTAATGAAAAATACACAGGGCAGGGAGGTTGGATTGATTATTCCTACCTCTTAATATTGTTTATTTGAGGAGGTACAACACATACAGTTTTCATCTGCCAGATTAGTCCTGGACTTTCCTGTATAAAGATAGTGCTTTTCTTCATATGTTATGGGGTAGGAATAACCAACCCTTTATATGCACTATAGTTCTC
The DNA here is from genome assembly GCA_019447015.1 of Hymenochirus boettgeri. NCBI lineage: Eukaryota > Metazoa > Chordata > Amphibia > Anura > Pipidae > Hymenochirus > Hymenochirus boettgeri. Next base: position 240,216,605 of record CM033474.1, read on the forward strand.
CTTTAATGAACCCTTTTCATTGCACACTGTGATTAAAATAACCAGGGAAGGCAAAGCCTGAATTAAACATTTACATAAAATGATCTATAATTATCTATATAAATAATTTATTTATACTGTATCTTGCCTATATAATATGATTTCATGTTTTTAGAATATATAATATGGATTATATAATATGGATATTGTGTAAAATGACTTAACAGCTATAGTATATGTGTGTGTATTTGAGCATTTCCCCAAATATTCCAATTCTAAATGCAATGGCAGTCCAACGTATTTAAAAGGTATCGCCACCTCTCATACACACTTTTGCTGCAGTGTAGTGGACCTTATCCTATGCCCAACGGCCATATTTGTTTGCCAAAAGAAGAATCAGAAAGGTACTTACTGGGCTTCGTTCACTCAGTGTTCAGACTTGCCCTCTGTTTGCAGGAGATTGCAAGCAGGGGGCCAGACTGGCAGCCGTGTTCGTGATTGGCTGAAAGGCAGCCAATCACAGACGCGGCTGCCAGCAGTGCAGAACTCTGGGAGAACGAGGCCCTGTAAGTACATTACCAATTCTTATTTTTGCTAACAAATATGGTGGTTGGGGGTGGGATATGGTACATTACACTACAGAAAAATGATTTAATGCTAGGGCACAGGGCAGCAAGCAGTAGGCAAGCCAGAAACCTCTCAGAGCCAGTGGGGTTGTATTGATCCCTCACAGACCACCTACAAAATTAAAGAAAATACTCAAGCTTTAAAAAATAAATGCCAATATGAGTCTATTGTTGGCACACTGACACAATGATACATCAATTGGATATTCAATCTGACCCGAACCTCACAATTAAGACAATGTAGATTAGCTTCCATATTTGTATGAAGTATAATAAGCAATACTTGACCCAGAGTCATAGCTGCCAAGGTTTGTGATCCTTGATTTACATGAACTCTCCTGTCAAACAAACAGTTGCTACTTACAGCAGAGAAACTCTCTTAGATGCTTTGTTAGATGCTCGCTTAGATACTCTCTTAGATATATTGAATTTTCAGTCACCAGCGATGGTCAAGAACAAGAGGAATCAGGAAGAGAAGAATGATAGTAAATATTGGATAAAACTAAATAAACATTCAAAGGACAGTGTGTGTAATCATTTAAAGGGCATGTCCACACAAAAATACAATTTTTCATATAGTGTTCCTCTGCCTTGCCCACCTCCAATCGCTGTGTTAAAACTAAAAACAAACTTTACGGTTCATACTTACAGTCCCTTCACTCCTTTCACTCCCACAGCTGTCTTCTCCTCTCTGCTAAGCGGAAACAGCAGAGAGGGGCTGGACTGACAGCCACGTCTGTGATTGGCAGCCGGTCAGCCAATCACAGACGTGGCTGCCGGCTGTGAAGATAGCTGAGGAAGTGAAGGGCTTTATGAATCGGAAACTCTAAGAGGAGCAGGGATGTAAGGTAAGAATTTTTTTAAACTAGATCAAAATCCATTAGCTCAGTTTCTGGGCGAATCAGATAAATTAAACTACTGTAGATGGCTTTATAACAAATGAATGCAATAAGTATTCTAGTGTTAGCATAGTATTAATTAGTATAATGAATATTAAAACACAGTTTAATCAGTTCAATATAGAGTGTGGTCTATATTTAACAATATTATGAGAGAGGTTATTATTAGAGAGGCAAAACCCTGAAGGATTAAACTGGGAATTTCTTATTTTATTGCTGCAAACAGGCCCACCATGTTTCAAGCGTCCGTGCACTATTTATAAAGAATTTCTAGAGCATGTGAGCACTGGAAATGTGCTGTGACTTGTTGTTGGAGTTAAACCCAACCTAACCCGATATTACATCGGAAAGCAATTAACATTTTACATCTGCCTTTAAGTGTGTATGGTCAGTATTTAGCATTCATTATTATTAGTGTGTTCCCCCAATAGACCTTGATTTGTTCTTTAATTACTTACATTTTGTTCAATACAATGTGTGTATAGAGATTTGTAATGCCCATCACAATGTCATTGGCCATAAAAATACGATAGTTTAGTTATTCCCCCAGAATATTGCTCTCTACATAGAATTCAAAGACCTGATTAAATATAACCAGCATTAATTAGTTGTGGTCATAATAAATAGAAGAACATTGTGTTCAGACAAATCAAAGGAATTGCAACAGATATTAAGAATTAAATAGCACTCAGTCAAAAGTCTCCCTTTTAAATGTCGGAAAGAAAGTTTTAATGGATAAATGCTTGCAAATGTTACATTCCAGGACACGTATACTTGGACTTCCTCAGTTCCTTCTAATAATGTAGCCTTCTGACACAGGTATAATTCCGCATGTCACATGATCCAATAAATTATTTATTGCATGGCATTCTAAATATCCTTCTTTTGGAAAGTAATATCCATCTAAGCTTTTAACTGAACTGCCTATTTATGAATACAATGCTTTATGCTATCTTGGTTACATGTTAATGGAGTTTACTCTTTGCAACTTATAATTCAAATCATGACACTTGAGTGATTAGTTTATTATACTGTTTGTACCTCAAACATTCTAAAAGCTCTTAAAATTTCCTCCCCATATTATTTCCCATGATTATCTTTAAAAATGCTACATATTAGAAATGAACAGTAACTGCTACTTTTAATATCATTCCCACTGCAGAAGCATCACTTATTTAGACTTATTTTTGTAGGAGAACTGCTTGCAGTGGTATCATATATAATATATATACATAATTTTTTTTGAATAAAGGTTTTGTCATAAAAAAGTCCCAGGAGTGCTCCGTGGACTTTATCCTTATTATATACATAATATAATATATATGGTACAGTATGGCCATGGCCTCCAAAGACATTTGATGACATCATTGACACTTTGGGTTTTCAAAATGTCCGTGCTTTATATCTCAAAACACTAATAAAATAATATGAGCGGTTGAGATTTATGAAGGACAAAAGATTGTATTTAGCTAGATCAACTGGACTGAAGTTTAGTTCTTGAATACGTTTCACTAGTCATCCGGCTGGATCTCTCAATTCAGAATGACTTGTACAAGAATCTGTTGGCAATGAATACCTTGGAAAGTCCCAATTAGAATTAGACAACCAGGTGTTAGGGACCTTCTGAATGTAAGGTGCTGATTACATTGAGGCTAAGAAGTGTTATCTAAACTGCCCAGGGTAAGGTGTCAACCCCCCCCACCTCTATTCAGGCTTGGATTAATTAATTTCACAAAAATGGCCTTCTTGACACCTCTCTTGAACCAGACACCTCTCTTGAACAAGAAGGACATGTATGTGAAAATAAATATTACAAGCCTAAATAGGGGTGGGGGGTTCAACACTTACTGTCTGCCATGTACAATGCTTTTTTGACACCTTACCCTGGGCAGTTTCGACAACACCTCTTGACCACAATGCAATCACACCTTGCATTCAGAAGGTCCCTAACACCTGGCTGCCATTTGCTAATTGGGACTTTCCAGGGTATGTATTGCTAACAGATTTTTGTACAAGTCATTCTGAATTTAGAAAGCCAGTTAGATAACTAGCAAAACTTCTTCAAGAATTAAACTTTAAGTCCAATTGATCTAACTGAATTCCACAGATATACCATGACCTGGATGAATGAGAACCACCACAAGCAGAAGAATAAAATAATTTTCAGAGAATCTTGTGACAGTAATATTCAATAAAAGGAGTAAAAAATTGCCCGAGTTGTTAATTGTAATGGTGCTATAAAAAGTGTAAAAGTTTGCCTGTGCTAATAATCTGCAGCAACTATTCAGATATTATCTAATTGCATACAATAGAAGGACTGTGGAAGCACTCCTTAGGCTAAATTACAGCTTAGTTTTGTGGAAGTGCTACTGATATGGTATGTATACTAAAACTCCTTTGTTTATAATGTATACCAGTGTGCAGATAATATGCATTGATTATCTTTTCTTTGTTTGTATAAATGTTTGACCAGATCAGTAGCACTTCTGCAAAACATAGTTGTAATTTAGCCTTAAGCTAGGTACACACCTAGCGATTTTTCCTCCTGACCGACCGTTCAATACTTTCGACCAGTCAGCCAGGAGGAAGGACTGTCCATAGAGCACCGCACGATCGGACGAGGTTTTCCATCATGTCCGATTGTCCTTTCGTCCGATTCGGACAAACAATCGGTCGGACATGGCTGTATTCGGATGCGATAATATCGGTCCGATCGACTGATACACTGAACTATCGGTCGATCGGACCGAAATATCTCATCGTGTGTACCCAGCTTTAGAGTGCTTCCACAATCCTTGTATTGTATGCATTTATCAAGAAGCACTGTCAAGCTTCCATGTGGTAATTTCGCCCCCAACACAGCCATTTAATGGGAGGTCCTATGCCTTTAATATAAAGCACTGAATGTATGGCTTCTTCCCTCATTTTAAAAAGCCAAAGGGCTGGGGGAAGTGAGAAAGCCTTCTATATTGATCCAGTGCGCAAGTATGAGACATGCAAAAGTTTGCTAATGGTAATTGAAGTAAAAAAGTTAGGACCCTCCAGACTGGGGTTACCTCGACGTGGTTGGAAGGCTTTTCATTAATGTGATCACAGTAATGTATACTAAAAACCCTTTGTTTATAAAGTATGCCAGTGTGCAGATAATATGATATTGTATGGGGCCTAGGAATGTGCATTGATTATCTTTTCTATGTTTGTATAAATGTTTGACCAGATCAGTCGCACTTCCGCTAAATGTAGTTGTAAATTAGCCTAATTGGAGTGCTTCCACAATCCTTGTATTGTATGTATTTATTGGGAGGCTTGGTCAAGCGTCCATGTGGTAATAGCACCCCCAACACACCCCTTTTATGGGAGGTCCTATGCCTTTAATATAAAGCACTGGATGGCCTCTTCCCTCATTTTAAAAAGCCAAAGGGCTGGGGGGAAGTGAAAGAGCATGTTATATGGATCCAGTGTGTAAGAATGAGAAATGCAAAGTTTGCTAATGGTAATTGAAGTAAAAGAAATGTAAAAAGGTTAGAAGTTAGGACCTTCCAGACTGGGGTTACCTTGACGTGGTTGGAAGGCTTTTCATTCATGTAATCACAGTAATGTATACTAAACCCCCTTTGTTTATAAAGTATGCCAGTGTACAGATAATATGATATTGTATGGGGCCTAGGAATGTGCATTGATTATCTTTTCTTTAGTTATCTAACTGCAGTGACACAGTAAAAACAATCTGCAAATTAATACAATGGGCAAACTTTTGCTTTTCTTATTGCATCAGCCTTTTTGCTCTGTGCAGTGAAGGCAGCATGGGAAAAGCGGTCTTTGTTTGGTTGTGATGTCAGTTGTCACAGCCTTGATTGACTGCATGGAGGGAGGGGCTAGCTTACTCTGCCAAAATTGAGGCAAAAAGTATCCTTAAATATCTGGTTAGTAATGCAGGTAATAAAGTGCAAAATATATCAGTTGGGGTTGGGGGCAGGTAACTGACAATTGGCTATTTTTTCTTTTAAGGGTGAACATGTCCTTTAACATTCCAATCTTATTATAAAATTGTAAAATGAAACATTATTGTCCTGTGCCTGCAATTGATCATAAATAAAACATATTCAGGGAGATTCAATAAAAGTTCTTATCGTTTAAAATGGTGCTAATTTTGCCCCAACCAATCAGATCTTATTGAACATTTGAAAGCTTACATCTGATTGGTTGGGGCAAAATTACCATAAGCTGATTGACTCCCTGTAAACAGCTTATGGTTTCTTGTTCAAACCTTGGTAGTGCTTTAGATTAACAGCCTTATGCCACTCAACATGGAGTTGTATAGAAATAGAAAATTATTCTACTGAATGTAACTCCACCAGCAGCTGTTAATGGATTTGGTCTGGGACAGGCATTTCATGAATCTTGATCTTAATTAATCTTTTCGGTTCATTTTTCCTAGGTTAGACAGTCATTGGAGGTTGGAGGGTAAAGAGGTATAGTTGCCTTTCAATTGTTACCTGGCATTACTATACCCCAAGGATAACATGTATTTCTACCTTTAACATTACCTGCATTTTATCAGCAGTAAATCTCTTCTGTGTTAAACAAACAAAAGGAGTATTTATCCTTCCTTGGCTATAGACAGACAACACGCTAGAAATACTAGTAATATAATAGGTGGTTTTAATTATAATTATTCTTTAACTCAACAAACCTTTATGTGGAGTAATTGGCCATCTAGAATCCATATCTAATATACAGTACTTCATCTTAGCTCTTCACATTCACCATCAATGTTTGGTGGTCTTTAGTTGTTTACTGTGCAGTATAGTGCAGAGTACCAGGGCACATTATACATCATTGTAAGTGAATTTCCCTCTTCCCATCAAAAATATTGATCAAGTGTTCTGCAAAGTAATTCCTTATTTGCAGCAATGTGACATTGAGAACTCAAGGGAAAATTGTTGGTGTTTATGTCAACTGTACTCAACTGAAAGAAAAAATAGTCTCTGGAGTACAATTACCTTGAACCGTGGCTTGTCAAAATATTTTGTAAACTCTTTGTGCCAAGCTTGATCTATTTATTATGGATCTTTTTATGTTTTAAAAAAACAGCTTTTACAGGTAAAAATATGGTTCTCTGTTTGACTTCTGTCTGTAATGTATCTTACATGTTTAGTTTTTTTTTTGAAATGCATTAAAAATCAGGCTACGGTACAGGCATTCAAAAGTAGATTTCTCTTCAGAAAAGCCGTAAGACAGTTAACTTCTGAACTAAAATGAATCATTTCAATTATACAAATTTCTGTATAATTTGATTCATACAGGGCTCCCAGTGGTTTCCTAAGTTACGGTAGAATATAACACAGCATAGGATGATGAGATGAAGAAGTTAAGAGAAAGCACACATTTATAGTACATAAAAAACAAGCCTTGCAGTGTAATGTTAGAAAATCAAAACTAAAACTATGTCTGTAATCAACTGTCCAGAATTCCTAGCTATCCGTTGTTTTTATTTCATTGCAGATCATGGAAGTTCTACATTTATACAACATTTTAAAGGGCATGTCAACACATCACTAAAATTCATACTTCCCTTCCCTACCCATAAATCCCTATGGTTGCAATAGTAACTTACCTGGCCAGCATTTCTGAAAAAGAAAAATTAAGCCCAGAGTCTGCAACCCCCCTTGCCTGATATTGCTGCCTCCTCTTAAATCTGTATGAGCTGCTTACAAGCCAGCATAAGTCAGTCATTGGCCATGATGTCATCTGGCATGTGAACTGCACCTGATGAAGGACCGACTTCTGTGTGCTATGTCTCTTAATAAATCATTTTGACACAGATTGAATACCATTTTTGTCTCTCTCCAGTGCTTTTTTGATGTGTTCCAGTGTTTTGAGCTGTGGTGAGGCCCATACTGGATTGAAGAGCCTGTTGAAACTTTTCTTACTGCAACTACTGAGGTAACACACTTATTTCGTTACCTGGTATATGAAGAAGACAGAAAAAGAAGCAGGACCAGGGAGGAAGACAAATTACAGGCCAAATATTTCTCTTCAGAAATAGGGGTTATATAATTACATTGTGGATAATTTTAGCTGGCAGACATGGAACTAATTGACCCTCGAGAAAATTTCAAGGACAAAAAATTAGTGTAAATCAGACGGTGGAGGTTACTCACACCACAGGGGTTTAACTGTAAATTATTTTTTATAATCTTTATCAGTTAAAATCAAATATTAATATACTTAACAAGGTGTCCTGAGCGTGAACAGGACATTACACTGAAATAATGAAATTAGAAACTCTGAAGGCAATTCAAATAAATGAATCTCAACAGCGGACATCCAGAAGAGAAATCATTAAGTAAATGGTTATTCAAATCACATTATGCACCTAGAGAAGGTTCAAATTAAATACAAGGTGGAATTTATCTTCTAGAACATGGAAGTTCAATCACACTAGCCCATCATATGCAGCATGATGCCTAAGTGGTTAACCTAGCAGCACAGCATTTAATCATGGGTGAAAACTCCATTCTACGGTACATCCTTACGGAGTATCAATGTTCTCACTCTACTGGCTTGGGTTTCCTCTTGGTATTCTTTTTTCCTTTCACAATATTAAAGACACGATAGGTGGTGGGTAAGTGTGAAAGGGTGGCTCTTGGTGGCTTACAATTTAAGTTGTCTTTTTGGTGACTATGTACACAGGAGTTTTTGCACAAACCAGCACCAACCAGGACACAGGAACCAAACCGCTCGACTGCTGCTAAAACATATCTTTATTCATACAGATGTGCCTATAATTAAGGACAGAGAAGAGTCTGAAATGCGTAAGGTGTGCATAATAAAGATATGTTTTAGCAGCAGTTGAGCGGTTTGGTTCCTGTTGTTGTTTGGTGCCGGTTTGTGCGAAAACTCCTGTGTACATAGTCTTCGTTGGAATATCGCTTAGCAACGGGACTGGGGCTTTTGCACTGGGGCCTTTTGGACTCTGCGGTAAGCGGTAGTTTAAAATAAAATAAAAGTAGCCGGAATGTCATACTATTAATTGACTAACTAGTAAGAGACATTGTAAAGAAATATGTCAGAATTCCCGAGTTCTTTCTTCAAGCTAACATCTTGTGGACTTAAAAATAAAGCTTGCCTTGTAATTTGTCTTCCTAGTTAGCCATTAAGATGTCATTTTTTAACATTTTTGTTTCTTTACAAAATATAGAACCTTACTTAATATTCCCCAACAGCACACATATCTTTAGTCTTTTACTTAAAGCAGAAACTGGTACAGGAGGATCATGAAATGTGCCAAATACTCAGTTAAATCAAAAGTAAAGGTAAAAAAGCCCTGTGTGCTGAAGGTTTTGCCATTAAGTTTAAGATTGGGTGTGATTCTGCTAAGCCCCATTGGGACAGGCATGCTCACTGCTCATTGTACATCACACAGGGAAAGAGTTGTCTAGTTAAATAATGTGTGGAAAATGCTGAATACTTCTTTCACAATGTATTTACCCCCCTTGTATGACTTCACCTTATTCATTGCATTATTACATATTCATGTATTTAAAGGGCATGTCCACCCCATTTTACAACTTGTTTCTGTTGTGTAGGGCTCCCTCCCCCAACCCCAAATGCCATAGTTTCACACAAAACACCACAGATCACTACTTACATCCCCTCATTTCCCTGACGATATAGAGTCCTATATGAACTCAGCTAGGCTCCTGGTGGACAGTTTTGGGACTTTGTATTACTGGAGAACCATTTGGAGCCTTTTGTTGCATTTTTTTTGCAGTTTTACCAGAATTTTTGCCAAACATCGTTAAGGCATTTTTTCATGTAAATAAGCAATACTAAGGGGCATATTTAGAAAGGGGCATTATTTTCGCTATTTTTCTTCCGCTAGACTTTTAAAATTTTCACCTTTTTTATCATGTTTATAAAAAAAAGGCAAATTTTCATTAAAGGCGATAATTATGAGGCAAAAAGTAGCACTAATAATGGTGAAAATGTGGCGAAAAGTTAATTTCAGCACATATGATGGTAAATAGGTAACACTGGCTTTTCAAAGTAGTGTCACATTGGTTAATACACACTGAACACCTATCTTTGTTATTTAAAGACAGCCTAACACATGTGGGTTTTTTTCTTTAAGATCCTGTCTGTCATTTTTCAAAGTTCAGGGAACACACAGTCCTGAGTCCCGATCAGGGAACACACAGTCCCGAGCGTTCGCCCTATGAACAGCAAAGGGCAACTCCCCTATAAGGAGACTAAAAGGCAGAGGGAAATTTTAGGTCTTTCACGAACGACCGTGAGGCCGGCGGGAACGTTTGGCAGCTGCGCGCTCATTCAGGAAATATACTACACACACTGACGATAAAGCCCTGATAACGTCGGATCGACAATATACATAGTATAGAAAATATACTATTTTCCTCAGAATTAATGGTGGCCATGTATGGACTATCGGCCAACTATAGTCCATACTATAAATAATTTGTCAGGCTTTGTCTAGAACATTATTTCTCTTGCCTCTCTTTAAAAAACAACAGCAATTTAATAAGGACCTCCTCTTACCTTTCTTGTTGCTGCAATGCAGCTATTACTTTACAATGATAATTGCATCACGCTAGTGAGTAATGTAGGTTTGTGCAGATTTAGTGGCTTGACTTGGAGTTAAGTTTCTCTGTCGGTGCAAAATACTGTAGTAGTGCAAACATTTTTTGTTGCATTACGTGCACACCACTGTTTCTGAACATGTTACATCAATGCAAGTAACTACAGAGCAGCTATTATGTCAAACTGTACCAATTTCACACAGGTATACCTTTGGCTCTTTGTTTTAGACCAGGGACAGGAAACCAGTAGCTCTCCAGATGTTTGAAAACTACAACACCCAGCGTTCCTCTACAAGAACTCTGCAATGAGTGAATGCTGGGAGTTGTAGTTTTTAAACATCTGGAGATCTACTGGTCTGTTTTAGACCATAGTGGGGTTACATTGCCTCTTCAATAAATAGCATTAAAGTAAATGTAATCATCTAAAGTAGATAAGAAGTGAATAAGTCTTGCCACACTTTCTGACTTCAATCACATGGTCCAATGTTTAATATAGAGTGTAACACGATTGGCTAGGTGTGACGTGCTGTCACACGTGTAAGTTTCAGCAGGAAGGTCGGATTGGGCATTTGCAAAGAACACAATTGTCAGTGACCACACTGGAATGCTGGGAAATAAATACACAACCCCCATATTAGTAAGATAAATGTCTTTGTACCCACATCAAAATGAGAGCTGAGGCTTCAGTTGTCCTTTAACTAACAAGTTTTTTTATCCCCCTTTGAGTTCGTTATCATTAGAAATGGCCGAAAATCACCAGTTTTGTTCCGTTTTCGGATTCCGGGATCTTGGATAAATCCTGAAGATCTGAAAACGGAATAATTATTATTGTTAATTATTGAATGTTCAAGGCTATTTTCAAGGATTTTCGAATGTTTGATAACCCTCGAAAATACAATTCGAGACTACTTTTGAGTTTCCAAATGTATTTTTGAGGATTATTGAACTTTCAGGGCTATTTTTGACGATCCTCGAACGTTCGATAATTATAAAAAATAGGCTCTGAAGTCCCGAAATCCGGACAGATGGATCATTGGGATTTCGGAACCGAGGGGTTCAGTGATGGATCCAGGTCCGAGTCGGACCTTGATCCCATCTCTAATTCAGAGCTTTTACACCACAACCACTTTTTCCAGCACCTTTATACATGTTACTTTACTGCAGTTTGCAGAATGTGCCATGCTGTCTACTTATTTATTTTTCCAATGTAAACAAGAAGTATTCCATGATTGTTCTGTTTAAACTTACTTTGAAAACGTGTATTAAGCGAAATTCTTTGCTGAGAGAGAATATTTTTATTATATGTTAATTGATGCTTCCCCCCCTGGTTCAGAACCCAGAGAGCAGCAGTTCAAACTGTTCTGTTTTTGTTATTTTGTGAAAGTGCCAAGAGACATTTTAATTATTTATCAGAGTCTGTGCAATCCATACATAAGTCTGTATTTTCAGAAGGAATCTCTAATTAGCACATATGTAGAATCTTTTCTTTTGCAACTGGGAACTCGTCTCATTATTTTTTCATTTTTTTTTCTATTTGCCCAAAGTAAATAAAAGATGAAAATTGAATAAGACAGCTTGAAAGAACTTCAAGTGTTTTGGTGTGCGAGTACATGTAGGGTAAATGAACAAAACAGTCCCTTTCGGAATGCGGAAAAAACTTGGACATCTGGCTAAAGTCTGAGTCAAGTTTGTTTGCCATGTGCATGATACATAAGTGCATTTACGTTGCAATGTCTTTACAGCGGGAGATCACATGTTTCAGACAACTACCACTGACTAAGGATTATAATGAAGATATAGTATAATATCACATAGAGCAAGGAGACACGTAATGCACATTAAATAGCAATTAACAACAGATTTCTGATGTTTCCATTTGCAACACAGCTCACAAGATGCTTAGGGAAGCAGCAACTGGTGGTTTAATTAAAATAGAAGAGGCGTGAGGGTTTCGATTGGGTCCTCAATATTCTGGGGTAGAAGCTGTTTGGTCATTTATCGATTTTGCTTCTGTCAGGAAACAAGGCTGTATCCTCGATGAGAAGGGTCACTGGTGTTGACTATTAATGTATTTAGTAATAGTGTGTGGTGTTGACTATTAATGTATTTAGTAATAGTGTGTGGTGTTGACTATTAATGTATTTAGTAATAGTGTGTGTGTTGACTATTAATGTATTTAGTAATAGTGTGTGGTGTTGACTATTAATGTATTTAGTAATAGTGTGTGGTGTTGACTACTAATCTATTTAGTAATAGTGTGTGGTGTTGACTATTAATGTATTTAGTAATAGTGTGTGGTGTTGACTATTAATGTATTTAGTAATAGTGTGTGGTGTTGACTATTAATGTATTTAGTAATAGTGTTGGTGTGACTACTAATGTATTAGTAATATGTGTGGGGTTGACTATTAAGTATTTAGTAATATGTGTGTGAAGGTTCTCATCTCCAGGTCATGGTATATCTGTTGTATTCAATTAGATCAACCGGACTTGAAGTTTAGTTAGTTCAACGTCTTCAAGAACTAAACTTCAAGTCCGGTTGATCTAATTGAATACAACAGATATATTTAGTAATAGTGTGTGGTGTTGACTATTAATGTATTTAGTAATAGTGTGTGGTGTTGACTATTAATGTATTTAGTAATAGTGTGTGGTGTTGACTATTAATGTATTTAGTAATAGTGTGTGGTGTTGACTATTAATGTATTTAGTAATGTGGTGTTGGTGTTGACATTAATGTATTTAGTAATAGTGTGTGGTGTTGAATATTAATGTATTTAGTAATAGTGTGTGGTGTTGACTATTAAGTATTTAGAATTAGTGTGTGGTGTTGACTATTAATGTATTAGTAATGTGTGGTGTGTTGACTAAATGATTTAGTAATAGTGTGTGGGTGTTGACTATTAATGTATTTAGTAATAGTGTGTGGGGTTGACTATTAATGTATTTAGTAATTGTGTGTGGTGTTGACTATTAATGTATTTAGTAATAGTGTGTGGTGTTGAATATTAATGTATTTAGGAATTTGGTGTGGTGTTGACATTTATGTATTTAGTAATAGTGTGTGGTGTTGACTATTAATGTATTTAGTAATAGTGTGTGGTGTTGACTATTAATGTATTTAGTAATTGTGTGTGGGTTGACTATTAATGATTTAGTAAAGTGTGTGGTGTTTGACTATTAATGTATTTAGTAATGTGTGTGGTGTGACTATTAATGTATTTAGTAATAGTGGTGGGTGTTGACATTAATGTATTTAGTTAGTAATTGTGTGTGGGGTTGACTATTAATTTATTAGTAATAGTGTGTGGTGTGACATTAATGTATTTAGTTAATAGTGGTGGTGTTGACTATTAATGTATTAGTAATAGTGTGTGGTGTTTGACTATTAATGTATTTAGTAATAGTGTGTGTGTGTTGACTATTAATGTATTTAGTAATAGTGTGTGGTGTTGACTATTAATGTATTTAGTAATAGTGTGTGGTGTGTTGACTATTAATGTATTTAGTAATGTTGTGTTGTGTTGACTAAATGTATTTAGTAATTGTGTGTGGTGTTGACTATTAATGTATTTAGTAATTGTGTGTGGTGTTGACTATTATGTATTTAGTAATAGTGTGTGGTTGTTGACTATTAATTATTTAGTATATAGTGTGTGTGTTTGACTATAATGTATTTAGTAATTGGTGTGGTTTTGACTATTAATGTATTAGTAATGTGTGTGGTGTTGACTATTAATGTATGTGTAAGTGTTTGTGGTGTTGACTATTAATGTATTTAGTAATTGGTGTGGTGTTGACTATTAATGTATTTAGGATTGTGTGTGGTGTTGACTATTAATGTATTTAGTAATAGTGTGTGGTGTTGACTATTAATGTATTTAGTAATGTGTGTGGTGTTGACTATTAATGTATTAGTAATAGTGTGTGGTGGTGACTATTAAGTATTTAGTAATAATGTGTGGTGTGTGACATAATGTATTTGTAATATGTGTGTGTGACTATTAAGTATTTGTAATAGTGTGGGTGTTGACTATAATGTATTAGTATAGTGTGTGGTGTTGACTATTAATGTATTAGTAATAGTGTGTGGTGTTGACTATTAATGTATTTAGTAATAGTGTGTGGTGTTGGACTATAATTGTATTAGTAATAGTGTGGGGTGTTGACTATAATTATTATAATGTGTGTGGTGTTGACTATTAATGTATTTAGTAATAGTGTGTGGTGTTGACTATTAATGTATTTAGTAATGTGTGTGGTGTTGACTATTAATGTATTTAGTAATTGTGTGTGGTGTTGACTATTAATGTATTTAGTAATAGTGTGTGGTGTTGACTATTAATGTATTTAGTAATAGTGTGTGTGTTGATATTAAGTATTTAGTAATTGTGTGGGGTGTTGACTATTAATGTATTTAGTAATAGTGTGTGGTGTTGACTATTATGTTTTAGATAATGTGTGTGGTGTTGACATTAATGTATTAGTAATAGTGTGTGGTGTTGACTATTAATGTATTTGTAATAGTGTGTGGTGTGACTATTAATGTATTTAGTAATAGTGTGTGGTGTTGACTATAATTATTAGTAATAGGTGTGGTGTTGACTATTAATGTATTTAGTAAAGTGTGTGGGGTTGAATTTAATGTATTAGTAATAGTGTGTGGTGTTGACTATTAATGTATTTAGTAATAGTGGTGGTTGTTGACTATAATTATTTAGTAATAGTGTGTGGTGTGACTATTAATGTATTTAGTAATAGTGTGTGGTGTTGACTATTATGTATTAGTAATGTGTGTGGTGTTGACTATTAATGTATTAGTAATTGTGTGTGGTGTTGACTATTAATGTATTTAGTAATGTGTGTGGTGTTGACTATTAATGTATTTAGTAATAGTGTGTGGTGTTGACTATTAATGTATTTAGTAATTGTGTGTGGTGTTGACTATTAATGTATTTAGTAATAGTGTGTGGTGTTGACTATTAATGTATTTAGTAATGTGTGTGGTGTTGACTATTAATGTATTTAGTAATAGTGTGTGGTGTTGACTATTAATGTATTTAGTAATAGGGGTGGTGTGTTGACTATTATGTATTTAGTAATTGTGTGTGGTGTTGACATTAATGTATTTAGTAATGTGTGTGGGTGGACTTTAATGTATTAGTAATGTGTGGTGTTGACTATTAATGTGATTTAGTAATTGTGTGTGTGGTTTGACTATTAATGTATTTAGTAATAGTGTGTGGTGTTGACTATTAATGTATTTAGTAATGTGTGTGGTGTTGAATATTAATGTATTTAGTAATTGTGTTGTGGTGTTGACTATTAATGTATTTAGTAATAGTGTGTGGTGTTGACTATTAATGTATTTAGTAATGTGGTGTGGTGTTGACTATTAAGTATTTAGTAATTGTGTGTGGGGTTGACTATAATGTATTAGTAATTGTGTGTGGTGTTTGACTATTAATGTATTTAGTAATGTGTGTGGTGGTTGGACATTAAGTATTTAGTAATAGTGTGTGGTGTTGACTATTAATGTATTTAGTAATATGTGTGGTGTGGACTATTAATGTATTTAGTAAAGTGTGTGGTGTTGACTATTAATGTATTTAGTAATAGTGTGTGGTGTTGACTATAATTATTTAGAATAGTGTGTGGTGGTGACTATTAATGTATTTAGTAAGGTGTGTGGTGTTGACTATTAATGTATTAGTAATAGTGTGTGGTGTTGACTATAATGTATTTAGTAATAGTGGTGTGGTGTGACTATAATCTATTAGTAATAGTGGGTTGGTGTTGACTATTAATGTATTTAGTAATAGTGTGTGGTGTTGACTATTAATGTATTTAGTAATAGTGTGTGGTGCTGTTGACTATTAATGTATTTAGTAATTGTGTGTGGTGTTGACTATTAATGTATTTAGTAATAGTGTGTGGTGCTGTTGACTATTAATGTATTTAGTAATATGCTTGTGAAGGTTCTCATTCATCCAGGTCATGGTATATCTGTTGTATTCAATTAGATCAACCGGACTTGAAGTTTAGTTAGTTCAACGTCTTCAAGAACTAAACTTCAAGTCCGGTTGATCTAATTGAATACAACAGATATATTAGTAAGTGTGGTGTGACATATGTATTTAGTAAAGTGTGTGGTGTTGACTATTAATGTATTATAATAGTGTGTGGTTGTTGACTATTAATGTTTTAGTAATAGTGTGTGGTGTTGACTATTAATGTATTTAGTAATAGTGTGTGGTGTTGACTATTAATGTATTTAGTAATAGTGTGTGGTGTTGACTATTAATGTATTTAGTAATAGTGTGTGGTGTTGACTATTAATGTATTTAGTAATAGTGTGTGGTGTTGACTATTAATGTATTTAGTAATTGTGTGTGGTGTTGACTATTATGTATTTAGTAATAGTGTGTGGTTTTGACTATTAATGTATTTAGTAATAGTGTGTGGTGTGGACTATTAATGTATTTAGTAATGTGTGTGTGTGGACTATTAAGGTTAGTAATAGTGTGTGGTGTTGACTATTAATGTATTTAGTAATTGGTGTGGTGTTGACTATTAATGTATTTAGTAATAGTGTGTGGGTGTGACTATTAAGTAGTTAGTAATAGTGTGTGGTGTTGACTATTAAGTATTTAGTAATTGTGTGTGGTGTTGATATTAATGTATTTGATAGGTGTGGTGTTGACTATTAATGTATTTAGTAATTGTGGTGGTTGTTGACTATTAATGTATTTAGTAATAGTGTGTGGTGTTGACTATTATGTATTTAGTAATTGTGTGGTGTTGACTATTAATTATTTAGTTAGTGTGTGGTGTTGACTATTAATGTATTTAGTAATAGTGTGTGTGTGTTGACTATTAATGTATTTAGTAATAGTGGTGGTGGTGTGACTATTAATGTATTTAGTAATAGTGTGTGGTGTTGACTATTAATGTATTTAGTAATAGTGTGTGGTGTTGACTATTAATGTATTTAGTAATAGTGTGTGGTGCTGTTGACTATTAATGTATTTAGTAATTGTGTGTGGTGTTGACTATTAATGTATTTAGTAATTGTGTGGTGTTGACTATTAATGTATTAGTAATGTGTGTGGTGTTGACTATTAATGTATTTAGTAATAGGGTGTGGTGTTGACTTAATGTATTTAGTAATAGTGTGTGTGTGTTGACTATTAATGTATTTAGATAGTGTGTGGTGTTGACTATTAATGTATTTAGAATAGTTGTGTGGGTGGTGACTATTATGTATTTAGTAATTGTGTGTGGTGTTGACTATTAATGTATTTAGTAATTGTGTGTGGTGTTGACTATTAATGTATTTAGTAATTGTGGTTGTGTTGACATTAATGTATTTAGTAATAGTGTGTGGTGGTGACTATTAATGTATTTAGTAATAGTGTGTGGGTGTGACTATTAATGTATTTAGTAATAGTGTGTGGTGTTGACTATTAATGTATTTAGTAATAATGTGTGGTGTGTGACTATTAATGTATTTGTAATAGTGTGTGTGTTGACTATTAATGTTATTGTAATAGTGTGTGGTGTTGACTATAATTATTTAGTAATAGTGTGGGTGTGACTATTAATGTATTTAGTAATAGTGTGTGGTGTTGACTAATAATGTATTTAGTAATAGGGTGTGGTGTTGACTATTAATGTATTATGTAATAGTGTGTGGTGTTGACTACTAATCTATTAGTAATAGTGTGTGGTGTTGACTATTAATGTATTTGAAATGTGTGTGGTGTTGACTATTAATGTATTTAGTATAGTGTGTGGTGTTGACTATTAATGTATTTAGTAATAGTGTGTGGTGGTTGACTATTAATGTATTTAGTAATAGTGTGTGGTGTTGACTATTAATGTATTAGTAATAGTGTGTGTGTTGACTATTAATGTATTTAGTAATTGGGTGTGGTGTTGACTATTAATGTATTTAGTAATAGGTGTGTGGTTGTTGACTATTAATGTATTTAGTAATTGTGTGTTGTGTTGACTATTAATGTATTTAGTAATAGTGTGTGGTGTTGACATTAATGTATTTAGTAATAGTGTGTGGTGTTGACTATTAATGTATTATGTAATATTGTGTGTGTTGTGTTGATCTATAATTATTTAGTAATAGTTGTGTTGTGTGTTTGGTTTATTTGTTGAATATTAATGTATTTAGTAATAGTGTTGTATGGTTGGTTTGACTATTAATGTATTTTAGTAATAGTGTGTTGGTGTTGACTATTATTAATGTATTTAGTAGTTTAGTGTGTGGTGTGACTACTAAATATTTAGTAATAGTGTGTGGTTGTGACTATTAATGTATTTAGTAATAGTGTGTGGTGTTGACTATTAATGTATTTAGTAATAGTGTGTGGTGTTGACTATTAATGTATTTAGTAATTGTGTGTGGTGTTGACTATTAATGTATTAGTAATAGTGTGTGGTGTTGACTATTAATGTATTTAGTAATTGTGTGTGGTGTTGACTATTAATGTATTTAGTAATTGTGTGTGTGTTGACTATTAATGTATTTAGTAATAGTGTGTGGTGTTGACTATTAATGTATTTAGTAATGTGGTGTGGTGTTGACTATTAATGTATTTTAGTAATAGTGTGTGGTGTTGATATTAATGTTTAGTAATAGTGTGTGGTGTTGACATTAATGTATTTAGTAATTGTGGTGGTGTTGAATATTAATGTATTTAGTAATTGTGTGTGGTGTGACTATAATGTATTAGTAATAGTGTGTGGTGTTTACTATTAAGTATTTGTTATTGTGTGTGGTGTTGACTATTAATGTATTAGTAATAGTGTGTGGTGTTGACTATTAATGTATTTAGTAATAGTGTGTGGTGTTGACTATTAATGTATTTAGTAATTGTGTGTGTGTTGACTATTAATGTATTTAGTAATAGTGTGTGGTGTTGACTATTAATGTATTTAGTAATTGTTGTTGGTGTTGACTATTAAGTATTTAGTAATTGTGTGTGGTTGTGACTATTAAGTATTTAGTAATGTGTGTGGTGTGGACTATTAATGTATTTAGTAATAGTGTGTGGTGTTGACTATTAATGTATTTAGTATATTGTGTGGTGTGACTATTAATGTATTTGTAATAATGTGTGGTGTTGACTTTAAGTATTTAGTAAGGTGTGTGTGTGACTATTAATGTATTTAGTAATAGTGTGTGGTGTTGACTATAATTATTGTAAAGTGTGTGGTGGTTGACTATTAATGTATTTAGTAATAGTGTGTGGTGTTGACTATTAATGTTTAGTAATAGTGTGTGGTGTTGACTATTAATGTATTTAGTAATAGGGTGTGGTTGACACAATTATTTAGTAATAGTGTGTGGTGTTGACTATTAATGTATTTAGTAATAGTGTGTGGTGTGACTATTAATGTATTTAGTAATAGTTGTGGTGTTGATATTAATGTATTTAGTAATAGTGTGTGTGTTGACTTTAATGTATTTAGTAATAGTGTGTGGTGTTGCACTATAATGTATTTAGTAATAGTGTGTGGTGTTGACTATTAATGTATTTAGTAATAGTGTGTGGTGTTGACTATTAATGTATTTAGTAATAGTGTGTGGTGTTGACTATTAATGTATTTAGTAATAGTGTGTGGTGTTGACTATTAATGTATTTAATAATAGTGGGGAGGTTTTTAATGATAGGTCTGTAAAAGGTCATGGGTTTTACTTGCATCTAGTTTCCTAGGATGTTTATGTCTGTGCCATTCGTATATATGGTACAATGACATTTAGGGCAATTCTCATTTTCATAGATATTGCCATATTTAGAATAAGATTGTTACTGTGGTATTAGCATGCCCTTTTCGAGTTTCCTCTATGTCTCCTCACCATTCATGTTGAGACCAACTACAGCATTGTCATCTGGATATTTGTTTACTTTGCAATCATCATGCTAATGGGAATATAACCTAAAATAAAAGACTTGTAAAACTTGAGAAGGTTGATAAAGTCACATTTTCTATAAATTAAAGAATGCCAGGGCTTGAAATGTTAAGAGGAGCAGCAGTTTTACCTGCCAACATTCCTGTGATGTTTTGTGCCCATATCATGTTTACTATTGTAATCTTTAAAGGGTATGTCCATTAAAAAATTAACTGTTTTACTGAAGAACAGGAGGTAAATGCACAAACCTCCCGTTCTTCAGTGAATCTTGCAGGAGTGCAGGAGAACTTACCGGGATCGTTCCAGCGCTGACAGAGCCGCGGCCAAAATCCCAGACGCCTCCGATGCATCTCCAGTCCTTTGCACTGTGCGCGCATGTGCACACTGTGCTAAGGAGAGTGGAAGCGTCAGAGGCGTCGGGGATTTCGGCTGCAGCTCCATTCAGCGCTGGAACGATCCCGGTAACTTCTCCTACTCTCCTGCAAGATTCACTGAAGAACAGGAGGTAAGAAATTGTGCATTTACCTCCTGTTCTTCAGTAAAATAATTAGAAAGAAAGTTAATTTTTCGATGGACATACCCTTTAGCAAATATTATCATCATAATATCAATCACAAAATGGACGGTGGTAAGTTTTTTGTGTGTGGTCATGGTCATGATAAGTTTTTTGTGTGTGGTCATGGTCGTGGTAAGTTTTTTGTGTGTGGTTATCTTTACTCTTTCGCGGTGATACTTCTCTGCCATACTTGGGCCCATATTAATTAAGGAGGGCTATTTTCTCCATTTCGCTAACACCAGATTTCACAATGGCAAATATAATTATTAATGCTGTATTTATAACCTGGATGATTTGTGCCACAAACTTTTTCACCGCATCGATATGCGGAACCAGAATGTCTAACACTACGAGACCAGGGCTGTGACTGAGAATTAGGCAACATTAAAGGGGAGTCTTAAGCAGTTAAAACACTGTGGAAATAAGAACCCCATTGGACTTTACATTAAAATAGTAAAAATTGGAAATTGGAAATTAGAAAATCGACGGCCATATTACAGTAAGCAATTAAAAATGGTCTAACACATTCCCTGAACATTTGTATATGGAAGTCCATAATGGTGTTCTCCCGGGGCCTATTTGCAGTCTAGAAATAATAAAAAATAATCCATTTTCACCACTTCAGATCTCAAATTTTTTAAGGCTTGACTTAACACAACCTTTTGATCCTCTATAAATACAATCAACCAGTTATCACCATCATGTATGGCAACGTGCTTCAAAAAGTAAAATGTCAATATACGGCGGTAAAATTTTCCGCCCGCTTTATAAATTACGCTACTCCAATTTTACCGAAATCTACTGTTCTGCCAGTGGTAAAAACTTTTAGAAATATGCCCCTTAGTTAAAACTGATTTAAAGTGTTTTTCTAGCAGACTAACGGGGAGATTCAATACCTCCGAATGCGTTACTTACCTTAGCCCGATCCCGCGATACAATAACCAACGTAAACGGGATTACGTCAGTTATTGCATCGCGGGATCGGGCTAAGGAGCGCGACCTTAACGCTCCACAACCTTTACCGTTAAATTTCACGCTACGGGGTAGCGCAAAACTTAACGGCAGGGGTTTTGGATCGTTAGCACAGCGCTATTTCCAAAAACATTCGGAAATGGCGCTGTGCTCTAAATTCTTTTTTCTGGTTAACGTGGGTTTTAAACGGAAAAGGGCCATATTGTATCTCCCCCTAAAAATTTTAGCAGGCAGTTTTCAGTGTTTTTTTCAGCTGCTGTTCCATTTCTAGCCATGGACTGTTTGGAATTCTGTCAGTTTGCCATTTATATTAACAGCAGGAGATGACCAGACTGGAAATCATATATTCTGTTGGATAACAGCATTTAAATAACAAAGGTTACATTCAACTCATTTCACTAATTTTTATAACAGTAAAAGTTACCATCAGTACAGCTGAAAAAAATGATTGAATCTTCAGTTTGTTTCTAACTGTTTACTCAACTTTCCTAAAGAAAATGAAAATTAAAGTTTCTGGTCACGTCCGTAAGACTAAAGTACATAAACTTCTTTACACCAGCGCTGGAGAAATGAGAATTACAAACTCCCCGAGGTATCTACCATGCAGAGTTCAAGTATTCCTTTAAAACAGTAGCTGAATCTTAACTAGAAGTACACAGATAAAATAAAAACATTTCCAAAAGTAATGTTCTTTCTTTAAGTAAGACTTTAAAGGACAACTAAAGCATCAGAACAATATTGAATTAGAAGGCAGAGCTCCTTGTTATATAAACAGTAATCAGTGTCTCACCTCTCATTTCATATGGTTGTTGAGAAATGTAGCTTTCTCACATGAGGTTTGTGTTTTATTTCCCATTGTTCTAGTATCACACAATGTGGCCAATGACCATTATGATTTTTACACATGCTTAGCCCTAAGATACTGCAGGAACTTGTTACAGTTGGTCACACCCACTAGTAGCCACTAGCCAATCCTTTTACAGGACAGAATAGGCAAGGGAGTATGTGACTGAAATTAGGGGTGTGGCCAGTCACTGTACATACACACAGTTATTTCATCCAGTTCTTCAAGTGGTAACATTGACTTTAATTAATTTGGCTTGAAAAAGCCAAATTCCTGTTCTTTCTATTTCTTCCTCTGTTTCATTCTTCTGTGTTTTTGGACAGTATCTCCTCCCACAGTTTTTGAGCTAGAGACACGAAATTCGGTACAGATGTGCAGAGAAGTGTGCTATCTACTAGCTAAGGAATCCGCTGAAGCATTACGGCGTTATCGGCAAATTTCGGAACATTGTTTTCCATAGACTATAATGGTAACAATCCTCAAATGTGGATATTTCAAAACCGTTTCATGGTCATAAATACAAATGGTGATACCCCCAACCCCCCACACAGACACAGGTACACCCACCTACTGACCTACCTTTCCATTCCCATGGAAGCCATACTTAAAGGGTAACTATAGTCAAAAAACTAATTTTGATCAATCATCAATGAAAGTTAGTTATATAGTCATACATTCAAAAACACATACCCCCCAACCTCATATGGGTACACACACCTAATGACCTATCCCTCCATTACTGTTGCAGCCATACTTAAAGGGTAACTAAGATCAAAAAAACAAATTTTGACCAATCATCAAAAAAGTTTGTTTTTTAACTTCCAACCTGATCCAGGTACACACGCCTACTCACCTACCCTTCTATTTTCATGGCAGCCATATTTAAAGGGTAACTATAGTCAAAAAACAATTTTAACTAATCATCAATAAAGTTTTTTTTTAACCCCCAACCTTACCAAAAATCATTTGGTATTTCTGTATCTACTGTTGGCTACAGTTCTGGTTGCACCCAGCATTTACCTACCTTGTTATTTTCGGTAAAGGTGTGCAGGATCTTTCTTCCTTTTTTGTCCCAACCGTACCAAGGTACATACTACTGACCTACCCTTCTGACCTTAGTCTTTTTTCCCCCAACCTGACACGAGTACACACACCAACTGATTTGCCTTTAATTCATGTGACAGCCATATTTAAAGGGTAATCATTAACTTTTATTGAGCATTATTAAGTTTTAAAATCTGCAGCACAAACTCACATTCCCTTCCAAAATGCAGTCTTTCAAACCAAATTCAAAGTTTATACTTTCTAGTTCCATTTACTGTAGTGCTATTTTACACTTTATTGGTGTTTTTAGAGGGGATATGTTCAGATTCTGGAGTGTAAAAATTTGGGTTTAGTTCTCCTTTAAGCAAGACTTTATATGTAGGATAGAAGCGTGACAGTACACACTAAGGGAGGATTGGGTCATTTATTTAAACTATGTTTATTTTATTTAACTGAGGATGAAGCATGGATATTTTTTTTAGCAGTAGACCTACTGTGCCTCTTTACTTACAACTCTATTAAAACTTCATACCTCCAGCTGTCAGTGAACTGTTGAAGGTTTAATAGCTGCTGGGACTAAAGGTTTGGCAGCCCTGCCTTACACTGTGTGGAAACGGGGGGGGGGGGGAAGAATTCTCGTTATGTATACAAGAGATCGATAACATGCTAACCTGGAAAATATGCATAGTTCTTGTGTTTTCTAGATGATTAGATTTTAGGGCTGGTAAACAGCCGCAGATACTTCCTCCTGGCCGACCGTTCGCCACTAGCGAGTGGTTGGCAGGATGAATCACTGTCAGTCTCGGCCATCCATAGGAGACTGCACATTCTGCAGTGATTTACCAGCATGTCTAACCGCCCATTCGTCCGGATTGTCCGACATTGGTTGTGGACGCCCGAAAAAGCAGTGCAGATTTTTCAGCCCTGCTGATACATGGAAATATGGGTCAGTCACTCAAAACATTCTGCAGCATTTACTCAGCCTTATTGTTCTGTGATGTTGACCAGTTTGCAAAAATATTTATTGAATCAGTGGGAAACACAGTAAAATATAGTTTGTTTATATTATATAAATAGAAATAAATGCATTAAAGGGCATGTTCACCCTCAGATTAAATTTTTCATTTATTATAGTACTCCCTATCACACCCCCAAATGCTATGTTTATTTGTAAAAAAATGACATTACTTACATTCCTTCATTCCCCCAGCGCTGTAAACCCGGCCCTCTGCTTGCTGGAACTGCTGAGAGGCAGCCAATAACGGACGCGGCTACAGGTATTGCAGGACTCCTGGGGAATGAAGTAAGTAATGTTCGGGTCTTTTTTTTTTTTTACAAATAAATAAAGTGGCTGTGGGTGGGATAAGGAGCACTACTCAACAGAAAAGGGTTGTTAGTTAGGGGAAGGGAGAGAAAAACGGGACGGAGAGGGAGGGTGGGAGAGGGAGGGCTTCACTGTGCATGACAAACTTCTCCCGGAGGAGAGGCAAGAGGCAGAGACCTTTTGGGACACAGCCAGGCTCCTGCTCTTCACTTTTTTGGACTTTGAACAGACATTGCAGTTCAGCCCCTTGGAGAAGGGATGTAAGGTAAGGTTTTATCAACACTAAACAGTAGGGCCAGTAGTGGGTTAAAGTATAGTTTAGGGGATGGACATGCCCTTTAATATTAAAATGAGACAATATAAAGGATTTTCAAATGAGCAAGATCATTAAAATAGGCCCCAGTGTCCTGCAGGAAGAAATGGATCCAATAATATCCATATAATGTATATGAAGTACAAATCAACCTAACTAATTATTGAAAATATAAGCGATATATAGAAATAGATGTATGTAGAGATTGTGTAGCAATCCGAATAGATATCGAGCAATCTTGATGTGGTTGGCTCCCCTTTCCTAAAGTATAGAAGAAAATGTGCAGTCCCGAGCATTACCCTTATACTTTACATAGGGAGAACTCCCAGGGCTGTGAGTATGGTGATCTTTAGAAAATGACTGACAGAATCTGCAAGATTCTTTTTAAAGGTCTGGAGAGTGTGTACCCAGCTTTATATATATAAAATACAATTACAGATACGCAAGAATACAAACAAACCACACAGCAAAAATAGATCATGCATCTAAAAACGCCCTGGGACTGATGCAAAAAGAGAAAAAGCATTGCCCGTTGTATAGTGTATGTGCCCTGTAGAAGCTTACTATTCCAAATGGCACAGTAATCTGACTTGTATTGAAGGCAAAAAGCAAAAGACGTTGCATTTCATATCTTTAAGTGTGTTAAGCCTTGTACACACGTTGCATAATTGTCGTATGATGCAGCCGACGAATGAGCAATCGCACAATATTTGTACGAAAATATAGCATCAAAGCGTCAAAGACCAACGACTTTTTCTGACGATCAGCCTGGCAGATTTGTTCTGCTGATTATCATATATTTGTACATGGTCGGCAGATTATCGTTCTACGAAAAAATATATAAAGGGCGCATGCGCTGCTTTCGTGATTATGTGATGATACGTACGAACATCTACATCCAACGACTATCTTGGTGACTATTGTTGGTGTGTGTACAGATGTCGTTTCAATTATGAGGATTAACGATAATTCCTTTGAACGTTTGTCGGCTGTATTGTGCGAAAATTATCCAACGTGTGAACAAGGCTTTATTTAGGCCTACAATCCTGCAGAAAGGAGGGAGGGGGGAGCTTAAAATAAACAAATAAATAGAGGAACTGAAACATTGCACAGATTGTGTCCTGGAAATGGAATAGTAGAAATATCAGCAAGCGATGCAATTGCTGTTCCAGCATTTGTTGCAATTCATATAATGAAGCAATTGCTTTCAGTCGCCGGTAATGACTTGTCATGCATGCTGAGTTCAGGAAGACACAGTGAAAAAGCCATTATAACCACAATAGGGTGACAAGATTATAATAGTCTCAGGAGTCTGCACTCCTGAAAGAGCTGAGCTGGCATAAACTTTACCAGCTGCTGTCTAGTAACAAGGAATCATTTCAAAACTGACAACTGTATTTCTTTTTAGCTTTCTTTTTTTTTTAAATTAGGAGATACAAGGAATAAATTCTCTCCAGTGAGGAAGAAAGGATTTCCAATTCTAAGGTAACCTTGTCTGGTTTGTGAATAGGGAAACAATCAAAAAAGTGGTGAGAAGCATGGTATGGGCGATCCAATTAAAGGGCATGTCCACCCCCAAAACTATAATCCCCCCACTACTGGCCCCATTGTGTAGTGTAGTTTAATCCTTACCTCACATCCCAGCTGGTTCTTCTGCTATCCCTGCCTAAAGTCCAAAAAAACGCCCACCAGGAGTACTGCAGAGTCCATATAGGACTCTGCCTCCTGTCTCTCCTCCGGGAGAATTTTGCCATGCGAAGAAGAGCCCTCCCCCCCCCTCTCCCTCCCGATTAGGATTCCCTCCCCCTAGTGTAAAAATCTTTTTACATAATATTCCCCGTCAGCCCAGCCCCAACTGCTATATTTGTATTATCAGAAAGTGCCCCAAACATTACTTACCTTCCCTCTTTCCTCCGCCGTACTGAACTCCCGGCAACCGTGTCTGTTATTGGCTGCCGCTCAGCCAATCACAGACGCGACTGCCGGTCCCGCCCCTCTGCTTGCATTTTCTCGCAAGCAGAGGGCCTGGCAGCGCGGTGGAGGAAAGAGGGAAGGTAAGTAATGTTTGGGGCACTTTCTGATAATAAAAATACAGCGGTTGGGGCTGGGGGGACAGGGGGAATATTATATACAAATTTTTTAAGAAGGGTGGACATGCCCTTTAACTATTTGCACTAAAGGGAAGTCATGGTGACAGCACGGGGTTGGAGGAGCACACAAATAAATAATAATTAAAAAAAAAATACCGTAAACCCTCCCCATGCTAGTCATTATTCACTGACAGATATTGTTTGATTAACTAACAATAAGGATGGACCATTTCTGCAACTTCACTGATGGCAAACTTTAAAGGGCAAGTATCCATTAAGGCAGATTTCAACTGCTTGAAGTTGGTTGATATTGAGCTTGTTTGTCACAGGCAGGCCCTGCCTCCACCTTCAGTCTGGGGCCTGACCAATGGGAAGGAAAACTATAGTGCAGTGATGGAAAACCTTTTATAGAGGGGGAGATGCAATAGATTTCTCTATTACAAGTGACCTGCACTTGTTACCATGATGTAGTAACCACTTTGCGACGGTTATTGCATTGTGTTAATGCAAGAGAAAGTTGCAACCTTTTGCACAGCTTTAAAGGGCATGTCCACCTTTTTTTTAACTTTTAGGGTATAGTATGTCTCCCTCCTCCAGCCCTAACCACCATATTATTATGTCCAGAAACTCCCCCGATCATTACTTACCTTCCCTCTTTCCACCGGCATACTGTCCCAGCCCTCTGCTTCCATGAAACTGCAAGCAGGAGGTCGGACCGGCAGCCACGTCCGTGATTGGCTGAGAGGCCACCTTCTCTATCTTAAGGGCCCTGCACGCTTGATAAAGAGCTGAGATATGGTGCACTTACCAGCCTCCCTTTAGCCAATCTTGTTTGCAGCCTAGAACACACATACAAGGGGCTCCTGATATGCGGGAACGTAAATGATGGCCCCTTGTGATCATATGACAGCGTACGCTGTGGTGGTCGGGGGGGGGGTTCTTTTTTTTAACCTCAGTGGGTTGTGGTTGTTTATTGAATGCCAATCTATTTTTCTCTCTCCCCTCTACCTGTCTGTCTATCGATCTGCATCACTGCTCCTTGTCTATTTTGCTCTCTCATCACTTTATTTATCTTTCTGTCTATCTGTGCTCTCTCTCTCTATATATCCATGTCTATCTATTTATATCTCTGCTGCCTGCGTATTTTTCGCTCTTCCATCGATTTGTCTGTCTCAATGTTTCCTTTAATTTCTTACCAGATGGAGGCGCACATATATAGAATTTGTTAAGACACAAAATTAAGTTTTCTGAGTTACATACCTTATTACCTATATGCACCTGGATTAAAGTGATTGTAATATATTGGGGCTTATTTAAGGAAGATCAGTAAAAAAAAGTATTTCTCTATATTACATCTACCTAGGTATTCTACATATTGGTGTCATTTTTTGGAAATCAATTGATTTCATACCTCTTGCTATGCTTTGCTGTGGTCAGTATTGAACTGCCATTTGAGCTTCTGTGACAGTCCTTTCTCCCACGAGGCACCACCTTTTTGGCATGTTCCTAACAGTACTTTCTACGGATGGGTCCAACATGCTCATATCTTTACTGAGCAACTGAATCAACCCAGGGACTGAGACCATAGTGGAAACAATTAGGGGTCCTACTGACGGGAAGTCAGTACTTTTGACGCATTTCCAGAGACATGACTGGCCATTGAAATTCTAAAATACTATCTTTTTTCTTGAAAGGAAATGTATTTGTGCTGGACTTCACTTTAAAAAGAGGTTCAAAAGTTTGCCTATGCTATTAATCTTTAGTAACCAATTAGATGTTATCTTATTGCAGCAGACCAGTAAAATGGTATCATCTCATTGGTTCATGCAGGGGACAGACAAAATTTTGCATATTTTATCGAATAAGATCCATGGTGTGCTCACACTGGCAATGGTGATTTCTTAGCATTGCCATGATTTTCACCACAAGTGGTGGGTGGGTCTCTGGCCCAAGATTCCCTGGTGGGTCTCAGATACCCAGTCCGACACTGGATTGGTACCTATAATTTGCCCTCATGCTCAACTCACACAGATAGGTACATATAAAATGCCCTCATGCCCAGCTCATACAGATAGGTACATCATATAAGTTGCCCTCATGGTACAGAGCTGCAGGTGAAGGATAATCAAGGCCGGATTTATCATTAGACACATTAGGCTTAACTGTTGGCACTTTATAATTTGCAGCACATTAGGTTTTACAGAAATTCATTAAGGTGGAAGTGGAGGAGAAAAAAATCTGCAACATTAATGTTTATTTTTTAAATAGTTTTTATTGACATGACATATATAGGGACACAGCCCTTTATCAGATCGTTCTCACTGTGGAGAAACCCTTCCTAACCTGAAGATGAAACTAGGTAGGCCTATTCCAGTTAGTCCAATAGATACTTAAAGGTCAAATAATTCATACGAATCCAAACAATCCAATGGGATGTCTAACAAAATGACCATAACCATTATAACTACAAAAAGGGATTCTAGACAGGTGAATCCAAGTATAAAGTATCAAGTTTCTTATACCAATTACAATTCTTTTTTTATGACACAACATCTAATCAGGGGCGTAACTATCAGGGGAGCAGGGCCTGCAAACGCCTGGGAGAAAGGGGGGCCCCATCTTCTTATTTTTCCAATGATAGATATAGCCTCCTCCCAGAAAACTGCAGTAGATGAAGCAGATATAGGGGCCCTATTTTGCTGGGGGGCCCAGTGATTCCTAGTTACGCCACTGCATCTAATAAATACAGTATGTTCCATTATGTTAAATACTATGCAGTACGTTGTACTATGTCTAGGAGGGCAGAACATGTTTGAAAGGTGGTGTCCTACTATTGATCATGTAGTGTAATTTATTAGGCAGGAAATAACCTGCTGGTGCATCTGCCTTAAATCTCTGTCCCTAATGGTCTATATGGGCAAAATTTTCTATGCCTTGATTTACTTTTTAACATTAGTTTTCATCTGTTTGGTTGATTTTTCCCCCTCTTTCTACTTTTCCTCCTGTTTCTCTTCCTTTTTCCTTTTCTTCTCCTCTTTCTTCTTCTGCTTTTCATCTTGTTTCTCTTCCTTTTTCCTTTTCTTCTCCTCTTTCTCCTTCTGCTTTTCGTCCTGTTTCTCTTCCTTTTTCTTTTTCTTCTCCTCTTTCTTCTTCTGCTTTTCCTCCTGTTTCTCTTCCTTTTTCCTTTTCTTCTCCTCTTTCTCCTTCTGCTTTTCCTCCTGTTTCTCTTCCTTTTCCCCTTTTCTTCTCCTCTTTCTCCTTCTGCTTTTCCTCCTGTTTCTCTTCCTTTTCTCTTTTCTTCTCCTCTTTCTCCTTCTGCTTTTCTTCCTTTTTCTGTAGTTTATTTTCCTCTTTTTTTCCCTTCTTCTCTTCCTTCTCTCTTTTCTTCTTCTCCTTCTTTCCTTCCTTCTCCTCTACGTCCACTGTGATTGAGGAAAGTACTCCTAAAATAATAAATAATAATTTTAATAAATTTTTCTTTTAATCAATCAAAATTAGGCCTGAAAACACCACTGATTGTTGTACTTAATCTACAGACGGAACTGACCAAACATGTTAATTTTTGGTCACTTGTTTTCAATTTGGGACTATAAATACAGTAAAAAATGATAGGGGGGATTCCTATGATACCTCCCCCTTCCCTTTAAACATGTTATAACAGAACAGAGCGGCTCACACCCAAAAATAAAGCAAATATCCAATACCGCACCCTTCCCGATATCGCCATACCAATATCAGTTGGTATATTATAATGCTGTATATATTTTGCACCATGGTTGTTGTTTTACTTTTTTGCTACCAAGCCATATTGGGTATAGAATATTTCTGTGGTCTTTAATAACCACGGTGGTATTTTACAGTCGATGTAAAACAGCATTTGTTAGCGCGGGTTATATACCACGACATTTCAATACCGCAGGTCAGATGTACAGATGACTATCATTTCATTCTATTTACCTTCAGTTTGGACCCCAATATCCTTTTCTGGAGCCTCAATGTCCTTTTCACGCTCTCTATACCGCTTGCTAAGAAGGAAAATAAAGAGAGACAACATTAGAACTAGAATGAGAATTTGTGTCTTTCCTTGGATGTTTTTACACAAGTTATAAAAAACAAATCTAATTGAATACAACAGATATACCATGACCTGGATGAATGAGAACCTTCACAAGCATAAAAAACAAGGTTCCTTTTTCTAGTAAATTTATTCTATATCCAATTTAACAACTCACCGTATAAAGTAAATTGGGACGGCAATCAGCAGGACTGTGAATATGATAATTAGAAAGATCGCTGCCACCCCTACCATTGTTGGGTATTTTGTGAGGGTTTCTGGATAAAATGGAAACAGAATCGTTATTAGAACAATATCCCTTAGTTGTATTTTCCTGGTATTATTTGCTACAGTTTTTTCATGTACATTATCACCGTGGTCCAATACAACTCCAAAACCACCAAACCACATCTACCAACTCTATAGGCCCGTTACTGTATACAACTCTTACCTTTAAGTAATGTGTTAACTTTATAAACCTCCATGGTCCTTTCTGCTGTAAGAAAAAAATATATCAGTCATGTCTGTTCAATTTAACACAGTTTATGGCTCTTTGTTAGTATTTGATTTTTCTCTACAGAGTAAGACAATACCAGGACAATGTACCCAGTGCCACCATCACTGTAAACTGCCCCATAATACAATGCAGTAAATGAAATTACCGTTATCTGGACTGACTATTGGCTTAACACCAGCTCTGTTTAACACTTTCTTCACAGCCGTCTTGATGCCATGAAATCCGCCAGCCACTGGTTTATAGAATTTGCGGATCACATGGTTTCCTGCATTAAAAAAAAAAAGAAAAATCCATGTTAATTATAAGAACTTTCCTTATCATTTCCTTTATTAATTATTAACACACATGCTTTTCATTCTTACTGTAGCTTTACAGTAGGGAGATGATAAATATTTTGCTAGAAATTATATATATATTATAAATAATAGAATAAAATCCCCAGCTCACTGTGATTCATTATACACCCCCCCCCCCCCCCCGATCTGCTGTTGGCTGCTGACTAGCATTCTATCAGGTGGTCACACCTCCCAGCTCCCACTGCTCAGACAGGTAAAGCAGTTGGTACATTTCCATCCATTTTAACTGACATTCCCCAACCCTGCAGGTCCCAAATTCCTTTGCAGCCCCCTTGGCTTCATGGCCCTATAACAATCACTGTGGTTGCTATGGTGATCCCCACACCACTGCCCGTGCTATTAATCTGCTGCAGCCAATCAGATGTCATTTAACTGCAGTGACCCAGTAACAAGTTAACATCTTGCAAATCAATATCATAGGGAAACGTTTGCACCTTATATTGTATCAGCCCCTGTATATTATATCACTCACATTATCATATTGTGGGGATTTCCTACTGTTTAATAGGATGTGGCCATAAACCAAGGTATACAGTACATACAATATTATAGAATATGATCGTGGAAATCTTACCATTGGCATCGTCCGTTTTCTTATAATTAACTGGAAACTCTGAATAAAAAAGAGAGATAAGTTAATTAATCTATACAGCCAAATATCATCCTAAAAATAGAAAATCTTAATTTTCTATTGCATTTTATTTACAATTATGAATATATTACACATATATGGTAAATTATTAAATAAAACTCATACCTATTGTTTCCAGTAAAAATGAAAACAGCAATAATAGCAAAATGAAAAATTTCTTCAAGAAATGCATTTTTGCCTTCACTGTTGCTTGCAAAAAATGTTGTGAGCAAGATTATCTTGTTTGCTGCATTTATAACAATCTCCTTGTGATGTCATTTCCTCTGTGATGTCATCGCTTTCATACAGGGTTTTGGGCTTAATTCCAGTTTAAAGGATAAGTATGCTGTTACGATTAATTGGAAGCAGCAGCTTTAAAAAATCTTTTGCCCCCCCCCCCCCTTTTTTTTGTCCTTCCTGAGCTTACCTTTCCTAAAGTAAAGTTGCTGACATCTTGCATCTGCATTGTAGACTATTTAGCTCCGCCCCTCCAAGATTTCCTGGATCTTTTCCAAGATCTCTGCATTCAAATATATTTCTTTGGTTTTTCGTCTCATCTAAAACCAGGGTTGCCAGATTTTCGGTGTGCTTGGGCGGGAGGGAGAAGAGGCAGGACGGAGGCAGATAGTGGGTTGGGGTGGAGGCAGATTTTAGGGGCGGATTGTGGGCATTTTGGGGGTGGCTGTTCCTTGAACAGCATTTCAGCCTTGACTGCAGGAATCGGGAATTAGTTCCTGCAGTCGGGACAATGCTCCCCAAATAGGGCCGCCTGGCAACCCTGACTGAAACTGACCTTAGAGCTGCAAGATTGGTCCTATTTGTGCTTTTAATAAGACAGGTCAAGTGGATTAGAGTTTCATTGCTAGGTTTTACTTTAGAAAAAAACAACCCAAACAGACACAGACAGATACAGTCGATAGAATCGATATTATTAACCTCTACATTACCACACAGGAGTTTGAGATCTTAAATAGTGACCATTAACCCTACATTATTAGACAGGAGTTTGAGATATAAAACAGTGACCATTAACCCTACATTATTAGACAGGAGTTTGAGATATAAAACAGTGACCATTAACCCTACATTATTAGACAGGAGTTTGAGATCTTAAATAGTGACCATTAACCCTACATTATTAGACAGGAGTTTGAGATCCATAACAGGGAATTAAGCAGAGCTGATCTGAACTTTTTACCTCTGTCTGCTACAGACAGTCACTACACTCTGGATTGTGGAAAGTGGAGCAGACCGGGCTGTGTCTGTCTGGCCTTCTGTTAACAAACTCTGGTGAACTCTGCTGTGCATGAGTGACCACAGAAAGGGCTCTGAGTGTCACCTCTGGCAGGCGTTGCCATAGGTTTGCCACCACTGGCATATTGTGCTTCCAGGTTGTTTTTATGCATAGAGGAGGCCGCAAAAAAGCTGCAGCAAGTTCCATTTGACCACAAATTTGCTTAAATCCCCTTTTTGTGAGGGTGTTTGGTACTGTGTTCTCTGCTGCGGGTCCATCTTTGTAATTTATCTGATTAGTGGAAGATTGAGTGAGACAGGACTTAAGGTGCCCATACATCTATGAGATATTACTTTCCCGACCGAGCGCTCACGCGATGTTCCCTAAATCCTGCCAGAACCGCTTCTCCCGATCTTACATTCGACCAACCTGCGATCGCAAAATGAATGGGATTTTGCGATCGCATGTCGGTCAAATATACGATCGGGAGAATCGGTTCCGGCAGGATCGATGAACATCGCGCGAGCGCTCGGTCGGGTAAGTAATATCTCATAGATGTATGGCCACCTTTAGGATCGCTTACAGAGGGTGAGTATTTCTCTGCTGTTCTAAGATGCAACCATCCCCATCAGCGGTCAGAGTTCGCCCCTAAGGAAGTTCGTTTTTAATAAAGTTTTGGTGATTTTTACCAGTTCCCCTGACTTCTATGGGTCCATTTTTTCCGATTTTATTCAGAATCCCAAAAATCTGAAAAAGTAACACAGAAGTTCCAACCATCTCTACTAATTACCCCCTTATTTGCTAGTTTCTACATCATATCCTTTTGAAAAATCTGTTAATAACATAGCAAGGGTGTACCGGGAACATAGCAAGGTAAGTTAGAGTGTATTATACCGTCCTGTAGAGTATTAATAACATAGCAAGGTAACATAGCAAGGCAAGTTAGAGTATTAATACCAGTCCGTGGTACAATTGAGGAAACGTCCTGGGTGACCCTATCATTATTAGTCAAGACAATTTTTATTTACTCTTGTGTGCTGGCTTAATATTCTTTCTCTATTACTTAGAGAAATAGAACTTGAGGAGAGATCTGCTGCCTCATCCATGACACATAGATGATCAGTTTTGCATGACATGACCTATTCCTTTTCCTATAACCATGGTTACAATCATTCTCCTTACAATCATTCTCCTTTAATGTAATCAAATGATTACTCCTGTTTAATGCATTTTTGTCATTTGAACTGTATAGATGCGCACAGATATATAGATAGGCAGGTGGACATTAAGGTAGACAGAGTCTTAGCTTGCCTTAAGCCTGACTTCTGATAACACGCTTAACTCTTTACATTTCATCTAATAAAAAAAACTTCTCAGAAAACGTGCTCCAGACACATTGTTGCACCCCAGTCTGAAGGCATCTATTTTCTAGCTATTCCACTGAACACCTGCAGAGACCATGAGAATGGCAAATAAAATGGAAGAGAAAACTGTTACTAATCCTTGTTGACTAATCTTGTTAGTAAGCATTACATTCTATAATTTATAACTGAGCTTCAAAGCACAACAAGTTCTGTAAAACCAGCTCATTTTATACAGTCGTGCAGACAGCCAACTTAATGGGTTTGATTGTCAGCAGTATACACAGTCTTTGACGCCAGTTTCAATGCAGCTTTACACAAGGACAATATGGCTAAGCATGGTAAGTGGATTTGTTCAGTTTGATAATAGAAGCATCACAAGAACTTCTATTACTTATGGTGTTTAAAAAAGATTTTCCACCAGTTTTTTTTATTTCAAAAGAATCATTAGGGCATTTTCACGCAAATATATACAGGCAGTTAATTCGCTTGGAAGTATTATCTAACTAAACAAGACTTTGTAGTAGTAGAAGTAGTGTTACTGGTTAAATACAGCAATTGCATGTGAAAGTTACAAGAGTGGAAAGTTTTCAACTATTAAAATGTATAGGCACCAAAATCAATAAAGAAAAAACAAATCAGTATCTGCTGCCTGAGAAATAACCTTAACCAGCCAGAGCAAACCACAAATTCTGAACAACTAAAAATGGACCTGAACCCGGATCTGAAGTGGGATACATTTTTGATAATACTTGAATATTGAGAATTTTCAAATTTAAAAATGAATTTTTTTTTAGAAATTAGAATTTACAAAATCTAACATTTTTAAATTTCTTTGAATTACTATGGCATTTTACAATACTATGTGAAATGCAAAAATAGGAAGCACATGAAGTTTCTGGTACTGAGCCATTGACAGTAATTTACCATTGCTATTTATACCTTCATTTTAGTCTGCAAATCTGCAAGGGTAGAATTTCAGTGAGTTAATCCATTTCTATGAACAACTCGCTATGACAAAATTACTGTACATTAACTCATAATCAGTGGGCCCCCATGCACAGCTTTGAATGGGCCCCTGACAAACCACAATCAGCTGTTTGTCCTGGTTTCTCTAATTACCCAGCGTGCCACAGAGAGTGCACAACTTCAACAATCAGCTGTTTTTTTCCTGGTTTTTCCTCATGTTGTGGGGATCATGGGACAGTAGTAATACCATTGCAGTGGTGGTATGTAACCCTTGGTGAGTCCACCAATCCATTCACCCATGAAACTAATAAAATTAGATAAAGTGGCTAGAAATGGCAGTTGACTAAACATAAAAGTCAGCGAGCCAAATACATCTTATACTGCCTGGTAGGCCTCAACAGCCCACACCGTTGTAGCTCTAAATTTTTGGGGGTATTTTCCCACTGTCTACATATCTCAATAGAAGCACCTCTACACCTCAGTGCTCACCAGCTGTGTGAGCCCAATTTCCATTGATACCCTCTAATTATACTATAATTGTTGCAATTATATATTGCTATGTATACTAACTACTTTATTTACATAGAATTACTTATTTTTAACTAGATGTTTAAATGATCATTATACTGTGATATTTTTTTAACCAAGGTTTAAAGGGTATCTCACCACTGGTTTTTGTAGTTTTTTGAATCCGTTTCTATTGAAGTATGGGAGGTAAAGGAGCTGTGCCTTACCTTCGTTCTTCAATAGAACACACAGGAGCCAGGAGAGGAGGTAAGAACTACCCTCGCTCGCTCGCTCCCCCGGCGTTGGTCTGACAGCGTCCGACGGACCTTGTCTTCTATGCGCATAGATCGCGCAGCGCATAGAAGACAAGGTCGTCGGGACCTGTCAGACTACGGCGCGGGGAGCGAGCGAGCGGGTAAGTTTCTTACCTTCTCTCTGGCTCCTGTATGTTCTATTGAAGAACGGAGTAAGGCACAGCTCCTTTACTCCCGTTCTTCAATAGAAATGAGGATCAAAAACTTACAAAAACCAGTGGGGATACCCTTACAATATTTTCAGGGAGAGTCAATAAAAAATTTTCTTAATGCTAAAAATGGTGCAAATTTTCCCCAACCAATCAGATTTAGCTTTAATTGTTAAATAAAATCTGATTGGTTGGGGCAAATTACCACCATTTAAACATAAGAACTTTTATTGACTCTCCTGTAAATATTTAAACCTTGGTTAAAAAAAATACACAGTAATGATCATTTAAACACTAGTTAAAAATAAGTAATTGTAAATAAAGTAGGTTAGAAACCTTGTTAATACTGAGAATGATTATTTGTTGTTTGCAAGAAATCTAGCACGTGTAGATAGGCAGATCAGAAAGACTTTAATATCTCACTGATGAAACAAAACCTCTCTGATATTCCCTCTTATCGAGCAATGCCGGGATGAGGCTTTGGAAAATCAGATAATGATTAATGGAGAAATGTCTGTTTCATTTATTTACTACAGCTGTATGATGGAACCTTTAACAGAAATCTGCATGCTACTTCAGTTAAATGATAAAATCCAATAACAATGAGCAATGAAAATACTGTAACACATTCAATCTATTTGAACTACTGTGCCATATGTACACGAAAGAAAAGGAAACTTATATGGAATTTATTATACTTTCACCATGTGTGCAGATCAACATTAAAAATCATGTCACTGGTGATGGAACCTTAAACAATAGTTCATCAAATACGCCCAAGAGAAATATTTCAGGGTTAGTGCCCTGTAGTTGGATGGCATCTGATTGGCACATCCAGATTAAAGGGTATCTCACCCTAATTTTTTTATATAAGGGTACCCCCTACCCCTGGGCTGACAGGCAGTTTGATGGTCAAAAACAATTTTTGAAGTTTCAACATGGATCTGATTTTAAACCACTAAGAAGTCCCCAATGAAACCTAGCTTACTAGTGGAACAAAATCCATTGGATTGGTGCATCTTAGTCATTGAGATAACAATGCATCTTTTCATATGGCAGAAGGCGACACAGGTTTATTTACTTATTTATTAATAAACACTTTTTGGTTGTTTTACTGACACCTATGCATGATACCCTGTAGACAAAATTTTACAATTACAAAGAACCCCATAAAACACCAAGACCTCAATATATACAGTACCTGGGTCCTGGTATTACCAGGAAGGAGATCTGCATTTCTGGCTTATCTGTTTTACTTTCCAGTCCTTTCAGGTAAGCAGCCATCTTCAAGACGCAACACAGACAACATGGCTTATGGCTGTTTCCCCTAGCCACTTCTCTGTCACTGACCCAGCATGTAAAGCCATTAGAGGTACAGTAACATTTAGGACAACTGGGACCAGGTTGGGGTTTGGGGGGGTCTTTATAATACAGTGAAATGTTGTCTGTTGTGTGGATGTCCCTTTACAATAGTGTTTCACCTTTCTGTGTTTATGCATCATGCAGTTCACACAGATGTAAAAGTTCACAAAGAAGAACTTTATTTTTTGCATTTGGCAGCTTTCTTATAAAAAGGTGTAACCTGAATACAAGATAAAACTCAAGACTATCCTCAATGTATCTTAGTGGTAAACAGAACCAAGAACCCATAAACGCACAAACTGAAAATGAAGTCTCTTATTATTTTATTTTTCAGTTTCTATAAATGAGCTCCAAACATTACTAAAGAAGTGCCACACCAACTATTTCAGACTTACAAGGGCGATGCACCAGTGGGCACTCAGTCATTCAAGAGAGTGAAGGTCCACTGTCATGACTTTTTAGTGGCTGCACCTACGCAAATGAGACTTTTTGCGACTTTTGACCTTTTTTTTAATTCGCTTATTTAACAGTTCAGATATATCTTCCAATAGCACAACTCTACTTATAGCATGTGGCATAGAAATTAGCCATACCAGATTTGTTGTTGTACATTACATTTTCAATCAAAGTTATATTGTTCCGTTTATCTGTACATGATTTATACAAATAATATATCGTATTAGTATATTGTTTAACATTTGGTATATGCTGCGCTGGGCTATATCTACCAGATTTATATTTTAATAAAATAGAACAATTAACTAAATTGTTTCGTCTGTTTTTTTCCCAGTAATAGTATATATTTGAGTCTACTGCTTTAGCTTTACTCTTATTTGGTGGTTTTGTTGGCGAGAGCAGATGTCGCCCAAGGGGGAGTGGGGTGGGACGAGGTGGTGTGTAGTGTGTGGGGGACTGGTCATCACCATCTTCAGTTAGACATTATAGGGTAATTGTGTCCACAGGGGGCAAGTTAATGCATTGAACAAAAGTAGCAGGAGTGGATTGCCAGGGTTCCCATATTTTGTCATATTTGGAGGGGTTTCGTCTATGCTGGTATTTTGATGTTCTGGAAGGGTATTTCTTTATGACAAGGTCACCAATGCTGTAAGGTGGTAATTCCGGAGCCATCAGTGGATAACTATGGACTTTTGGCATAGAATAGTATTTGACGAGCAGTATGTTTTGGATTTAGGCCACAGTTTCTTTCTACCGCTCTCAAAACGCAGAGCTCCGGCTACATATTGACTGAGATTTTCAGTTGTTTGTTGATGAAGTTTATGATTAGTTTCCCGTAGTGTTGGAGATATGGACATGCCCATATAAGATGGCAAAATAGAATTGGTCGTCGGCATTTAGGGCATTCTGTTTGTTGCAGTGGTCTAGATGTTAAATGTTTGTTGGGGAGATCTGTAGGCTTGAATTTATGATGTAGAAACAATTAATTGTTGTGCTGCTGGCGAGACCTTTTGTGGTGGTCAGCAGCATATATAATGTACAGTGTCCATGGGGTTAATGTTGATTTTCCATTTTGCAATTATTTGTTGATGCTTGGTTGAGTGTGTTGTATCTGTATAAGTGCCCTATATATCTAGATATAGACTTGCGGGTGTGCGAATGGTAGAACTGAGTGAATTGGGTTGTGTGTCTATTACCAAATGAGTTTCTCGAACCTGGTTCTTCAGGCAGTGTCATGTGATTGGTAGTATCCGAACTGAAAAGGAATTGTTTCGCTTAAATTGATCAACTTAATTGTTGTATGCTTTGAACTCGTTCTTGTTTATATAGATATGTCCCAAGTTATGTATTCTGTATTCATCCACAGCTCGTGCCTCAGAAATGCTGGAAGGTATGGATAGGCATAGTTGTTCCATACTGGGGTGTTCTTGGGGATTTTAACGATTTAATTAGTTTGTTTGCCTGTTTCAAACTTTAAATCTTGGTTGTGGATTACTGTTCCACCTCCAATGATGTGTTTCATTGGGTCTCCCATGTAGGTAGGTATGAGCTTTTTGAGATAATATGTAGCATGATAATCCGAATGGGTTGGACATATCTCCTCCGATACCCCAGCATCTTTGTACTTAAGTTGGCTAGCTAAGTGTACATTTGGAAATTGGGTAGACGAAGCCTGCAATTCCTTAGAGGCTTTGTAGTGGAGTTTCACTTTTTTTTCCCCATAGAATGATACTAGCAGTCCATTGATGGTGGAAAATAATTTTTTGGGGATATAACTCATTGCATGTGCACAAATATAGGATTTTTGGTAAAAGGAAGATTTTTATAACATTGGTTTTTCCTATGAGATTCAACGGTAGCACCTTCCAATGTTGGAGTTTATCTTTTAAAAGTTAATCAAAGGAGAAGGTTAAGTTGTGGAATTCTGATAGTATTTGGTGATATATATGCCTAGGTATTTGAAGGAGGTAAAACGTTGGAAATTGAATACTGGTGTTGTGTTCTGTGGTGCTTGCATTATCGTTGATTGGGCACAGGTAGGATTTTTCCCAATTAATGTATAGTCTCGACTTTGGGCCAAATTCATCTATGTTGTATTGCTGCCTGTTAGAGAGCCCCCGATGTTATCTATGAATAGATCAAATCATCTACGTATAGCCTATTTTTTCTTTGTAAGGGCCAAGTCTTAGGCCCTTTATTCTGGTATGACATGATCCTGAGTGCCAGGACTTCCAATAGCGACAGCGGAAAAGGAATGCGATATGGACATCCTTGTTGGTGCCTAGCTGTAGCTAAAGGGGTCAGATGTAATCCTTTGTAGGTTACTGTAGGCATGTTAGCATGTTAGGCTAATATGTTGTCCAAATCCGAATCCTTTCAGACCTCACATAAATATGAAACTCGATGTAATCAAAGGCTTCCTGGAATCTCAAGGGCAGTAGTTCCTGTACCATGTATTGTAACGATCCACATTTGGATTTAGTTCTTCTGATGTTGATGGACGCAGATTTATTGGGCCATAAAGCCCGTCTGTTTATCAGCCACAATAGTGGGTAATGACCTTAGCAATCTATTCGCTAGGATCTTAGCCAGATTTTATAGTCACGTGTTAGCAGGGAGATAGGTCTGTCCTGACTCTCAGGTGGTTTATCCGGTTTCAGGACTACTATAA
This sequence comes from Hymenochirus boettgeri, assembly GCA_019447015.1. Taxonomy (NCBI): domain Eukaryota; kingdom Metazoa; phylum Chordata; class Amphibia; order Anura; family Pipidae; genus Hymenochirus; species Hymenochirus boettgeri. The sequence goes on from CM033474.1 coordinate 240,258,367, forward strand.
TATTTGCTTCACTTAGGGAGTCTGGGAGGCGGCCTATTTTCAAATGCTGTATTGTACATATTTGACGTAGGGTCCACAGAGTATTTCTTCGTATTTCTTATACACTTCGATGGTTAGGACCATCTAGTCCCGGACCTTGCCAACTTGTAGCTGTTGGATGCTGTTGTTCTATCTCTATTAGCGTAATTGGGGAGTCCAAGGAAAATTCCGCTGTGTTGCAGTAAGTTGCGGTCATGGAGTAGATGCTACGTAGTCCGCAAGTTCTTGTGAGTGGCTGTTGACATGTGAGTAGAGATTTGAATAGTAGGTCCGGAAGCTGCATACATTATCCATCATGTAAGTGGCCCAAGTGGGTTCTCGATTTCTAGTATGTAGTAGGAGTGTTTCTTTTGTCATGTATGTTAATAGCTTTGCTGATTGGTTGCTAGTTCAAAACAGGACTGTGTAAGTGAAAAAAGTGTTTTCTCTCTGCCTTGTTTTGTAGGGTTATTAACTATGCTTATTGCTCTTGGAGTAGAGTCATATGTTCAGGATTGGGGTGCAGTACATATGCTTGTTTGATTGTAGTGTTTTTGTCTCTGGGCTTCTCTTTTTCCCTGGTGCAATCCCAATTTTAGTAATAGTATGCATTACAGCTGATTAGTTCTAATAAAGTGGTCCCACCTGGTAGGCCACGATTGGTTTACTTTAGCCAATCCGTTGAGGGATTTAAAACATATCTAGCATTTCACCAGCAAAACATTTGCAAGTAATAGTATATCTTAAGCAATTTATCCTTCCTAGTGAGAGGGGAGTTCGCAGCAGGATGGGTCATATTTCCCACTTGGAGTTTGTATGAATCTCCGTGGGGCTCCAAGTAGCTGTTACTACTGCCCGGTTATATATCATCTGGTGATAAGCTTTGTGCTTGTAGAGCCGGGTGGATAGGTTACTTGCAGGCTGATGCGCATATTTGCTGCCGCTGTGTCCTGCCGTGTCTTTTCTTTATTTTACCCCTGGCAGAGCTTGTTGTGGCTATTCAGGATAATGTGGAAAGTGAGTATGGGTTAGGAGTCTCTCTTCCACACGTCCGTTCATGCCGCCATCTTGGCAAGCCCCCTCGACTTTTGACTTTAGCTAGTGGTTTGCAAGGACCAAGATTGGACTGAACCTTAGTTCGACAAACTCAAACTTTTAGAACTTCACAAAACAAATGTTATACAAATGAAGTACAAGTACAAATGAAACCTGAATGTAGTGTTTAATTCGGTAACCTGGAATGTGTGTTCGATTTCGGTAACCTTGATGTAGCGTTCGGTAAACCTGGAATGTGGCTTTTTAGTTCAGTACGATCATGTGGCCTTCGATTTTGGTAACCCTGGAATGTAGTGTTTGATTTCAGTAACCCTCGAATGTAGTGGTTGATTTCGGGTAACCCTTGAATGTAGTGGTTGATTTCCGTACCCTCGAATGTATTGTTTGATTTCGGTAACACTAGAATGTAGTGTTTGATTTCGGTAACCCTCGATAGTGTAGTGTTTGATTTTGGTAACCCTGAATGTAGTGTTTGATTTTTGGTAACCTCGAATGTATTGTTTGATTCGTAAACACTAGAATCTAGTGTTTGATTTCTGTAACCCTCCAATGTAGTGTTTGATTTCGGAACCCTTGAAGTAGTGTTTGATTTCGGTAACCCCTCCAATGTAGCGTTCGTACCTGGAATGTAGCCTTTAAGTTCAGTAACTCTTGAATGTAGCGCTTGGATTTCGGTAACCCTGAATGTAGTGTTTGTTTTCGGTAACCCTCCAAAGTAGGTTTGATTTCGGTAACCCTCGAGTAGTGTTTGATTTGGTACCCTCGATGTATTGTTTGATTCGGTAAACACTAGAATCTAGTGTTTGATTTCTGTAACCTCCAAGTAGTGTTTGATATTCGTAACCCTGAATCTGTGTTTGATTTCGGTAACCCTCCAATGTATAGCGTTCCGTAACCGGAATGTAGCCTTTAAGTTCAGTAACTCTTGAATGTAGCCTTGATTTCGGTAACCTCGAATGTAGTGTTTGATTTCGGTAACCCTCCAAGGTAGTTGTTTGATTTCGTACCCTTGAATGTAGTGTTTTGATTTCGGTAACCCTCCAATGTAGCATTCCGTACCCTGGAATGTAGCCTTTAAGTTTAGTAAACTCTCGAATGTACCTTCGTTTCGGTAACCCTCGAAGTAGTGTTTGATTTCGGTAACCCTCCAATGTAGTGTTGATTTCTGTAACCCTCGAATGTAGCCTTCGATTCGGTTACCTCAAATGTAGCGTTCCGTAACCCTGGAATGTAGCCTTTTGAGTTCAGTAACCAAATAGAGGCTTCGATTTTCGTTACCCTCAATGTAGCGTTCCATAACCCTGGAATGTAGCCTTTTGAGTCAGACTAAATGTAGCTTCGATTTCGGTTACCCTCAAATGTAGCGTTCCGTAACCCTGGAAGTTAGCCTTCTGTGTTCAGAACCCTCAAATGTAGGCTCTCGATTTCGGTTACCCTCAAATGTAGCGTTGCCGTAACCCTGGAATGTAGCCTTTTGAGTTCAGTAACCCAAATGTAGCCTTGATTTCGTTACCCTCAAATGTTAGCGTTCCGTATCCTGGAATGTAGCTTCTGTGTTCACGTAACCCTCAAATGTAGGCTTCGATTTCGGTTACCTCAAATTAGCGTTCCGTAACCCTGGAATGTAGCCTTCTGTTCAGTAACCCAATGGTAGCCTTCGATTCGGTTACCCTTGAATGTAGCTTTCAGTACCCTCAAATTTGTCTTTAACCCTCTAATGAATCAAAACTCGATGCGGAAACAAGACAATTGCCTGATCGTAAGGAAGTTAATGTTTAAAACATGTTTGGTGAGATGTACGTGATCCCCAGACTGACGATTCCTAGGTGCCAGATCATTTACAGTAAGTTACCAATTGTTTTTATTCCTCCCACTGACTTTAATGGGTTAGTTTTCGAACTAACAAACTTACTAAATTTAGAAGTTCGAAATGAACGGAAGTTTAGAATTAGTCCACTCATTTATAAGCTGCGAATTGCATTCTGGTTGTGTTGCCCTGTTAATGTTGTGATTACCATAGATTTTAAACCAGTGGTTTTAACCTTTTATAAACTGATCACACTCTGCAATGCAAATTTCTATTGTGGCACAACAGTGTGTTTAAGTCAATGTTTCATAAATTTTCCAGTAAATTTTATGCATATCTAATAGAATTTGAATATAGCAGCATTAAGGTATAAGTTTAAATGCCATTGGCTACATTCATATTATGTAACAAAATATAAACTTTTTTGAAAATAAATAGGTGCCTGGTAAAAAATGGCGAAGACCAACATTAAAAATCTCTATTCTGGCTTTTCCTCCTCGCAATCCTTTAATATTCAAAAAACTTGGTGCTTGTTCCAACAAACCTGTAACCACTGGAAGTTGCAAATACCTTGTATGAGTTTCCTAATAATAGCGGAGAGACTCGACTCTATTCAGCTTTATCAGTGTTGTTGTAGTGACACTTGCGGCATGCACTGGCATTTCAGTGTTTACCCCCTCCACCCAAAGATGTGGTGTCTCTCAGTTTTAATAGACAAGATTTTGAGGATCTACCCCCTGACTAGGTCAGAGGACATGAGGAAATGGTAGATCCTTGAAAGCTGTCTACTAAAATAAACTTTAGTCCTATTCCCCACAGTGTATCCCGTTCTCTTTACTTGTGACTATTTAGGATCACATCTATGCCTATTGGACTTAATCGGCAAAAAAATTTCTATATTTTTTACACTGTATCTAAGACCGATTTGGAAACCCTGTACTAGAATAGCTACATTAAGTTCATATATGTACAGATACCAGATACAGACCTTAGCAATTCAGCCTAATGTTAGATAAGCTATAATCCAGAAGGTTTTATAAAATATTGATTGCGTACAGTACTCTATGGGTTATTAGGTCTTTAAAATGGGGCATTCCGGGACAACAATTAACAGAATATTGTTCTGCATGACATACACATTACGAGCCATCTAACAAATGATTCCAATGAATGTTAAAGGATTCATGGAATTTGTTGAACATGTGTTCCAAAATCAGACAGAGAAGAAATGACAGCCAGATGTTTGAAGTCTAAGCATGGTATTGGCTGAGTAGTAGTATATCGGACCGACATTGCTTTGAACTTCAACCCATACTTTAAAATACTTGAAATCAATGGGGGTCATTGCAGCTCTTTTAAGCGTGTGTGATCGTAGACGTGTACTCGCTCTTGAAGGTCTTCCCCATTGCCAATTTGTGTACTTCTCTAATGGAGGGGGTCATAAAATGCCACCTCCTCTGCAAGCAAGCTTGTCAGAGGGCGACGCGGATTGGCTCCAAGCTCCCCATTATTAGCGCTCACAGTCTTCAAGGTAATGGTTTTTTCTGTTATAATGTTGGTTCAATTGGAACCGTGACCTCATGAGTTACCGACTAATCTATATAACGGACATTGTTTCTACATCACTCGGATTTTGATCCTAAATTATGGTCACTATCGACCCATCAAGGTGGAGAACGTGTCTAATCCGTTTCAGATCGCCCACACCCGTACATTCATAGATCATAAACTCATGGTTTGACTTGACGTAGCCCCCAACCTCTAGCAAGTAGTTGAGGGTTTTCGTATGTCTTTTTTTGTTTCCAGGCGCTGATTCACGACTAGAAAAGGCCTTGAGATGGATTGAGGTTCTGAACTTGTGGAATAAAGGGAGCATTTAGTGCTTCTCATCATTCATACGAAACAATACCTTTTTTTCACCGTTGAAGCAGGATGTTTTTTTTCCACACATGAGAAAAGAAATAAGGCAGATGGCCAATTCTCCTTTTAATATCCATGTGCTTTATTTGAGCATTTAATGTACGAAACACGTGTTATGTTGCTTTTGTGCTCAGATGTACAACGAACAATTAACCGAATCCATCGGCGCAATGGTCGGCTTAGGAAATGAGACTGGTGATTTAATTAAATACTGGATGTTTTTTTTAGCAATTGAAATGAAGGTAGTAATGCGGGGTGCTTACTTTCCATGACTGGTTACATTCTTCAAATAATAACCTTTTTAATGCAGAACATTAATCATCTTGTCCCATAGATATTTAACGGCTTACCGTGTTGTCAACAGCGCGCCTTTTAATGAGGCGAATTGCTCGCCACGCATCCTATCATCCCTAGCTTACTGTTGCTAGAATAGGCTAGTCACGCGTCCTGCGCACCCCACACACACACGTGATATCGAACCGAATTTCATGTAAACGACAGGTGTGACAAGCGAGGAGAGTTCGCTAGTTACACCTCAGTATATACCGCTCAGACATAAGGGTATCTCCTGTCGTCCCCCCCAAATCCGCAAAAACGGCCACAGGGAGGATGCGTAGAGAAAGTACTGCGTAATCCATGCGTACTGCAGCCCTTCTCACCCTCCCTCAGCCCCCCCCCGATTAGGATCCCTCTAGCGTAAAAACCTTTTTTACATATAAATTCCCTGTCCCCCCCCCCAAGCCCCCCCAAAAACGCCCCCTATATCTCTTCATTATGACAACTCCAGATGGCCCCAAAACTTTACCTTACCTTCCCATCTTTCCCTCCGCACGTACTGAACTCCGGCGCCGCGCGTGAATTGGCGCGCTCACAGCCACGCTGCCCCGGCGCCACGCCATCTGCTTGATTTTTCTCGCAAGCAGAGGGCGGCAGTGCCAGCGCCAGTTTGGGGCACTTTCTAATAATGAAAATTTATAGCTGGTTGGGGCTGGGGGGGGCAGGGGAATGTTATATCAAAAAAAAAATTTTTCAAGGGTGGACATACCACTTTAAGAGCAAAAGAGAATAGAAAAGAAAGTTCATGTTATAATATCGTGGTATTGTCATTATTCAGGGAAATGGTATAGCCTTCTATCTATCATAATATCTAAAATTGTTAACATAATGAATATGTATGTGATAGAAATATAGTGTTGAAAACGTTATGATGTTTTATCCTGTTTTGTAAAGGCCATTTGTCTGATGAGCTGAGAGCAGGGGTGAATGGGTGATGTAGTCCCTGAAACGTTTGTTGCCTACCAATAAAAAGCTTGTTTTGGAGTGTATTGATTGGAAGGTGGTGTGTTGCTCTGGGTTTATTGGTGGTGACTGTTGGCCGGTCCCATGTGAACGCTGCCAAACTAGCTAAGTTGCTGCTTATATTCATATCTTATTTGAGAAGAAAATGAAAAAAAAAAATATGATAGTAAAAACTGTCAGCTAAATATTTAAAGGGAAATCTAGTCACACAGTAAGACTGCTTTCTGGCAGGAAAATGAACAGGTTTCAGGTCATTCCCTATTTATTAACATATTTTTGCTGATCATGTGAATTTAATGCACAACCGCACGTGGGTTAACCAAAAGAAATAGTAGAAATATTGGGCAGCAGTTAGCCGTACCTTGTATAGAAGGTGGCCATACCAGCCCAATAAGAGAATCCAATTAGAGACAATGTTTTTCACATGTTTTACAGAATGGTTATATCCATGTTGATAACATATGATATGAACGGATCCCGGATCAGTTTTTAATATTTTGTTTGTTCAAATTTTATGGATTGTTCAAAATTTAACATTATATAAATGGAGAATATTTCAACTGCTGGTCCATGAATTGTTGATTCAATTGTTTCAAAACCCCCCCCCCAGTAATATATTAAGACTAGAGAGATTGTATTTATTATAACAGTTAAGAGGTGGAATATCATTTTACAAGGCCAATAGCTGGGAATCAAAGCCAGACAGTAAATCTGAATTAAGGTAGAGAGAGTAGACTAGAAACTTGAGCCGAAAACTATTCGAATTTGAATGAAGTAGACTTTCTCGAACCCCGGACCGGATTTTTCTATATTTCGGAACTTTTGAATTTTCGGGGACGTTCGGATGGTAGCGAGTAAAATGCCTATTATCCTATACGCGAGCATCAAAGCCATGAGTAAAGGGTCTATTAAAAACCTATACGCGAGCATCAAATCACGAGTAAGGGCTATTAAAACCTATACGCGAGCCTTAAAAATCCGCGAGTGTGTAAAATGTCATGGTTTCTAATGCGCGAACTCACGCATCCGAATCCCGCGAGTATAGGGCCACTAAAAACCTATACGGAGCATCGAATCCGCGAAGTTAGTAAAATGTCCATGGTATCTAGGGCGCGAACATCGAATATATGAGTAAAGTGTCCATTAAAAGACTTCTTACACGAGCATCGAATCCAGCGAGTTAAAAAAATGAAAGGGCTACTAGGCGCGGAAAAAACACAAACCATCGGCATCTACGAGTAAAGGTCCAATAAAAACCTATACATGAGAATCGATCCGCGGAGAGTAACAGTCAGGTAAACTAGGCGCGAACAATCAAAATTGACACTGTGCCCACGTTTTTGCAGGCTTCCAGCAGATAAAGTGACTGGTTTACGAACCACAATCAATGAAGTGTGGCTCCAGGAAGGTTACGTGCACGCACATTAGGTCGCACTAGGCAGGCCTTAATTTTGCCTGTCGGAGTGATGCCAAGGGCAGGATAATTTGCGAGGCAGCTGGATCTGGCAAACTCGGGAATAAACAAGCCCCAATAATTTAGTAAGGGTCACCCAGAGATATATGAGCAGATTGAATATCTAGGTGGCACTTCCTAGCTATATATAAATGGCAAATCCTAGGGCAAGACAGTATCCCAGCAAGATGAGCTACAGCTCTTCAAAGACCCGATGGCTCCATTGGCTTTGACGGGGCACTTTTTTTCACGGACGCTGGTTCGCAGCTCCCTGGCCAGCTGAATGGCGGTCCTCTGAGTTATCAAAAACTAGCCTTCTTGGAATTGTTTTCTATTATGCAGTCACAGTGGAGCTCTGGGGGATGATTCAGGACAAAGCAGTACTTATTTCCATACTGAGATAGTATGTCTGTGGTGCAAGCAATCAACAGTGACCTCTTCTTCCATACAGTAATTACTCTATGCGGAAGGCTTGTACTGAGTTGGTTTACAGTTCCGTATATACTGCGAGTATAAGCCGAGGTTTTCAGGCTCTAAAAATTAGCATTGACAACCTAACCTAGGGCTAAACTCGGGTAAATAGGTTAATGTGCCTGGTGGACTGCTCTGCTGAGGAGACCCAGTGAAACCACTAATTTCCCACATGCAGTTAGAACACCTAGCCTCCGATAACTCGCGTTACACTGTGGACAGTCTCAGCACCGCCCGATGTCTGACGCGGCAACTTACTTCGGTAACTGAGCGGAGACTGGCAAACTGGGTTGAGGGACCGGGCTGTCATGTGACTTGTGAACGATGACCCATTCCACAGGGACACGGAGCGGTTTGTTCGTGAAAGCCTGTTACAGTGCCTGGGGCTATGGCGCATCCGTCTTGGGGGGGTAAGAGGAGGCAAGAACATTGGTTCTTTGCGGGTCACTGATGGGGATATGGGAGTGAGTTGTGCTCGTGCATAGTTTTCCTCCCAGTTGCATCGAGGACCCCAAAGTATGGTAAATGGAGGAGAAACTGATAGACTTGGTGACGGCCCTGCAACTGCTTAGGTCAGTCACTTAATACTGCTGCATTCATAGGGGCTGCCTGATAAACCTATCATATGGGGGGCTGCCATCTCTGTCTCTCACTCCCCCTCGATATTAATGTCATTATAGGGGACGCTGCCATGCTGCTGATGATATTACTGTAATGTATAGGGGGCTTGCCATGCTGCTGTCTGTGATTACTGTTATTATAGGGGGGCTTCATGCTGGTCTGACATTACTGTCATTATAGGATGGTTCGTTGTCACTAACCTGTCTGTTTGCTTCGATCGATTGACGCTGACAGGTACGGAAGTTGAATTGGGGGGCGCTAGGGGTGGGGGCAGTATATGCATACAGTAACACAACAATACCTGTCTACTATAGGTGTTTGGAAATACAACTCCCAGCAACGAAAAAGCATAACTGGGAGTTGTAGTTTCCAAACATCTACAGTGGAAGGTATTAGGTTATGGTATGGATTACTGTACATTTAAAGGGCAACTATCTAAACCTGCTATACTCGGTCAATCTGGTTTTTGATTTTGGAGCAAAATGGGTACCTATGCTTATCACTCGAGTCGGTTATACCGAGTATATACAGTAACCATATTATTTAGGGCACGGCATGGGCCAGGTTAAAAGAAGTAAATCAACTGATGCTTTGTCCTCGGTTTGCAGTTGGACAAATTCCGCCATTTGGTACCAACAGCCTTGGAACACGGGGAAAAATGCCCACACCAATGTGGCAGCTCAATTAGGAGGTATGCGGGAGTGGATCAGATGCTCTTTATCCCAGCAACTTGGACCACTATAAGAGGGTATGGAAAGACATGGGTGGTGATGGAGGCAGAGCGATAGGGTTTTCTTGTTTAGATGTTTGTTTTTTTAGATTTTTTCGACTTTTTTTTTATAGTTTTATAGATGGGTTTTAGTTTAGATGTAGGTTTATATTTTTAGATTTTGTCTAGATTCTAGATGTTAGATTTAGTTTTAGTAGTTTTTAGTTTAGATTGGGTTTTATTTTATTTTTTTTTTAGAAGTTTAGTAGTTTTATTTAGCTTGTAGCATGTAGTAGATTGTTTATTTAGATTAGAATGGGCTTTTAGTTCTTTTAGTTTTTTTAGATTTGTTTTATAGTTTTAGTTAGATTTCTGCCTAGATGTTATCTATTTAGATTTTTTTTCTTTTAGATGTATGTTTTTTTTTTTTAGTATTTTTTTTTAGATTCTTTGTTATCTAGACTCTTTTTATTTTTTTATAGATGAGGCTAGCACAGGATAGTGAAAGCATGGATATTACATGATTATGTTTATGGTTACTATTTAATAAAGGGGGCATTATCGGTTATAGACAAAATTTAGATTTTTTTTTAGTTTTTTGTTTAAGCAAGAATTGGGCTGACCATACAAAGAATTTCTGGGATGCCGACAGGAAGTAAAAGGCTTTGAAAAGGAAAAAAACTATGATAGATATGAGACAGACCAATCACCATTACCGAGATTAGGAAGCATATTCACACATTTAAGGCTTATAACGAAGGTCACTTTTTAAAGGGGTTTGTTCCATTTAGCCTTTCATGGACCTCTTCATGTGGCCTTAAGAATATCCAAATAGTCAGCAATAACAGGACGGGACAAGGGGGAAATTCAAGAAAGGGATGGTACCGGGAGGAAAGTGGTTTACACATATGTGTTAGGCAAAACCCTAAACCAGAAAAGGGTAGGACATTAGTTATACTGTTACATCCAGTGAAAGGAAGGCAAGCGTGCCCACTAGAATGCCACGAGAATTCAAAGCTATAACGCCCCTCAGCTTAGCGGTCCTATCTATACATTGAAAACGCTACTTCCTTGTCACGGTTTCAATCGTAGCAGTGCTCCGCCTAGCATTACAACGATTAGGCCTCCCCCAAAGGATTATGGTAGTCACTCATTCCGGATTGGGGCTGCCCAAAAAAAGAAAGCAGCGCTGGTGGGGTTGTGTTAAAGTGAGGAGACCATCAATAGAATAGGAAGATGGGAGTCCGCACTTTCAGCTATGTAAGGCCATTTTAAGTTGAAAACATTGGAGCTTAGGATGTCGAATTATTGCCATTACAGATACGTCGCCACTGGCTTTTGGGTTATTGGGGAATTCTACGTAATTGGGCTGAAAGGAGAGCTAAGGCTCGGCCACATGGGCACAGCGGGATTTCAAGCCTAACGAATTTGGCTGTATGTGGTGGGTAGAGGGGATTAAAGTGGGAAGAGGTAGTTCCCTTAACTATTAAACAGCAAAACTTAACGGGCCTACACGTATATTATTGTTGAATGTTGGGGGAAAGATTTGGCACACTGCCTATGAGGGTCTTGGTTAAAAGGCATCACCGAGATGCTTGAGCTTACGGTACTTTTCCTGGGCTAGTAACAATCTGGTCAGAATTCATTCCTAAAAGACGTTGGGTGGGGCGAGGTAAGTAACAGGCCATTGGGAACACCCGTATAAAATTAACAGGGCGGGTTTTCAAATTCGTACAGTTAAATGGGGGCATTGATAGTAAGACATGATTGATTAGAAGCCACGATAGCTCTCTTTTTGGTCAGATGGTATCCATTTTAAATGGTGGGTATTGATTTTTTACCTCAAGTTGCAGGAGGTTTGGAACGGGCAGTTTTTGTTTGGCCAACACGGGCGATAGGTTGGAGTTTTGCAGCCAACGCCGATGTTGGCGAGGATCCTGCCAGTCTGCCGAATGCTACCAGAAAATGTCACAAATATTGGGTGATCCTGGTCTAATCCTAAGTGGAGGGTGCCAGGTTGTTGTTATATTACTGTAATTTGCTAACTGTAATGGGATGCTCACGTGCAGATGATGTCAATTTGTCGGCCGAGCCAGGATAGCCGGCTGGCTGCATCAAGTGTAACTGGGAAGGGCGGCTGGAAGGGATTCTGATAACTGAGTATTATACTTTTGTTCTAACAATTTGCTAAATCAAGTTTTGACTATTGATGATTGCTATTTGAATGGATGGTTCTTATGATTAAACATGTTGGAAATGTGCAATAAAGCTGTGGCCATTTACCAAATGGGTATGTGTTTGTATCATAGACAAGGGGAGCTGGGGAAAGGATAAGGCGGAGCCGGACGTAAGTTGTAAAGGTAAGAGGGAATGACCCTACCAAGGTCAAGGGGAGCCCAAGACCGCGTGCAGTTAGGGAAGGGGGAATCATGACCCTGGTGGGGAAGGACGAACAGGATAGGCCAGTTCAAAGGTAGCAAGATGTGATGGCCTGATAGGTTATAAGAGAAGGGGGGCCGCAACAGCGGTTACATTTTCCCGCTGGCAACCTACCGGAGGGATCCTCCACCCTACCCTCCCCCAAAAAAATTCATTCTGGGTGTGGTACATGTCTAGGTATAGGCCTCAGAATGGAAATGGTAAAAGATGCCTCCCAAGCGATTGAAGCTGGTTTACCAAATGGGTTTGACTGGTTTAGTTTTCAGAGATAAAAGGGGAGACGGACGTAAGTTGTAAAAGGTAAAAACGAGGAATTACCCTACCAAGGCCCAAGGTAGGTTCACTTGCCAGTTTGACCATTGCTGAGGAACAGGCAGCCAAGGCCCCACTGGGCATACCAAACATGTTAAAGATATATTCAGCATAATTAGGTATGCATACTATAAACAACAGGGAGTTTCAATAAAAGTTCTTATTGTTTAAAAGGGTGTAATTTTGACCCCAATTCAATTTATGGCCAAATTCGTCTCAAACCCACATTAAACCCGATGATGAAATTTCGGGTATTAACGTGGATTTTAGATGGATTGCACATTTCCCAAATGTTCGTTTAGCGCGAAAACTTAACGGACTTTCGAATGGGGTTTTAAAGTCGAGCTACGTACTTTAGCCCCGATCTGCGATGCAATACCTGAGGTCGTAATCTTGTTACGTGACCTCAATTTGCATATGCCCGTATGAATTTTATTCATCTCCCTGTAAGACTTTTAAAAGCAACTGATATTATGACTTGAACTTACCTACCTTTTTGAGCGTATGCGACAAAGGAAATTGTTACCACTTCATGCTGGACATGATTACCTCTTGTATATAAGAGCACCCCTTTAGAGATTAGAGACAGATTTAGAAATATTGAATTCTTTAAGATTTGAAAAAAAAAATTCGCAATTTCTGGGATCCTGATTGAATACGGAAGCTCGAAGTAGCGTGTGTGGACTATTTCAAGTTCTGGAGGTTGTCCCGTGTTACCCAGACCATGCTCCAAGGTCGTAAGTACTATTGCTAGTTGAATCAGAAAACAGATTTTAGAAATATTGAATGAAAAAGTTAAAGTTCGATTGGAAGTCGGGTTGAGTTCGTCTAGGCCATCTCTACTTGGGACCTGCCCCGTGCAATCGATTGTACTAACGATTTCTTAAAGGTTTATAGGGGTCCTCAACAGATAAGAAGGGAGCTGTACGGATCCAGATTGGCAGGAATATATGTAAACATAGATATATTGACTGATACATTTCTATCTATGTTGGCACATTGCGATTCTATACTGGTCAGCGCCATATAAAAAAAAATTAAACCAATTATCTGGATCCTTGGGGTAAGTAACCCATTAGCTTCTTTTGAGGTCACTGGAAAAGCAGAGATATGATGTTTTACTAAATAGTTAAACCCAACACTGTGTTTAATTAGCATGATCGGCCATTCTCTTCATGTATCATTTATTATCAAAGGCAATAAAAAAAACATATTCCATAGCCTCATAAAACAATGCAGGACAAATGTGCCGGGCTTGCCCCCAGATTTTTGTCATAAGTAGGTTCCTAAACCTAAATACAACAGTAATATTTATCCCTATACGGTCCTTTTGTGTATTTTTAAAAGATGAAATAACATACGATTAAAAAGCTGATATGAGACTGTCCATGAGATAAAAATCAGCGGAATATTCCAGACACAGCAGATGTAAACATTTCTATCTTTATTTGAGGTGACGAGAAGGAGCAGATTCAGAGCCATAATAATGGTATATGGAGAAAGAAAATGAGGCATTTCTGTCTGTCTTTCAAGAAGCATGCCCAGATACGATGAACACTTCGGTCTTTCCTCTCAGGCACACTAATTTCACCTCTAAAGAGAAAGAGCGAGGTTTTTTTTGCTTGGTTGTTTACTCGGAGAGCTTTGCACGTTCCGTTTGAAGATAATGTGAATTGAAAATAGTAAAATAGAGGGCTGTGGGGTTGAGATTTTGTGCCTCTTTATAGCTGTAACGTCAATGACGTCAGTTAAAAAAAAATGGCCTAAATCAGGTCCTTGGCTGGGGAAAAAAACAAACTTTGTATGTATATTGGTATCACCAATGTATTACAACGGGCTATCTGACCCAAGGTATTACCAACGGCTATTGAACCCCATTGATTACCAACGGGTATCTGACCATGATTACCAAACAGGCTATCGACCAATGTATTACCAACGGGATATCTGACCAATGTATCTAACACCAGGCGATCTGACAAGGTATTAACACGGCTATCTGACCCAATGTATAACAACCAGGCTATCTGACACAATGTATTAACACCAGGATATCTGCCAAATGGATTAACACAAGGTATTTGACCAAGGTATTACCAACGGGCTATCTGAACCCATGTATAAACAAGGCCGATCTGACAATGATTAAAACCAGGCTATCTGGACAAATGTATTAACACCAGGCTATCTGACCAATGTATTAACACCAGGCTATCTGACCAATGTATTAACACAGGCTATCGCCAATGTATTAACACCAGGCTATCTGACAAAGTATTACCAAACGGGCTATCGGACCAATGTAATTAACACCAGGTCATCTGACCAATGTATTAACACCAGCTATCTGACCAATGGTATTAACAACCAGGCTATCGACCAATGTATTAACACCAGGCTATTGGACCAATGTTACACCCGGCTATCTGACCAATGTATTAAACCAGGCTATCTGACCAAGGTATAACACCAAGGCTATCGGACCAAGGTATTAACCCATTTATCAGACCAATGTATTACCAACGGGCTACCTGACAATTGTATTTACAACAGGCTATCTGACAATGTATAACCAACAGGCTATCTGACAAGTTTGTATTAACACCGGCTATCGTGACCAATGTATTAACACAAGGCTATTGACCAAGTATTACACACAGGCTATCTGACAATGTATTACAACCAGGTATCTGACAATGTTATTACCAACAGGCTATCTGACCAAGTGTATTAACACCCAGGCTATCTGGACCAAGGTATTAACACCAGGCTATCTGACCAATGTATTGTAGAGTATTAATAACATAGCAAGGTAACATAGCAAGGTAAGTTAGTGTATTAATACCAGTCCTGTAGAGTAGCTGTGTGGTGTTGATCTTAATGTATTTCGTCTTGGTGTGTTGTGTGCCATTAATGTTTCGTCCTTTGTGTGTGTTGCCACTCTCCCTGTCTTTCGGTGTCCTCATGTGGTGTTGCTCTTCCCTGTCCTTCGTCTCGCTGTGGTGGGGTTTGCCTCTACGTCGGCCTCTTCTTTCGTAATCCTGTTGGTGGGTTGCAGCATCTTCACTGTCTTTCGTCCTCGTGTTGGTAGTCCCTCTTCCTGTCCCGTCGTCCTCTTGTGTGGGTGTTGACTACTCATCGTATTGAGTCCTAGTGTAGTTGGTGGTTGACTCTTACAGTGTCTGTTCTTAATCTGGTGTGGTGTTTGACTAAACAATTCAATGTCTTCTCATCCAGTTTGTGGTTTTGCCTCTATCCTTGTCTTGGCGTCCTATTTGTTTGGTGTTGACTACTAATCTATTTAGGAATAGTGGTGTGGTGGGTGTTGACTATTTAAGTAATTTCGTACTAGTAGTTTGGTTTTAGACGTATTAATGTATTAGTCCTGAGGTGTGTGGTGGTTGACTATTAATGTCTTATAGTAATAGTGTGGTGGTGTTGCTATTAAATGTCTTTTCTTAATAGTGTGTGGTGTTGCCTATTAATGTCTTAGTATCTAGTGTTTTGTTTGACTCTTCCTTTGTCTTTCGTCCTAGTGTGTGGTGGGTGTGACTATTTCCTGTATTATAATAGTGGTGTGGCGTGGACTATTAATGTATTTAGTAATATGTGTGGGTGTTTGACTATTAATGTATTTAAAAATAATAAGTGGGGAGGTTTTTAATGATAGGTCCTGTAAAAAGGTCATGGGTTTCCACGTGCATCTAGTTTCCTAGGATTTTTTGCTGTTGCCATTCGTATATATGGTACAATGACTTTAGGTGAGGCGGCAATTCTCATTTTCATCAGATCTTGCCCATATTTAGAATAATATTGTTACTGGGGGGTAAACAAAAAGAAAAAGCATCGTCTTGAGTGTTATTTTAGCTGCCCTTTTCGAGTTTCCTCTATGGTCTCCTCACCATTCATGTTGAGACCAACTACAGCATTGGTCATCTGGATATTTGGTTTACTTGCAATCATCATGCTAATTGTAAGATAACCTAAATATATAAGACTTGTAAAACTGAGAGTTGAGCAAGTCAATTTTCTATATAAAGAATGCCAGGCGGGCTTTGAAATGTTAAGAGGAGCAGCAGTTTACCTGCCAACTTTCCTGTGTGGTTTGTGCCCAGATCATGTTTACTATGTAATCTTTAAAGGGTATGTTCCTTTAAAAAATTAACTGTTTTACTGAAGACCACAGGAGGTAAATTCCAAACCTCCCCGTTCTTCAGTGAATTTGGCAGGAGTGCAGGAGACTACCGTGATGCGTTCCATCGCTGGACGAGCGCGGCCAAAAAAAAAACCGACTCCTCCGATGCATCTCAGTCCTTTGCACTTTGCAGCGCATGTGCACACTGTGCTAAGGAGGTGGAAGCGTCAGAGGGCGTCGGGGATTTCGGCTGTCAGCGGCCTCCAGTAGATAGCTCTCGCTCCAGCTCGTCGTTCTGTCTCATTTTCATCGGCTGGACGATCCCGGTAACTGCTTCCGACTCTCCTGCAAAGATTCACTTAAGCACCGAAGGTAAGAAATTGTTGCATTTACCTCCTGTTCTTTCAGTAAACTAATAGAAAGAAAGTTAATTTTTCGATGGACAATACTCCTTTAGCAATATTATCAATCATAATAAATCAATCACAAAATGACGGTGGTAAGTTTTTGTGTGTGTCATGGTCATGATAAGTTTTTTTTTGTGTGTCTGGTCGTGGTAAGTTTTTTGTGTGTGGTTTATCTTTTACCTCTTCTTTTCTCCGGTGATACTTTCTCTGCCATACTTGGGGCCATATTTTAATTAAGGAGGGCTATGTTTTCTTTCTCCATTCGCTAACACCAGATTTCACATGGCAAATATAATTATTACTGCTTGTATTTAATAACCTGGAGGATTTGTGCCACAAACTTTTTCACCGCATCTGATATCGGAACCGAATGTCTAACACTACTAGACAGGCTGTGACTGATAATTAGGCCAACATTAAAGGGGAGTCTTAAGCGTTAAAACACTGTGGAAATAATAACCCCAGTTGGAACTTTAACATTAAAATAGTAAAATTGGAAATGAAATTAGCAATCGACGGCCCCATATACAGTAAGCAATTACAAATGGTCTAACACATTCCCCTGAACATATTGTATATGGACGTCCATTGGTGTTCTCCCGGGCCTATTTTGCCGTCTAGAAATAATAAAAAATAAGCCATTTTCACCACTTCAGATCTCAAATTTTTTTAAGGCTTGACTTACAAAACACAACCTTTTGGATCTCTATAATACAATCAACCAGTTATCACCATCATGGTTATGGCAACGTGGCTTCAAAGTAAATGTCAGAACGGCGTAAATTTTCCGCCCGCTTTATAAATTTTTTTTTTTATAAATTACGCTACTTTTCCCTTCCAATGTAAATATATTCAAAAACCGAAATCCTACTGTTCTGCTGCAGTGTAAAAAACGTTTAGAAATATGCCCCTTAGTTAAAACTGATTTAAAGTTTTTTCTAGCAGACGTAACTGGGAGATTCAATCCCTCCGAATCCGTTACTTACCTTAGCCCTATCCCCGCGATACAATAGAACCAACTAAACGGGATTTACGTCAGTTATTGCCTCGCGGGATCGGGCTTAAGGAGCGCGACCTTACGCTCCACACCCTTTACCGGTAAATTTCACATCTACGGGGTAGCGCAAAACTTAACGGCAAGGGGGTTTTGGCTCGTTAGCACAGCGCTTTTCCAAAAAACATTCAAATGGCGCTGTGGGCTCTAAATTCTTTTTTCTGGTTACGTGGGTTTTAAAAACGTAAAAGGGCCATATTGTATCTCCCCCTAAAAAATTTTAGGTTAGCAGGGCAGTTTTCAGTGTTTTTTTTTGCAGCTGCTGTTCCATTTCCTAAGCCATGGACTTTTGTATGCTGTCAGTTTGCCATTTATATTCACAGGCAGATGAGATGACGGCAGACTGTACATCATGATATTCTGTTGGATAACAGCATTTAAATCACAAAGGTTAATCAA
Organism: Hymenochirus boettgeri; assembly: GCA_019447015.1. Lineage (NCBI taxonomy): Eukaryota > Metazoa > Chordata > Amphibia > Anura > Pipidae > Hymenochirus > Hymenochirus boettgeri. The sequence goes on from CM033474.1 coordinate 240,276,467, forward strand.
CTCATTTCACTAATTTTATAACCGTAAGTTTATCCATTTCCAGACGCGCAAAAAAATGATTTGAATCTTCTTTGTTTTTCCTAACTGTTACTCAACTTTCCTATCCTAAGAAAAATGAAATTAAAGTTTCGGTCACGTCCTTAAGACTAAAGTACATAAACTATTCTTGAACACAGCGCTGGAGAAATGAGAATTACAACTCACCGAGGTAATCTACCATGCCGGTTCAAGTATTCCTTTAAAAAACAGTAGCTGAAATCTTAACTAAAGTACACATATAAAATACCAACATTTCCAAAAGTATGTTTCTTTTCTTTAAGTAAGACTTTAAATGACAACTAAACTCACAGAACGGAGATTGAATTAGAAGGCAGAGCTCCTTGTTATATAAACAAGTAATCAGTGTCTCACCTCTCCATTTATATGGGTTTGTTGAGAAATTAGCTTTCCTCCTGAGGTTTGTGTTTTATTTCCCATTGTTCTGGATCCACACTGTGGCAATGACCATTAGGATTTTTTACACCCATCGTAGCCCTAAGATTACTGCAGGACCTTTTACAGTTGGTCACACCCACTATTAGCCACTAGCCAATCCTTTTCAGGACAGAATAGGCCAATGATTAGGTGACTGAAATTAGGGTGTGGCCATCACTGACATACCACAGTTAATTTCACATCCATGTTCTTCAAGTGGTTTAAACATTGACTTTTAATTAATTTGGCTTGAAACGCCAAATTCCTGTTCTTTCTATTTCTTCCTTCTCTTTTTCATTCTTCGTGTGTTTTGGACAGTTTATCTCCTCCCACATTTTTGAGCTAGAGAAAACACGAAAATTCGTACAGTGTGCAGAGAAGTGTGCTATCTACTTCTAAGGAATCCCCTGAAGCCCTTACTGCGTTATCGGCAAATTTCGGACAATTGTTTTCCATGACTATAATGGTACAATCCCAATGTGGATATTTCCAAAACCGTTTTCATGGTCAAATACATGGTGATAACCCCCAACCCCCCACACAGGACACTGTACACCCCCTCCTGACCTACCTTTCCATTCCCATGGAAGCCATACTTAAAGGGTAACTATAGTTCAAAAAACTAATTTGATCAATCACTCACATAAGTTAGTATATACAGTCCTACTTCAAAAACAACATCCCCCCAACCTCATATGGGTACGAACCACCCTAAAAAATTACCTATCCCTCCATTACTGTTGCAGCCATACTAAAGGTAAACTAGAAGTCAAAAAACAATTTTTGACCACTCATCAAATAAGTTTGTTTTTGACTTCCAACCTGATCCAGGTACACACGCCTACTCACCTACCCTTCGTATTGTTCATGGCAGCCATATTTAACAGGTAACTCATAGGTCAAAAAACAATTTATAACTACAATCATCATAAAAGTTTTTTTAACCCCCAACCTTACCAAAATCATTTGGTATTTCTGTATTCGACGTTGGCTACATTCTGGTTGCACCCGCATTTACCTACCTTGTTATTTTCGGTAAAGGTGTGGCAGGATCTTTTCTTCCTTCTTTGTTGTCCCAACCGTAACAAGGTACATACTACTGACCTACCCTTCTGAGCCTAGTTTTTTTCCCCCACCTGACAACTAGTACACCCCAACGGATTTGTTCCTTTAATTCATGTGACAGCCATATTTACAGGTAATCATAACTTTATTGAAGATTATAAGTTTTAAAAATTGCAGCCAAACTCACATTCCCTCCCTTCCAAAATGCAGTCTTTCAAACCAAATTCAAAGTTACTACTTTCTAGTTCCAATTACTGTAGTCTATTTTTACCACTTTATTGGTGTTTTTTAGAGGGGATTATGTTCCAGATCTGGAGTGTAAAAAATTTTGGGTTAGTTCTCCTTTAAGCAAGACTTTATATGTAGGATAGAAGCGTGACAGTCACACTAAGGGAGATTGGGTCATTTATTTAAACGATGTTATTTTATTTAACGGAGGATGAAGCATGGATATTTTTTTTTAGCAGTAAGACCTACTTGGCCTCTTTACTTACAACACTCTATTAAAACTTCCAATCCTCCCAGCTGTCATTGAACTGTTGGAAGGTTTAATAGCTGCTGGGGACTAAATGTTTGGCAGCCCTCTTACACTGTGTGGAAACGGGGGGGGGGGGGAAGAATTCTCTTATGTATCCAAATAGACGATAACTGCTAACCTGTAAAATATTGCATGTCTTGTTTTCTAGATGAATTAGATTTTGGGGGCTGGTAACAGCCGCAGATACTTCCTCCTCTGGCCGACACGTTTCGCGCACTACGTGGTTGGCAATGAATCACTGTCGTCTCGTGCCGATCCATAGGAGACTGCAACATTCTGCAGTGGATTTACCAGCTGGTCTAACCGTCCCATTCGTCCGTGATTGTCCCGACATTGGTTGTGGACGCCCGAAAAAGCAGTGCGGATTTTTCAGCCCTGCTGTTACATGGAATCTGGGTCAGTCACTCAAAACATTCTGCACCTTTACCAACTTATTGTTCTGTGCGATGTTGACCACCAGTTGCCAAAATATTTATATGAATCATTGGGAAACACAGTAAATATAGTTTGTTTTATATTATATAAATTAAAATAAATGCATTAAAGGGCATGTTCCCCCTCAGATTAAATTTTTCATTTATATAGTATCCCTATCACACCCCCTAATGCTATGTTTATTTGTAAAAATGACATTACTTACATTCCTCATTCCACCAGCGCTGTAAACCCGGCCTCTGCTTGCTGGAACTGCTGAGAGGCAGCCAACTAAAGGACGCGGTCACAGGTATGTGGCAAGGACCCTGGGGAATGAAGTAACGTAATTTTCGTGTCTTTTTTTTTTTTTACAAATAAATAAAGTGGCTGTGTGGGTGGGATAAGTAGCACTACTCAACAGAAAAGGGTTGTTAGTTAGGGGAAGGGAGAGAAAACGGGACGGAGAGGGAGGTGGGAGAGGGAGGGCTTCACTGGTGCATGAGAAAACTGTCTGCCCGGAGTGAGAGGCCAAAGAGGCAGAGACTTTTGGGACTAGACCAGCCAGGCTCCTGCTCTTCACTTTTTGGACTTTGAACAACATGCAGTTCTAGGCCCCTTGAGAAGGGATGGAAGGTAAGGTTTTATCAACACTAAACAGTAAGGCGCCAGTAAGTGGGTTAAAGTATAGTTTAGGGATGACATGCCCTTTAAATATTAAAATGACGAATAAGAGCTTTTCCAAATGATGGCAATCATTAAAATAGGCCCCAGTGTCCTGCAGAAGAAATGGATCCAAATAATCATCATAATGTAATGAAGTCACAAATCAACCTAACTTAATTATTGAAAATATCAGCGATATATAGACATAGACTGTATGTAGAGATGTGTGCCAATCCGAATAGGATTCGGCACATCTTGATGTGTGTTTTGGCTCCCTTTCCTAAAGATAGAAGAAACTGTGCAGAGTCCCGAGCATTACCCTATACTTTACATAGGATGAAACTCCCAGGGCTGTGAGTATGGTGATCTTTAGAAATGACTGACAGACTCTGCAAGAATTCTTTTTAAAGGTTCTGGGAAGTGTGTACCCCACTTTTAAATATATTAAATACAATTACAGATCGCAGAATACAAACAAAACCACAGCCAAAAAAATAGATCATGTCATCTAAAACGCCCGTGGGATGAATGCAAAAAGAAAACAGCATTGCCCGTTGTATAGTGGTAATGTGCCCTGTAGAAGCTTACTATTCCAAATGGCAACATAATCTGAACTTGTATGAAGGCAAAAAGCAAAAGACGTTGCATTCATATCTTATTAGAGTGTTACACCTTGTACACACGTTGCCATAATTTGTCGTATGATGCCAGCCAGCCGAACTGAGCAATCGCACAATAGTTTTACGAAATATAGCATCAAGCGTCAAAGACCACGACTTTTTCTGACCTATCAGCCTGGCAGATTTGGTTTCTGCTGTTATTTATCATATATTTGTGTACATGTCGGCAGATTATCTTTCTACGAAAAATATATAAAGGGCGCATGCGCTGCTTCGTCGTGATTATGTGATGACACTACGAACATCTACATCCCACGACTATCTTTGGTGACTATTGTTGGTGTGTGGTTACAATGTCGTTTCAATTAGTGAGGATTAACGATAATCCTTTGAACGTTTTGTCGTGAACTGTATTGTGCGAAAATTATCCAACGTGTGAACAGGCTTTATTTAGGCCACAATCCTGCAAAGGAGGGAGGGGGGAGCTTAAAATAAACAAACAATAGAGGGAACGAAACCATTGCACAGATTGTGGTCCCTGGAAATGGAATATAGAAAAATCAGCAAGCGATGCAATTGCTGTTCCACAAGCATTTGTTGCAATTCATATAATGAAGCAATTGCTTCAGTCGTCCGGTAATGACTTGGTCATGCATGCTGAGTTCAGGAAGACCAGTGAAAAAGCCCATTAATAACCACAATAGGGTGACAAGATTATATATAAGTCTCAGAGTCTGCCTCCTTAAGAGCTGAGCTGGCATAAACTTTACCAGCTTGCTGTCTAGTAACACAGGAATCATTTCAAAACTGACAACTGTATTCTTTTTTAGCTTTCTTTTTTTTTTTAAATTAGATAGGACTAAAGAAAATTCTCATCCAGTGAGGCATAGAAAGGCATTTTCAATTCTAAGGTAACCTTGTCTTGGTGTTTTTTGTGAATAGGGAAACAATCAAAAAAGTGGTGAGAAGCATGGTATGGCGATCCAATTAAAGGGCATGTCCACCCCCAAACTATAAATCCCCCCACTACTGGCCCCATTGTGGTATGTGGTGTTTTAATCCTTACCGCACATCCCAGCTGGTTCTTCTGCTATCCCTGCCAAAGTCCAAAAAAAACGCCCCCGCAGGATACTGCAGAGTCCATATAGGACTCGCCTCCTGTCCTCTCCTCCGGAAGAATTTTGCCATGCGAATAAGATCCCTCCCCCCCCGCCCTCTCCCTCCCTCCCGATTAGATTCCCTCCCCCTAGTGTAAAAATCTTTTTACATACATATCCCCCCGTCAGCCAGCCCCAACTCGCTATATTGTATTATCAGCAAGTGCCCCCAAACATTACTACCTTCCCTCTTTCTCTCGCCCGCTACTGAACTCACCGGCACCGTGTCTTTATTGCTTGCGCCTCTCAGGTCCATCACAGACGCGACTGCCGGTCCCGCCCCCTGCTTGTCATTTTCTCGCAAGCAGAGGGCCTTGCATCGCGGTGGGAGGAAGAGGGAAAGGTAAGTAATTTTTTGGGCACTTTCTGATAATAAAAATACAGCGGTTGGGCGGGGGGACAAGGGGGAATATTTCTACAACTTTTTTTAGACTTGGACATGCCCTTTAACTATTGCACTAAAGGAAGTCATGGTGACACACGGGGTTGGCAGGAGCCACAAATAATAATATTAAAAAAAAATACCGTAAACCCTGCCCTCATGTCTATCATTATTCACTACAGATATTTTTGATTAACTAACAATAAGGATGGAACCATTCTGCAACTTCAACTGATGGCACATATTAAAAGGGCAAGATCCATTAAGGCAATTTCAACTGCTTGAAGTTGGTTGATATTGAGCTTGTTTGTCACACGGCAGGCCCCTGCCTCCACCTTCATCCTGGTCCTGACCAAGGGAATAAAACTAATAGTGGCATGATGGAAAACCATTGTTATAGAGGGGAGATGCAATAGATTTCGCTATGTACAAGGACCCTGCACTTGTTAACCACATGATGTATACCACTTTGCGACGTTTATTGCATGGTGTTAATGCAAGAGAAAGTTTGCAACCTTTTTGCAACAGCTTTAAAGGCAGTCCACCTTTTTTTTAACCTTTTAGGGTATAGTATTCTCCTCCCCATGCCCTAACCACCACTATTATAATGTCCAGAAATACTCCCCACGATCATACTTACCTTCCCTCTTCCACACCGGCATACGGTCCCACCCTCTGCTTCCATGAAACTGCAGCAGGGAGGGTCGAACCGTCAGCCAGCTTCCGTGATTTGGCTGAGAGGCCAACTTCTCTATCTTAAGGCCCCTGCACTGCTTGATAAGAGCTGAGATATTGGTGCACTTCCAGCCTCCCTTTAGCCAATCTGTGTTTGCAGCCTAGAACAACACACATACAAGGGGGCTCCGATATTCGGGAACCTAAATGTATGGCCCTTGTGATCATAGTGACAAGACCGTACGCCTTTGGTGGTGCGGGGGGGGGGTTTCTTTTTTTTTAAACCGCATGGGTTGTGGTTGTTTCATTGAATGCCAATTCTATTTTCTCCTCTCACTCTCCCCCTCTACCTGTCTGTCTATCGATCTGCATCACTGCTCCCTTGTCTATTTTGCTCTCTCAATCACTTTATTTATCTTTCTGTCTATCTGTGCTCTCTCCTCTCATATATCCATGCTATCATTTATTCTCTGCTGCCTGCGTATTTTTCGGCTCTTTCCACCGATTTGTCCTGTCTCATGTGTTCCTTTAATTCTTACCATATGGAGGCGCCCATTATAGAATTTTTTAAGACACACAAATTAAGTTTTTCTGAGTTTACCATACCTTATTACCTATATAGCACCTGGATTAAAGTGATTGTATATATTGGGGTTATTTAAGGACGATCAGTAAAAAAAAGTATTTTCTCTATATTACATCTACCTGGTATTCTACATATTGGTGTCCCATTTTTGAATCATTGATTTCATACCTCTTGCTATGCTTTGCTGTGGTCAGTATTGAACTGCCATTTGAGCTTCTGTGACAGTCCTTCTCCACGAGGCACCACTTTTTTGGCATGTCCTAACAGTAACTTTCTACGGATGGTCCAACATGCTCATATCTTTACTGAGCACTGAATCAACCCAGGGACTGAGACCATAGGGAAACATTAGGGGTCCTCCTGACGGAAGTCAGTACTTTTGACGCATTTTCCAGAGACATGACTGGCCATTGAAATTCTAAATACTATCTTTTTTCTTGAAAGGAAATGTTTTGTGCTGGACTTCCTTTAAAAAGAGGTTTCAAAAGTTTGCCTATGCTATTAATCTTTAGTAACCATTAGATGTTTACTTATTGCAGCAGACCAGTAAAATGGTATCATCTCATTGGTTCATGCCTGGGACAGACAAAATTTTGCATATTTTATGCATTAAAGAATCCATGGTGTGCTCACACTGGCAATGTGATTGTTCTTAGCATTGCCATATTTTCACACACAAGTGGTGGGTGGGTCTCGCGGCCCAAGATTCCCTGGTGGGTCCTCAGATACCGTCCCGACACTGTTGTGTAACCTATAATTTGCCCTCATGCTCAACTCACACAATAGGTACATATAAATGCCCTCATGCCAGCCATACAGATAGGTACAGAATCATATAAGTTGCCCTCATGGTACAGAGCTGGCAGGTGAAGGAAATCAAGGCCGGATTTATCATTAGACACATTAGGCTTAACTGTTGGCACTTATAATTTGCAGCACATATTTTTACAGAATTCATTAAGGTGGAATTGGAGGAGAAAAAATCTGCAACTTAAATGTTTATATTTTGTAATAGTTTTTATTGACATGACATATATAGGGGACACAGCCACCCTTTATCAGATCGTTCTCACTGTGGAGAAACCCTTCCTAACCTGAAGAGAAACTAGGTAGCTATTCCAGTAGGTCCAATAGATCTTAAAGGGTCAAATAATTCATACAATCCAAACAATCCAATGGGATTCTAACAAATGACCATAAACCATTATAACTACAAAAGGGATTCTAGACAGTGAATCCAAGTAAAAGTATCAAGTTTCTTATACCAATTACATCTTTTTTTATGACACAACATCTACTCAGGGGCGTAACTATCAGGGGAGCAGGGCCTGCAAACTCCTGGAGAAGGGGGGCCCCATCTTCTATTTTTTCCAATGATAGATATAGCCTCCTCCCCCAGAAATGCAGTAGATGAAGCAATATGGGGCCCTATTTTGCTGGGGGCCCATGATTCCTAGTTACGCCACTGCATCTAATAATACAGTATGTTTCCATTTATTAATACTATCAGTACGTTGTACTATGTCCTAGGAGGGCGCAACATGTTTGAAAGGTGGTGTCCTACTATTGATCATGTAGTGTAATTTATTAGGCGAGAAATAACCTGCTGGTGCATCTGCCGTTAAATCTCTGTCCCTAATGGTCTATATGGGCAAAATTTTCTATCCTTGATTTACTTTTTAACATTAGTTTTCAATCTGTTTGGTTGATTTTCTCCCCCTCTTTCTACTTTTTCCTCCTGTTTCTCTTCCTTTTTCCTTTTCTTCTCCTCTTTCTTCTTCTGCTTTTCATCTGTTTTCCTCTTCCTTTTTTCCTTTTCTCCTCCTCTTTTCCTTCTGCTTTTTCCTCCTGTTTTCTCTTCTCTTCCTTTTTTCCTTTTCTTCTCCTCTTTCTCCTTCTGCTTTTCCTCCTGTTTTCTCTTCTTTTTCCTTTTTCTCCTCTTTCTCCTCTGCTTTCCTCCTGTTTCTCTCCTTTTTCCTTTTCTTCTCCTCTTTCTCCTTCTGCTTTTCCTCCTGTTTCTCTTCCTTTTTCCTTTCTTCTCCTCTTTCTCCTTCTGCTTTTCCTCCTGTTTCTCTTCCTTTTCTCTTTTCTTCTCCTCTTTCTCCTTCTGCTTTTCTTCCTTTTTCTGTAGTTTATTTTCCTCTTTTTTTCCCTTCTTCTCTTCCTTCTCTCTTCTTCTCTCCTTCTTTCCTTCCTTTCCTCCTCTACGGTCCACTGTGATTGAGGAAAGTCCTCCTAAAATAATAAATAATAATTTTAATAAATTTTTTCTTTTAATCATCAAAATTAGGCCTGAAAACACCCACTGATTGTTGTACTTAATCTACAGACGGAACTGAACCAAACATGTTAATTTTTGGTCACTTGTTTTCAATTTGGGACTATAACATACGTAAAAAGATATGGGGGATTCCTATGATACCTCCCCCTTCCCTTTAAACATGTTTATAACAGAACAGAGCGGCTCACACCCAAAAATAAAGCAAATATCCAATACCCCCCTTCCCGATATTCGTCCAATACAATATCAGTTGGTATTTATAATGCTGTATATATTTTGGCACCATGGTTGTTATTTTAACTATTTTGCTACCACAGCCATATTGGGTATAGATATTTCTGTGGTCTTTAAAATCACCACGGTGGTATTTTACCAGTCGATGTAAAACAGCATTTGTTTCGCGGGTTATATACCACGACATTTCAATACCGCAGGTCGATGTACAGATGACTATCATTTCATTCTATTTACCTTCAGTTTTGGACCCCAATATCCTTTTCTGGAGCCTCAATGTCCTTTCCACGCTCTCTATAAATACCGCTTGCTAAGAAGGAAAATAAAGAGAGACAACATTAGAACTAGAATGAGAATTTGTGTCTTTCCTTGGATGTTTTTACACAATTTATAAAAAACAAATCTAATTGAATACAACAGATATCCTGACCTGGATGAATGAGAACCTTCACAAGCATAAAAAACAAGGTTCCTTTTTCTAGTAAATTTATTTCTAATCCAATTAACAACTCACCGTATAATAAATTGGGACGGGCAATCAGCAGGACTGTGAATATGATAATTAGAAAGATCGCTGCCACCCCTACCATTGTTGGGTATTTTTGTGAGGGTTTCTGGATAAAATGGAAACAAATCGTTATTAGAACAATATCCCTGTAGTTATTTTCCTGGTATTACTTGCTCCAGTTTTTTTCATGTCATTATCACCGTGGTCCAATACAACTCCAAAACCACCAAACCACATCTACCAACTCTATATAGGCCCGTTACTGTATACAACTCTTACCTTTAAGTAATGTGTTAACTTTTATAAACCTCCATGGTCCCTTTCTTCTGCTGTACGAAAAAATATATCAGTCCATGTCTGTTTCTTAACACAGTTTATGGCTCTTTGTTAGTATTTTGATTTTTTCTCTACAGAGTAAACACATACCAGGACAATGTACCCATGCCACCACACTGTAAAACTGCCCCATAAACATGCAGTAAATGAATTAACCGTTCTCTGGACTCGACTATTGGCTTAACACCACCAGCTTGTTTAACACTTCTTTCTTCACAGCGTCTTGATGCCATGAAATCCGCAGCCTCTGGTTTATAGAATTTGCGATCACATGGTTTCCCTTCCTTAAAAAAAAAAGAAAAATCCATGTTAATTATAAGAACTTTCCTTATGCATTTCCTTTATTAATTATTACACCATGCTTTTTCATTCTTACTGTGCTTTACAGTAGGGAGATGATAAAATTTTTTGCTAAAATTATATATATATTAAAATAATGAATAAAATCCCCAGCTCACTGTGATTCATTATACACACCCCCCCCCCCCCCGATCTGCTGTTGGCTGCTGACTAGCATTCTCTCAGGTGGTCACACCTCCCAGCTCCCACTGCTCAGACAGGTAAAGCAGTTGGTACATTTCCCATCCATTTAACTGACATTCCCCAACCCTGCAGGTCCCAAATTCCTTTGCAGCCCCCTTGGCTTCATGGCCCTAAAATCAACTGTGGTTGCTATGGTGATCCCCACACCACTGCCCGCCTATTAATCTGCTGCAGCCACTCAGATGTCATTTAAACTGCAGTGACCCAGTAACAAGTTAACATCTGCAAATCAAATATCATAGGGAAACGTTGACCTTATATGTATCAGCCCCTGTTATTATCTCACTCACTATCATATTGTGGGGATTTCCTACTGTTTAATAGAATGTGGCCATACACCAAGGTATACAGTACATACAATATTATAGAATATGAATCGTGGAATCTTACACATTGGCATCGTCCGTTCTTATAATTAACTGGAAACTCTGAATAAAAAGAGAGAATAAGTTAAATTAATCTATACAGCCAAATATCATCCTAAAAATAGAAAATCTTAATTTTCTATTGCATTTTATTTACACTTATGAATATATTCACATATATGGTAAATTATAAATAAACTCATACCTATTGTTTTCCAGTGAAAACTGAAACAGCAATAATAGCAAAATAAATTTCTTCAGAAATGCATTTTGCCTTCACTGTTGCTTGCAAAAAATGTTGTGAGCAAGATTATCTTGTGTTGCTGCATTTATAACAATCTCCTTGTGATGTTACATTTCCTCTGTGATGTCATCGCTTTCATACAGGTTTTGGGGCTTAATTCCGTTTAAAAGGATAAGTATGCTGTTACGATTATTGGAAGCACAGCTTTAAAATCTTTGGCCCCCCCCCCCCCTTTTTTTTTTTTTGTCCTTCCTGAGCTACTTTCCTAAAGTAAGTTGCTGACATCTTGCATCGCATTGTAGACTATTTAGCTCCGCCCCTCCAAGATTTCCTGGATCTTTTCCAAGATCCTCTGCATTCAAATATTTTTCTTGGTTTTTCGTCTCATCTAAAACCAGGTTGCAGATTTTTCGGTGTGCTTGGGCGGGAGGAGAAGAGGCAGGCGGAGGCAGATAGTGGGTTGGGGTGGAGGCAGATTTTAGGGGCGGATTGTGGGCATTTGGGGGTGGCTGTTCCTTGAACGCATTTCAGCCTTGACTGCAGGAATCCGGGAATTAGTTCCTGCAGTCGGGACACATGCTCCCCAATAGGGCCGTCCTGGCAACCCTGACTGAAACTGCCTTAGACTGCAAGATTGGTCCTATTGTGCTTTTAATAAGACAGGTCAGTGGAGTTAGAGTTTCATTGCTAGGTTGTACTTTAGAAAAAAACCCCAAACAGACACAGACAGATACAGTCGATGAATCGATATTTATTAACCTCTCATTACCACACAGGAGTTTTGAGACTCTTAAATAGTGACCATTAACCCTACATTATTAGACAGGATTTGAGATATAAAACGTGAACATTAACCCTAATTATTAACAGGAGTTTTAGATATAAAACAGTGACCATTAACCCTACATTATTAGACAGGAGTTTGAGATATAAAACAGTGACCATTAACCTACATTATTAGACAGGAGTTTGAGATAAAAACAGTGACATTAACCCTACATTATTAGACAGGGGTTGAGATATAAAACGTGACCATTAACCCTACATTATTAGACAGAGAGTTTGAAGATATAAACAGTGACCTTAACCCTACTTATTAGACGAGTTTGGAGTATAAAACAGTGACCATTACCCTACTTATTAGAAACAGGAGTTTGAGATATAAAACAGTGACCATTAACCCTACATTATTAGACAGGAGTTTGAGATATAAAACAGTGACCATTAACCCTACTTATTAGACAGGAGTTTGAGATATAAACAGTGACCATTAACCCTACATTATTAGACAGGAGTTTGAGATATAAACAGTGACATTTAACCCTACATTATTAGACAGGAGTTTGATATAAAAACGTGACCATTTTACCCTACATTATTAGACAGGAGTTTGAGATATAAACAGTGACCTTAACCCTACATTATTAGACAGGAGTTTGAGATCTTAAACATGACCATTAACCCTACTTATTAAGACGAGTTTGAGATATAAAACAGTGACCATTAACCCTACATTATAGACAGGAGTTTGAGATATAAAACAGTGACATAAACCTACAAATATATTAACAGGAGTTGTTGATATAAACAGTGACATTAACCCTACATTATTAGACGGAGTTTGAGCATAAAACATTGACATTAACCCTATTATTAGACAGGAGTTTGAGATCTAAAACAGTGACCATTAACCCTACATTATAGACAGAGTTTGAGATATAAAACAGTGACATTAACCCTACATTATTAGACAGGAGTTTGAGATATAAAACATGACATTAACCCTACATATTAGACAGGAGTTTGAGAATACAAACAGTGACATAACCCTACATTATTAGACAGGAGTTTGAGATCTAAACAGTGACATTAACCCTACATTATTAGACAGGAGTTTGAGATCTAAAACAGTGACATTAACCCTACATTATTAGACAGGAGTTTGAAGATATAAAACAGTGACCATTAACCCTACATTATTAGACAGGAGGTTGAGATATAAAACAGTGACATTAACCCACATTATTAGACAGGATTGAGATATAAAACAGTGACCTTAACCCTACTATTAGACAGGAGTTTGAATATAACAGTGACATTAACCCTACATTATAGCAAGGAGTTTGAGATATAAAACAGTGACCATTAACCCTACATTATTGGACAGGAGTTTGAGATATAAAACAGTGACCATTAACCTACATATTAGACGGAGTTTGGGATATAAACGGGACATTAACCCTACATTATTAGACAGGAGTTTTGAGATATAAAACAGTGACCATTACCCTACATTATTAGAAGGAGTTGAGATATAAAACAGTGACCATTAACCCTACATTTAGTAACAGAGTTTGAGATATAAAACAGTGACCATAAACCCTACATTATTAGACAGGAGTTTGAGATAAAACATGACCATTAACCCTACATTATTAGACAGGAGTTTAAGATATAAAACAGTGACCATAACCCTACATTATTAGACAGGAGTTGAGTATAAACAGTGGACCATTAACCACATTAATTAGACAGGAGTTTGGGATATAAAACAGGGACATTAACCTACATTATTAGACAGGATTTGAGATATAAACAGTGACCATTAACCCTCATTATTAGACAGGAGTTTGATATATAAACAGTGACCCATTAACCCTACATTATTAGACAGGAGTTTGAGATAAAACAGTGACCATTAACCCTACATTATTAGACAGGAGTTTGAGATTAATACAGTGGCCATTACCCTACATTTAGACAGGAGTTTGAGATATAAAACAGTGCAATTAACCCTACGTTATTAGACAGGATTTGAGATAATACAGTGACCATTAACCCTACATTATAGACAGGAGTTTGAGATAAAACAGTGACATTAAACCCTACTTATTAGACAGGAGTTTTGAGATAAAAACAGTGACCATTAACCTACATTATTAGACAGGAGTTTGAGATATAAAACAGTGACCATTAACCCCTACATTATTAGACAGGAGTTTGAGATATAAAACTGACATTACCTCATTATTGCAGGAGTTTGAGATATAAAATAGTGACCATTAACCCTACATTATTAGACAGTGAGTTGAGATATAAAACAGTGACATTAACCCTACATTATTAGACAGGAGTTTGAGATATAAACAGTGACCATTAACCCACATATTAGAAGGAGTTGAGATCTTAATAGTGACCATTAACCCACATTATTAGACAGGAGTTTGAGATATAAAACAGTGACCATTACCCTACATTATTAGACAGGAGTTTGGAGATATAAAACAGTGACCATTACCCTACATTATTAGACAGGAGTTTGAGATATAAAACAGTGACCATTACCCCTACATTATTAGACAGAGTTTGAGATATAAAACAGTGACATTAACCCTACATTATTGACAGGAGTTTGAGATATAAAACAGTGACCATTAACCCTACATATTAAACAGGAGTTTGAGATATAAACATGACATTAACCTACATTATTAGACAGGAGTTTAAGATATAAAACAGTGACATTACCCCTACATTATTAGACAGGAGTTTGATATAAAACATGACCATTAACCCTACTTATTAGACAGATTTGAGATATAAAACTTGACCATTAACCCTACATTATTAGACAGGAGTTTGAGATATAAAACAGTGACATTACCCTACATTTTAAACAGGAGTTTGAGATATAAACCTTGACATTAACCCTACATTATTAGACAGGTTTGAGATATAAAACAGTGACCATTAACCCTACATTATTAGACAGGATTTGAGATCTAAACAGTGACCATTACCCACATTATTAGACAGGAGTTTGAGATATAAAACAGTGACATTAACCCTACATTATTAGACAGGATTTTGAGATATAAAACAGTGACCATTAACCCTACATTATTAGACAGGAGTTTGATATAAAACAGTGACCATTAACCCTACATTATTAGACAGGAGTTTGAGATATACACATGGACCATTAACCCTACATATTAGACAGGAGTTTGAGATCTTAAATAGTGACCATTAACCCTACATTATTAGACAGGAGTTTTGAGATCCATAACAGGAATTAGCAGAGCTGATCTGAACTTTTTACCTCTGTCTGCTACAGACAGTCACTACACTCTGGATTGTGGAAAGTGGAGCAGACCGGGCTGTGTCTGTCTGGCCTTCTGTTTAACAACTTGGTGAACCTGCTGTGCATGAGTGACCACAGAAAGGCTCTGATGTCCCCTCTGGCAGGCGTTGCCAATAGGTTTGCCACCACTGCATATTGTGCTTCCAGGTTGTTTTTATGCATAGAGGGGCCGCAAAAAGCGGCAGCAGTTCCATTTGACCACAATTTGCTTAAATCCCCTTTTTGTGAGGGTGTTGGTAACTGTGTTCTCTGCTGCGGGTCCATCTTTGTAATTTATCTGATTAGTGGAAGATAGTGAGACAGGACTTAAGGTGCCCATACTCTATGAGATATACTTTCCCGACCGAGCGCTCACCATGTTCCCTAAATCCTGCCAGAACCGCTTCTCCCGATCTTACATTCGACCAACCTGCGATCGCAAAATGAATGGATTTGCGATCGCATGTCGGTCAAATATACGATCGGGAAATCGGTTCCGGCAGGATCGATGAACATCGCGCGGCGCTCGTCGGGTAAGTAATATCTCATAGAGTATGGCCACTTTAGGATCGCTTACAGAGGGTGAGTATTTCTCTGCTGTTCTAAGATCAACCATCCCCATCAGCGGTCAGAGTTCGCCCCTAAGGAAGTTCGTTTTTAATAAAGTTTTGGTGATTTTTACCAGTTCCCCTGACTTCTATGGGTCCATTTTTTCCGATTTTATTCAGAATCCCAAAAATCTGAAAAAGTAACACAGAAGTTCCAACCATCTCTACTAATTACCCCCTTATTTGCTAGTTTCTACATCATTCCTTTTGAAAAATCTTTAGGGGTGTGACGCATTTGTTCAATATCGGCACTGAGATCAAGTCCTGTGTTTCTGAAAACCATTCTACAGGGTTTTATTCAATCACTTTTTATGTTGACTATGCGGTTATCCTTATTATTAAAATAGAAGAGGAGTGATCAGGGCACTGAAAAGGGGTAAGTTGTATATATACTAGCTGTGTAGTGCAGGTGCTAGTCTATAAATAATGCAATAGCAAAAACCAAGAAACAAAAGTATAGACTGCAACACTGGCTTGAAAGTATAATATATAAATATACCGTCCTTTATTAACTATTAGGGACATCATAAAAACATTTAGAAAAACCTAAAATACCTTGACCTAGTCACATACATAGTAATCTCAAACTCAATACCATAGTGAGTCAAATAATATAGCAAGGTAAGTTAGAGTGTTATACCAGTCCTGTAGAGTATTATAACATAGCAAGGTAAGTGAGTGTATTATACCAGTCCTGTAGAGTATTATACCATGCAAGTAACATAGCAAGGTAAGTTATGTGTATTAATACCAGTCCTGTAGAGTAATTAATAACATAGCAAGGTAACATAGCAAGTAAGTAGAGTGTTTAATACCAGTCCTGTAGAGTATTAATAAACATAGCAAGGGTACAAGCAGGTAAGTTAGAGTGTTAATCCAGTCCTGTAGAGTATTAATAACATAGCAAGGTAACATACAAGGCAAGTTAGAGTATTAATACCAGTCCTGTGTACAATTGAGGAAACGTCCTGGGTGACCCTATCATTATTAGTCAAGAACATTTTTATTTACTCTTGTGTGCTGGCTTAATATCCTTCTCTATTACTTAGAGAAATAGAACTTGAGGAGATGATCTGCTGCCTCATCCATGACAATAATGATCAGTTTTGCATGACATGACTATTCCTTTTCATAACCATGGTTACATCATTCTCCTTACATCATTCTCCTTTAATGTAATCAAATGATTACTCCGTTTAATGCATTTTATGTCATTTGAACTGTTATATATGCGCACAGATATATAGATAGGCAGGTGGACATTAAGGTAGACAGAGTCTTAGCTTAGCCTTAAGCCTGACTCTGATAACACCCTTAACTCTTACATTTCATCTAATAAAAAAAACTTCTCAGAAAAACGTGCTCCAGACACATTGTTGCACCCCGTCTGAAGGCATCTATTTTCTAGCTATTCACTGACACCCTGCAGAAGACCATGAGAATGCAAATAAAATGGAAGAGAAAACTGTTACTAATCCTTGTTGACTAATCTTGTTAGTAAGCATTACATTCTATAATTTATAACTGAGCTCTCAAAGCACAACAAGTTCTGTAAAACCAGCTCATTTTTATACAGTCAGTGCAGACAGCCACACTTAATGGTGTTTGATTGTCAGCAGTATACACAGTCTTTGACGCCAGTTTCAATGGCAGCTTTACACAAGACAATATGGCTAAGCATGGTAAGTGGATTTGTCAGTTTGATAATAGAAGCATCACAAAGAACATTCTATTACTTATGGTTGATTTAAAAAAGATTTTCCACCAGTTTTTTTTATTTCAAAAGAATCATTAGGATCATTTTCACGCAATTATATACAGGCAGTTAATTCGCTTGGAAGTATTATCTAACTAAACAAGACTTTGTAGTAGTAGAAGTAGTGTTACTGGTTAAATACAGCAATTGCATGTGAAAGTTACAAGAGTGGAAAGTTTTCAACTATTAAAATGTATAGGCACCAAAATCAATAAAGAAAAACAAATCAAGTATCTGCTGCCCTGAGAAATAACCTTAACCAGCCCAGAGCAAACCACAAATTCTGAACAACTAAAAATGGACCTGAACCCGGATCTGAAGTGGGATAATTTTTGATAATACTTGAATATTTGAGAATTTTCAAATTTAAAAATGAATTTTTTTTTAGAAATTTAGAATTTACAAAATCTAACATTTTTTAAATTTCTTTGAATTACTATGGCATTTTACAATACTATGTGAAATGCAAAAATAGGAAGCACATGAAGTTTCTGGTACTGAGCCATTGACAGTAATTTCCCATGCTATTTATACCTTCATTTTAGTCTGCAAATCTGCAAGGGTAGAATTTCAGTGAGTTAATCATTTCTTCTATGAACAACTCGCTATGAACAATAATTACTGTACATTAACTCATAATCAGTGGGCCCCATGCACAGCTTGAATGGGCCCCTGACAAACCACAATCAGCTGTTTGTCCTGGTTTCTCTTCATACCCAGCGTGCCACAGAGATGTGCACAACTTCAACAATCAGCTGTTTTTTTCCTGGTTTTTCCTCATGGTTGTGGGGATCATGGGACAGTAGTAATACCATTGCAGTGAGTGTATGTAACCCTTGGTGAGTCCACAATCCATTCACCCATGAAACTAATAAAATTTAGATAAAGTGGCTAGAAATGGCAAGTTGATAAACATAAAAAGTCAGCGAGCCAAATACATCTTATACTGCCTGGTAGGCCTCAACAGTCCAACACCCTAGTTTAGCTCTAAATTTTTTGGGGTATTTTCCACTGTCTACATATCTCAATGAAGCACCCTCTACACCTCAGTGCTCACCAGCTGCTGTGAGCCCAATTTCCCATTGATACACCTCTAATTATACTATATTGTTGCAATTTATATATTGCTATGTATACTAACCTACTTTATTTACATAGAATTACTTATTTTTAACTAGTGTTTAAATGATCATTATACTGTGATATTTTTTTAACCAAGGTTTAAAGGGTATCTCCACTGGTTTTTGTAAGTTTTTTGAATCCGTTTCTATTGAATATGGGAGGTAAAGGAGCTGTGCCTTACCTTCCGTTCTTCAATAGAACACACAGAGCCAGGAGAGAAGGTAAGAACTACCCCTCGCTCGCTCCCCGGCGCTTGGTCTGACAGGTCCGCGACGACCTTGTCTTCTATGCGCATAGATTCGCGCATGCGCATAGAAGACAAGGTCCGTCGGGACCTGTCAGACTACGCGCCGGGGAGCGAGCGAGCGGGTAAGTTTCTTACCTTCTCTCCTGGCTCCCTGTATGTATCTATCTATCTATTATCTATCTGCCTGTCTATCTATCTATCTATCTCTATTATCGATCTATCTGCCTGTCTATCTATCTATCTATCTATCTATCTATCTATCTATCTATCTATCTATCTATCTATCTATCTCCTTGAATTAAACATGAATACTAATTTAAATGCACACAAACACAACTTATGAAATTAGGAAGAACACATATCTGTCTATCAACTCAATTAACTATAATATCTATCTATCTATCTATCTATCTATCTATCTATCTATCTATCTATCTATCTATCTATCATCTATCTATCTATCTATCTATCTATCTATCTATCTATCTATCTATCTATCTATCTATCTATCTATCTATCATGTCTGTCTGCCTGTCTATCTATCTATCTATCTATCTATCTATCTATCTATCTATCTATCTATCTATCTTAAAATACACCTGGATCTGAGGGAGTAATCAAGGCTCATATACCACTGTCTAAATAAAATGCACCTGGATCTGAGGGAGTAATCACGGCCCATATGCCACTTTCTAAATGAAATACACCTGGATCTGAGGGAGTAATCAAGGCCCATATGCCACTTTCTAAATGAAATACACCTGGATCTGAGAGAGTAATTAAGGCCCATATGCCACTTTCTAAATAAAATACACCTGGATCTGAGGGAGT
>CM033474.1:240305192-240588171 GCA_019447015.1 Hymenochirus boettgeri
ATGGATCTGAGGGAGTAATCACGGCCCATATGCCAAATTCTAAATAAAATGCACCTGGATCTGAAGGAGTAATCAAGGCCCATATGCCACATTCTAAATGAAATACACTTGGATCTGAGAGAATAATCAAGGCCCATATGCCACTTTCTAAATAAAATACACCTGGATCTGAGGGAGTAATCAAGGCTCATATACCACTGTCTAAATAAAATGCACCTGGATCTGAGGGAGTAATCACGCCCATATGCCACTTTCTAAATGAAATACACCTGGATCTGAGGGAGTAATCAAGGCCCATATGCCACTTTCTAAATGAAATACACCTGGATCTGAGAGAGTAATCAAGGCCCATATGCCACTTTCTAAATAAAATACACCTGGATCTGAGGGAGTAATCAAGGCCATATGCCACTTTCTAAATAAAATACACATGGATCTGAGGGAGTAAATCAAGGCACATATGCCACTTTCTAAATGAAATACACCTGGATCTGAGGTAGTAATCAAGGACCATATGCCACTTTCTAAATAAAATACACCTGGATATGAGGGAA
This sequence comes from Hymenochirus boettgeri, assembly GCA_019447015.1. Lineage (NCBI taxonomy): Eukaryota > Metazoa > Chordata > Amphibia > Anura > Pipidae > Hymenochirus > Hymenochirus boettgeri. Next base: position 240,305,747 of record CM033474.1, read on the forward strand.
TAATCAAGGCCATATGCCACTTTCTAAATGAAATACACATGGATCTGAGGGAGTAATCACGGCCCATATGCCAAATTCTAAATAAAATGCACCTGGATCTGAAGGAGTAATCAAGGCCCATATGCCACATTCTAAATGAAATACACTTGGATCTGAGAGAATAATCAAGGCCCATATGCCACTTTCTAATAAAATACCCTGGTCTGAGGGAGTAATCAAGTCTCAATACCACTTTCTAAATGAAATACACCTGGATCTGAGGGAGTAATCAAGGCCCATATGCCACTTTCTAAATGAAATACACCTGGATCTGAGGGAGTAATCAAGGCCCATATGCTACTTTCTAAATAAAATACACCTGGATATGAGGGAATAATCAAGGCCCATATGCCACTTTCCAAATGAAATGCACCTGGATCTGAGGGAGCAATCAAGGCTCATATGCCACATTCCAAATGAAATGCACCTGGATCTGAGGGAGTAATCAAGGCTCATATGCCACATTCCAAATGTAATGCACCTGGATCTGAGGGAGTAATCAAGACCCATATGCCACTTTCTAAATAAAATACACCTGGATCTGAGGGAGTAATCAAGACCCATATGCCACATTCTAAATTAAATAAACCAGTATCAAAGGGAGTACACAAGCCCATTGCCACATTCTAAATGAAATACACCTGGATCTAAGGACTAATCAAGCCCATATTACAATTTTTATATAAAATACCCTGGATCTGAGGTAGTAATCAAGGACCATATGCCACTTTCTAAATGAAATACAACTGGATCTGAGGGAGTAATCAAGGCTCATTTGCCACTTTCTAAATGAAATACACATGGATCTGAGGGAGTAATCACGGCCCATATGCCAAATTCTAAATAAAATGCACCTGGATCTGAAGGAGTAATCAAGGCCCATATGCCACATTCTAAATGAAATACACTTGGATCTGAGAGAATAATCAAGGCCCATATGCCACTTTCTAAATAATACACCTGGATCTGAGGAGTAATCAAGGCTCATATACCACTGTCTAAATAAAATGCACCTGGATCTGAGGGAGTAATCAAGGCCCATATGCCACTTTCTAAATGAAATACACCTGGATCTGAGGGAGTAATCAAGGCCCATATGCCACTTTCTAAATGAAATACACCTGGATCTGAGAGAGTAATCAAGGCCCATATGCCACTTTCTAAATAAAATACACCTGGATCTGAGGGAGTAATCAAGGCCATATGCCACTTTCTAAATAAAATACACATGGATCTGAGGGAGTAATCAAGGCACAATATCCCCTTTCTAAATGAAATACACCTGGATCTGAGGTAGTAATCAAGGACCATATGCCACTTTCTAAATAAAATACCCTGGATATGAGGGAATATCAAGGCCACATGCCACTTTCTAAATGAATACACATGGATCTGAGGGAGTAATCACGGCCCATATGCCAAATTCTAAGTAAAATGCACCTGGATCTGAAGGAGTAATCAAGACCCATATGCCACTTCTAAATGAAATATACTTGGATCTGAGAGAATAATCAAGGCCCATATGCCACTTTCTAAATAATACCCTGGATCTGAGGAGAATCAAGGCTCATAACCACTTTCTAAATGAATACACCTGGATCTGAGGAGTAATCAGGCCCATATGCCACTTTCTAATGAAATACACCTGGATCTGAGGGAGTAATCAAGCCCATATGCTACTTTCTAAATAAAATACACCTGGATATGAGGGAATAATCAAGGCCATATGCCACTTTCTAAATAAAATAACACATGGATCTGAGGGAGTAATCAAAGCCCATATGCCACTTCCCAAAATAATACACCTGGATCTGAGGGAGTAATCAAGGCCCATATGCCAATTTCTAAATGAAATACACCTGGATTTAAGTGAGTAATCAGACCCACATGCCACATTCTAAATTAATATACACCTAGATCTAAGTGAGTAATCAAGACCCACATATCACATTCTAAATTAAATACACCTAGATCTGAGGGAGTAATCAAGCCCAAATGCCACTTTCTAATGAAATCACCTGGATATAGGGAGTAATCAAGGCCAATATGCCACTTTCTAAATGAATACACCTGATCTGAGGGACTAATCAGAACCCACTGCCACATTCTAATTAAATACACCTGGATCTGAGGGAGTAAGCAAGGCCATATGCCACTTTATAATGAAATAAACCTGGATTCTCAGGAAGTAATCAAGGCCTATATGCCACTTTCTAAATGAAATACACCTAGATCTGAGGAGTAATCAAGACCCATATTACACTTTAGAAATTAAATACACCTGGATTGAGGGATAAGCAAGGCCCATATGCCACATTCTAAATGAAATACACCTGGTCTGAGGAGTAAGCAAGGCCCATACGCCACTTTCTAAATGAAATACACCTGGATCTGAGGGAGTAATCAAAGCCCATATGCCACTTTCTAAATAAAATACACCTGGATCTGAGGGAGTAATCAAGGCCCATATTACACTTTCTAAATTAAATACACCTGGATCTAAGGTAGTAATCAGACCACATGCCACATTCTAAATGAATACACCTGGATCTCAGGGAGCATTAAGACCCACCGACACATTCTAAATAAAATACACTTGATCTGAGGGAGGATCAAGGCCCATATGCCACATTCTAAATGAAATACACCTGGATCTCAGGGAGTAATTAAGACCCCCATGCTACATTCTAAATAAAATACAATTGGATCTGAGGGAGTAATCAAGGCCCATTGCCACATTCTAAATGAAATCACCTGATCTCAGGGAGTAATTAAGCCCACATACCACATTCTAAATTAAATACACCTAGATCTGAGGGAGTAATCAAGGCCCATATGCCACTTCTAAATGAAATACACCTGGATATAAGGAGTAATCAAGGCCTATATGCCACTTTCTAAATGAATAACACCTGGATCTGAGGGACTAATCAAGACCCACATGCCACACTTCCAAATTAATACATCTGGATCTGAGGGGGTAATCAAGGCCCATATGCCACATTCTAAATGAAATACACCTGGATCTGAGGAGTAGCAAGGCCCATATCCACTTTATAAATGAAATAACCTGGATCTCAGGAAGTAATCAAGGCCTATATTGCCACTTTCTAAATAATACAACCTAGATCTGAGGGAGTAATCAAGACCAATTACACTTTCTAAATAAAATACACCTGGATCTGAGGGAGTATCAAGGCCCATATGCCACATTCTAAATGAAATACACTGGATCTGAGGGAGTAAGCAAGGCCCATATTACACTTTCTAAATGAAATACACTGGATCTAAGGGAGTAATCAAGACCCACATGCCACATTCTAATGAATACACCTGGATCTCAGGGAGTAATAAGACCCACACGCCACATTCTAAATAAAATACACTTGGATCTGAGGGAGTAATCAAGGCCCATATGCCACATTCTAAATGAAATACACCTGGATCTCAGGGAGTAATTAACCCACAGGCCACATTCTAAATAAAAACACTTGGATTGAGGGAGTTCAGGCCCATATCCACATTCTAAATGAAATACACCTGGATCTCAGGGAGTAATTAAGACCCACACGCTACATTCTAAATAAAATACAATTGGATCTGAGGGAGTAATCAAGGCCCATATGCCACATTCTAATGAAATACACCTGGATCTCAGGGAGTAATTAAGACCCCATGCCACATTCTAATAAAATACACCTGGATCTGAGGGAGTATCAAGGCCCATTTACAAAGAGTGGAGACTATAACTGTTAAGGTGCCCATGCATTAGTAATTACCCTCTGACTGATCGCTACATTCAATCAATATTCCTGAAATCGCCTTTCCCGTTCTTTGTGACAGACATACATCACATCACAAATGAATGGGAACAGACAAGAACCTCGTGATTGTATTTCGGTAGAATGGAAAGGTGGTTCCAGGAATATAAATACTAATGTTCTGTAGAGTGACTTTTCAAGCCTAATTTAACTTTGTACTTTCACTTTCACAAGTTTATTGGTAATCTGCAACACTAGCTCTATTTGGCTTTTTAATTAACTTCCCCTTTACATGATCTCAACCAAAGACTCATTTTATCAGTATCAGTATTTTATCAGGATCAGAAACTTAGACACTTACCTTAATTTAGATCTGAAAAGGAAACAATGTGAAAAAAATATATGAGTATAAACTATGTGTGGTTTATCTTTGAATATATCAGAATGTTCTGTATAGTAACTAAAGTGGAGATCCACAGATACAAGAAAATAATATACCTAATTTCTTTATCCTTGGTATCTCCTTTTTCTATTTGTTGTTAAAATTGGGAAGCAATAGAGAACTGATATTGTATTGAATCTGTGTGCTATAGAACAGGATGGGTTAGTGAGTGTAAGATTTCAATTGGCTGTGATGCCTTTTTAAAAAGTGGAGAGGGAGGTTTTATGCAGGTCTATAGTAAGGGTCATTTCGACCCGAAACGCGTCAGACATCTTCTCTGATTTTTTTGCCATTCTGAAGTGACGGGAAGACCAGAGGGCGTTCTGGCTGAGAATCGAACGTGTATGGGCACTCAGATGGTGACTGTTCTTAACCTGTCCCATCCATACCGTATTTTTCCTGCCCGAAACTTGGTCGGCGTTCATCACCCAAGGGAATTTGGCGTGTGAACACGGCTTAAGCAAGCATTATTTACATGTTGTTGCTTTCCGGTAAGGACTTTAATGCTGTGTATGTGTCCTAAATTCTTATAGTTGAATGTAAAAAAGGGTCACTAAAGTACTCCCAGCCCTTTAAACTAAATGTGCCCACATGTACTGTAAAAGGTTTGTGAAGGAGGTAGAGGCATCTAATTCTACCTCCCATTTCTGCTTAATTAGGTGATGTTAAATGCAAAATAGGCATCTTGTTCACGGAGGGGATATTCTGAGATAGTATATCTCTTAAAACCCTAATTCAAAGGGTACAAGCTAATGTGTAGCCTACACTTATAGTGGGTAGGAAAAGTACATGATGTAAACTGGTAGACGATCTTTCATGATTGTTGACAGGTATTAAACGTTTAATTTGCTTTATTGATTTCAAAGTAGTCTTTAATAATGTTAAATGATGCATTTATATAGCATTCACTACCTTTTAAACAGAACATACGCTTTTAAAACCATTATGTCTTGGCCATAATAAAACATATTCGATGTCAAAAAATCTAACTGTACCAGTGTCAAAGAATTGTATGTGTTCTGTAATGTAGGAAATACAACTCTTCATACTTCCCAGACCTTGAATAATATAATGCATAATTCCTTATTGTAATGACCAGAAAAATGCATAATTATGTGATACAAGGATTTAAAACATCATTTTTTCTTAACCCTGAAAATAGATTCATTATCTCTAATGGAATGTTATTTTCCCCCTGCTTTCGTTAGGTATCTGGAAGCCTGTACTTAAGGGTTCAGCAGTGTAAAGACAGGATTAGCAAGATAGCACTGATGCATTTATAATGGGAAACTACACATCACAAATCAGTTAATTCTCTCCTACTGGTTATGATATCAATTGTCCTGTTCTGAAGGATTTGTTGTTGGATGTTTGTGTTCCACTGGATAAACAAGAGCTTTTCCTCTATGGAAATTCATTCCTGTGTTAATCTGATGATTGTGCCACTGAGAGGGATTTTGCTTTGATATCAGGAGGACAGTTCAGATACTGAAGCCAATGCAAAACTATTGATGGAGAACACATACTCGGCAAAGGACAATTTCCTGCAGATCCAATCTGTTTTGAAGAGGTAATCAATGCAAGGCCAGACCAATATGCTGCCCGGTTATAATGGATTATACAGTGGATTAATGGCATCCTGCTTACTAGACTTTAAAGAGGGTAGATCTGGTGTGCTCTGGGGCATTAGTGTCTAAGCCCCTTGGATAAAAATGTAGTTAATGTAGTGAACAGCAATCCAGTTATTGTTAACATAAACATGGTGGAGGGCAGTCAGGGTTTTTGGTAATTGTAGTGCAGTACCAGCTGGAGCACTGAGGTTGGGTATTCTTGATTTTTATTGTAATTTTCTTTTTTTGTTTGGAGCCTCAGGCTTCCTGCAATGTCTTCTTCCTACCCCTACATGCCATTGCCACTACTTTGTCTTAAAGGACATGTCCACCCCTTGTATAACCTATAAGAGAGAACCCCCCAACCCGCGTTTCGTTTTACCACTTGTTACAATGATGCTCACAGTCTGTGTCCGCGATCCACCGCTGCACTGGTCCCGCCTCTGCTGTTGCTGTCTGCATGCCCTTACATGCCGGGCAGCAGCCAAGGAGGCTATTTGTAAAGGCCATCAGCCATTGGCCTTGACGTCACTGTCATGGCCATGACTGACGTCCATTTCCAGGAAGTAGAATGGTGGTGGATTGTGGATTTGTAACGCCCGTAACTGTGACCATCATTGGAACTGGTGAGTAACTGGGGTTTGGGGGGTTCTTCTTACAGGTTAAATTTTTGTACAAGGGGTGGACATGCCCTTTAAGTATCTTTTTAAAATGTGCAGATTCAACACAATTTTTTTGAAGAAACCGTAGTTAAAAATGATTGTAATCTTCATTAAAAAACCAGTAATCATGGTAGAAAATTCGGTAATTACGGCTCAAAATCCCAGATGAACCCCCCTCCAAAAAAATCCACTTTAATTTGGTTTGAACCATATTTTCAAGATTTAAATTTCATTTGAATTATTTCGCACTGTGGTCTTAAACCTGATACAGAGTGGTATACCATGTGGCTATTATTATACTGAATCATGTTTAAAGACTGCACTGTACCCAACTGTTCCAGTACCACAGGTTTAGAAATATGCCCCCTAGTTATTGAAGACTACACTGGCTTTCTCGGGTACTAGTGAAATGTTTCTTTTAAAATGTGAAAGATAACAAATCTCTGAGGTAGTGATATTGATCATATTGACAATACTGACATTAATACAGTCATAACATATTTTAGTGAGTTGTGTGACACTGATGGTGTAGCAAAGCACCAAATTAAATAACTATAACAGATTTTCACTGCCCCTATGGATTGTTAAACATTAGCTGCACATTCATGGATATCAGAATGAAACAATTTTAATAGGCAAAATGGCATCTGGAACAAATGGGTAACAATTTCTGGGGGTTTTCCTAGTTGTGCCTTGGGTGCATGCAAAATCATGCCTCGTATTCGCCAAAAACTGACTCTACTAATTGGTAATATGTTGCTCAATAGTAAAGGCTGTGTGCAATGGGGATGGGTTGGGATTGGAACTAATTTTTAGCATCCTATTGCGTGGTTCTCAACATTTTCCAGACCTTGGCACACTTGTAATGCAATTTTTTCTTGACACACACCTGTGTTCTTAATTTGAATTAAAGGCCTAATTCCCCATGTATATGGGGATTAATATTATTATATATAATATAAATATATAATCTTTAGGATACAAAGTAACAAAAATGTAAGTTATATTGGTGAAATATAATCCACTACCAAATTTCTAAGCCACATCTCTCTGTCTCACCCCCATTTGAAACTGTCCTATAGTATCTCTTCTGTCTATGGGAACAGTGTGGACTGGCCCAAAGGGTTACAGGGGAACCCCGTAGGCCCACAGCCCACTCCTGAAAAATAGAGACAACGCTTAAATTTAAATACAGAGCCAAAGGACAACAAATAATTGAAATAAATATATGAGTCAGTAGGAGTAATGTAAATGAGTGAATAATAGAGATAGGAAAGTTAGGTGGGCCCGAAAAGCAAACCTAATTTCGATTGGAACTGCCATTTCAAAACCCCGGATACGACAATTAATTTTACATTTAGAAAAATTGCAATTCGAAAACACAATTGTGATGAACATTTAAAATTCAAATGCAAGGATTTGAATAGAATTTTTGGGACTTAACTTCAATAGGCGACCTGGAACCACTTTAACATTGAAACTCACCGAGATTCTTTCATCTCATCTCAGGTATGAAAATAAACCTATGCTCAGTGTCTAGATGATTAATAAATTCATGAATGTGTATGAGCTGAACATGGTTAGGAAATCTGCCTATAAGCTGCGGACCCACTGTACCAATCTTTGAAAGATGACAAACAGAATCTGTGGCTACACAGTCACAAGCCTTCTCCTACAATATATAAAGTACAGGGAGATTGCGTGTCCATGCCGTACACTTAACAATAGCGGATGACTCCCTATACTTAAGCAGAGGGGGCAACCACGACAGATGGAAATTTTCCATTCCTAACAATCGTTTCCGATGCCTCCAATTGATGATTAGAAGCAGTGATTTGAAACATACACACATACTGACAGTAATTGCCCTTTATCAGTAAAGTGTGTACCCAGCTTGACCCTTCATTGAAATGGTATTATAACTTTTTATAGCTTTCTGACAAAAGAAGAAGACCTTGTGTGTCAATGATTCTCCATCAAAATCATCATAACTGAACCATAAAGGCTAAATATAATGTTTGTTCAAACCCATAAGACAAACTATGAATACCTCTCTTTTTTCTGCGTAGATTGCTATTTCCTACCTTGCCCTACAGTCTTGTTACCTTTTCCAAACCATATAACTGTATTTAAAATCTCAACTCTATGTCCTATGTTACAAAATATTTGAGGCTTGTAATGATGGCACCTATGGTCCAAAATGAACTGTTAAGTCCATTTCCCAAGGAGGTAGGAAAGCCTATTCCTACCTTCCTAGCAAGGATAAAAGAACCCCCTGGGGCTCATTCCACGGCAGGTCTGTGAATCTGAAGTAGTTTCGGCTCTGAACTCGCAATATAAGCATCTCCTATCTCTAACATTCCATGCACAGAAGAATGAGTGGTGAGCTGTCAGCCGCTGCACGAGTGGAAACAGTGCACAGACTGTGCTAGCCACCACTTAGGGAGGGAGAAGTTGGATTTTATACCTCCCTGTAAAAAAATGTTAAAGCCTATTTTTGGATCATAGTTGCCCTTTAAAATTTATGACCAACTGGTGTTTGGAATTTTTGGATTTATATATTCATTATATCCTTAAAGGACAATCCCACCCTCATAAGAACATCTTTTTAGAAAGAATGGCCTCTTTAAAATATGTTGATATATCATATTTGTCCTCTGAATTCATTACTGTATGCCTGCTATGCTTCTGGATGCCTCATTGAAAATTAGCAATTTAGAAACCTGTACTTGAGCCTGTGCTGAGCCTGGGATGCTCGATAAGGCATCTAGGGATTAACATTCAGTCTTGGCTGTGGATGTCAACTGTCAATCCATAACTGACAGTTACTAACTGGAAGAACCAGGAAGCAGAATCAGGGGAACAGGACATTGTACAGGATTTCAGGTAAGACTTATATTATTCAGGTTTCAAACTATTACCGTTAAGTTTTAGGGAGTGATTACTTGTAAGTAAGTTTTCATTTTAGGGCTGGACTTGCCTTTAATGTAATATATGTAAAAAAATACACATGGGGATAGAAAAGGGTTTTATTGCCTCTTCAATTGTAATTTTTTAAAAACACTTTTATTAAGGGGTTAAAACATTATATCGACCTTCACCTTGCATTGGAGAAGCCAATATCTCTTTAACCGTAATAGGGTGCTTTAAGATAAAGACCCACCAATAAACCAGAATTAAAGTGGTTGATCAGCATGGGGGTTTTCTTTCTTTATGAATTTTAGCACCTGAGAGGGAAACATTGTGAGCTGAAATATAGATGATACATGATTTTCACTCCCCTACAAATAAAATTTATTCATTGCATCCACAAGCCATCACACAGATGGTCAGAAAATTGGCTTTGTGTAGGGATGTGGATTCAGCATGAATATTAATACAGACAGATGTAAAAGCATATTAATATGCATTTGGCTTTGCAGGGATGACACTACAATATTTTTCTAACCATTTCCATCCCGGGACTCGAGAACAACTGAGTAAAAGGCACTATTGTTACAATTCGCTCAGGAAACTACACGGTTAAATAATAACTCATTTAATGTAAAGCATATGGGTCACTGCTATAAAATGTGATATATGTTCCCTTTACTTTATTGCAAGATTATAGAACAGAAAAACATAAGGTTTTATTTTTCTCGCTACAGAGAGTGTTAATTACTAGAAATGGGTTTTGGCCCTGGCAGTAGAGGGAATTCTGTCTGTATCTTTAGCTTCAGACAGGCGTCTCGACCTGAAAATATTTCACATAAAATGCAATTGACATGTTTTAAAGTGTAAGAAATAGGGGTATTGCGTATTTTTGCCACCACCAGGCAGCAAATACATGTAGAATTAAATCTGAACCCAGTAAATTCTATTCCTTTTCTTACAGCTCAGACTTTATAAATTATATTAGATAGAGAGTTTATTTGGTGATACAGAAGATAGGAAAACAATGAAAATATTTGTTATTGCAACTTTTTGTTATTTTGTTATAACACAAATTTAAATGCCAAGTTTCAAATAAAATAACTGCAGTCTATATAAAAAGTACAGATGCCTTGTTACTTTTAACCAATGTGACAAATGCCATGGTCGTGGGGGTCATCCCACTTTCTAAATAAAATACACCTGGATCTGAGGGAGTAATCAAGGCTCATATACCACTGTCTAAATAAAATGCACCTGGATCTGAGGGAGTAATCAAGGCCCATATGCCACTTTCTAAATCTAAATGAAATACACCTGGATCTCAGGGAGTAATTAAGACCCACATGCTACATTCTAAATAAAATACAATTGGATCTGAGGGAGTAATCAAGGCCCATATGCCACATTCTAAATGATCTAAATGAAATACACCTGGATCTCAGGGAGTAATTAAGACCCACATACCACATTCTAAATTAAATACACCTAGATCTGAGGGAGTAATCAAGGCCCATATGCCACTTTCTAAATGAAATGGTTATAGATTACCTATTAACCTCTACATTACCACACAGGAGTTTGAGATATAAAACAGTGACCATTAACCCTACATTATTAGGAGTTTGAGATATAAAACAGTGACATTAACCCTACATTATTAGACAGGAGTTTGAGATATAAACGGTGACATTAACCCTATTCTATTGAAGAACGGAAGGTAAGGCACAGCTCCTTTACCTCCCTTTTCTTCAATAGAAATGGATTCAAAAAACTTACAAAAACCAGTGGAGATACCCTTTAAAATATTTTCAGGAGAGTCAATAAAAATTCTAATGCTAAAAATGGTGCAAATTTTTCCCCAACCAATCAGATGTTAGCTTTCAATTGTTAAATAAAATCTGATTGGTTGGGGCAAAATTACCACCATTTTTAACAATAAGAACTTTTATTGACTCTCCCTGTAAATATTTTAAACCTGGTTAAAAAAATATCACAGTATAATGATCATTTAAACACTAGTTAAAAATAAGTATTGTAAATAAAGTAGGTTAGTATAACCTTGTTAATACTGAGAATGATTATTTGTTGTTCTGCAAAGAAATCTAGCACGTGTAGATAGGCAGAATCAGAAAGACTTTAATATCATCACCATGAAACAAAACCTCTCTGATATTTCCCTCTTATCGAGCAATGCCGGTGATGAGGCTTTTGAAAATCAGATATGATTAATGGAGAAATGTCTGTTTCATTTTAATTTACTACAGCTGTATGATGGAACCTTTAACAGAAATCTGCATGCTAACTTCAGTTAAATGATAAAATCCAATAACAATGATGGCAGATGAAAGTACTGTACACATTCAATCTATTTGAACTACTGTGCCATATGTAGAACACAGAAAAGGAAACTTATCATGGAATTTATTAATTACTTTCACCATGTGTGAGAATCAACATTAAAAAATCATGTGTCACTGGTGATGGAACCTTAAACAAATAGTTCATCAAATACGCCAAGAGAAATATTTCAGGGTTAGTGCCTGTAGTTGGATGCATCTGATTGGCCACTCCAGATTAAAGGGTATCTCCACCCTCAATTTTTTTTATATAATGTAGGGTACCCCCTACCCCTGGCTGACAGGCAGTTTTGATGGTCAAAAACAATTTTTGAAGTTTCAACATGGAATCTGATTTTTAACCACTAAGAAGTCCCCAATGAAACCTAGCTCTACTAGTGGAACAAAATCCATTGGATTGGTGCATCTCTATCATTGAGATAACAATGCATCTTCAATGGCAGAAGGCGACACAGGTTTATTTACTTATTTATTAATAAACACTTTGGTTGTTTTTTACTGCCCCTATGCATGATACACCCTGTAGACAAAATTTTACAATTACAAAGAACCCCATAAAACACCAAGACCTCAATATATACAGTACCTGGGTCCTGGTATTACCAGGAAGGAGATCTGCTTTATTTCTGGCTTATCTGTTTTACTTTCCAGTCCTTTCAGGTAGCAGCCATCAGTTCAAGACCAACACCTGAACAACATGGCTTATGGCTGTTTCCCCTAGCCACCTTCTCTGTCACTGCACCAGCATGTAAAGCCATTAGAGGTAACAGTAACATTTAGGACAACTGGGACCCAGGTTGGGGTTTTGGGGGGTCCTTTATAATACAGTAAATGTTGTCTGTTGTGTGGATGTCCCTTTACAATAGTTTTTCACCTTTCTTGTTTATGCATCATGCAGTTCACACAGATGTAAAGTTCACAAAGAAGAACTTTATTTTTGCATTTGCAGCTTTCTTTATAAAAGGTGTTAACCTGAATACAAGTATAAAACTTCAAGACTAATCCTCAATGTAATCCTTTAGTGGTAAACAGACCAACGAACCATAAAACGCACAAACCTGAAATGAAAGTCTCTTAATTATTTTATTTTTCAGTTTCATATAAATGAGCTCCAAACATTACTAAAGAAGTGCCACACAACTATTTCAGACTTACAGGGCGATGCCCAGTGGGCACAGTTCATTCAAAGAGAGTGAAGTTCCACCTGTCATGACTTTTTTAGTGGCTGCACCTACGCAAATGAGACTTTTTTGCGACTTTTTGACCTTTTTTTTAATTCGCTTTATTTTAACAGTTCAGATATATCTTCAATAGCACAACTCTACTTATAGCATGTGGCATAGAAACTTAGCCATACACAGATTTTGTTGTTACATTTACATTTCAATCAAAAGTTATATTTGTTCCGTTTATCTGTACATGATTTATACAATATTTATATCGTATTAGTATATTGTTTAACATTTGGTTATAGCTGCGCTGGGCTATACTCTACCAAATTCTATATTTTAAATACATAGAACAATTTAACTAAACTTGTTCTGTCTGTTTTTTCCCAGTAATAGTATATTTGAGTCTACTGCCTTTAGCTTTACTCTTATTTGGTAGGTTTTGTTGGCGAGACAGATGTCGCCCAAGGGATGGGGTGGGAGAGGTGGTAGTGGTGGGGGGACTGGGTTCATCCCCATCTTCGTTAGACATTATAGGCTAATTGTGTCACAGGGGGCAAGTTAATGCATTGAAAAGTAGCAGGAGTGGATGCCAGGGTTCCCATATTTTGTCATATTTGGAGGGGTTTCGTCTATGCTGGTATTTGATTTTCTGGAAGGGTATTTCTTTATTGACAAGGTCCACCAATGCTGTAAGGTTGGTAATTCAGGAGCCATCCAGTGGATAACTATGGCTTTCTGGCATAGAATAGTATTTGACTGAGCAGTATGTTTTTGGAATTTAGGCCACAGTTCTTTGTCTACGCATCTCAAAACGCAGAGCTCCGGCTACATATTGACTGAGATTTTCAGTTGTTTGTTGATGAAGTTTATGATAGTTTCCGTAGTGTTGGAGATATGGACATGCCCATATAAGATGGCAAAAATCAGAATTGGTCGTTCGGCATTTAGGGCATTCTGTTTGTTGCAGTGGTCTATATGTTAAAATAGTTTTGGGGTGAGATACTGTAGGCTTGATTTATGATGTAGAATTAAATTAATTTGTGCTGCTGGCGAGACCTTTTTGTGGCTGGTCAGCAGCATATCTAATGTATCAGTGTCCATGGGGTTAATGTGATTTTTTCCATTTTTCAATTAATTTGTTGATGCTTGGTTGAGTGTGTATCTGTATAAGTGCCCTATATAATCTAGATATTAGACCTGGCGGGTGTTCGATTGTAGAACTGAGTGAATTGGGTGTGTGTCTATTACCACATGAGTTTCTCGAACTGGTTCTTCAGCAGTGTCTGAGTTGGTAGTATCGAACTGAAAGGATTTGGTGTCTTAAATTGATCACTTAATTGTTCGTATGCTTTGAACTCGTTGTTTATATAGATATGTCCAAAGTTATGTATTCTGTATTTCACCACAGCTCTGCCTCATGAAATGCTGGAAGGTATGGATAGGCATAGTTGTTCCATACTGGGGTGTTCTGGGGATTTTTAACGTATTTAATTAGTTTGTTTGCCTGTTTCAAACTTTAATATCTTGGTTGTGGATTACTGTTCCACCTCCAATGATGTGTTTCATTGGGTTCTCCATGTAGGTAAGGTATGAGCTTTTGAGATAATATTGTAGCATGTAATCCGAATGGGTTGGACATTATTCCTCCGATACCCAGCATCTTTGATACTTAAGTTGGCTAGAAGTGTACATTTGGAAATTGGGTAGACGAAGCCCTGCAAATTCCTTAGAGGCTTGTAGTTGGCAGAGTTTCACTTTTTTTTCCCCATAGGAATGATACTAGCAGTCCATTGATGGTGGAAAATAATTTTGGTGGGATATAACTCATTGCATGTTTCAGCAAATATAGGATTTTTGGTAAAAGGAAGATTTTTATAACATTGGTTTTCCTATGAGATTCAACGGTAGCACCTTCCAATGTTGGAGTTTATCTTTTATAAAGTTATCAAAGGAGAAGGTTAGTTGTGGAATTCTGATAGTAATTTGGTGATTATATGCCTAGGTATTTGAAGGAGGTAACAGTTGGAATTGAATACTGGTTTGTGTCTGTGTGCTGCATTATCGTTGATTGGGCACAGGTAGGATTTTTCCCAATTAATGTATAGTCTCGACTTTGGGCCAAATTCATCTATAGTTTGTATTGCTGCCTGTAGAGAGCCCCCTGATGTTACTATGAATAAGATCAAATCATCTACTTATAGCCCTATTTTTTCTTTGTAAGGGCCAAGTCTTAGGCCTTTATATCTGGGTATGACATGATCCTGAGTGCCAGGACTTCAATAGCGACAGCGAAAGGAATGGCGATATGGACATCCTTGTCTGGTGCCTAGCTTAGCTTAAAGGGGTCAGATGTAATCCTTTGTACTGTTATCTGTTAGGCATGTTAGCATGTTAGGCTATATATGTTTGTCCAAATCCGAATCCTTTCAGAACCTCACATAAATATGCCCCTCGATGTAATCAAAGGCTTTCCTGGAATCCAAGGACAGTAGTATCCTGTACCATGTATTGTAACGATCCACATTTGGATTATAGTTCTTCTGATGTTGATGGACGCAGATTTATTGGGCATAAAGCCCGTCTGTTTATCAGCCACTAATGAGGTAATGACCTTTAGCAATTATTCCTAGGATCTTAGCCAGAATTTATAGTCACGTGTTAGCAGGGAGATAGGTCTGTCCTGACTCTCAGTTGGTTTCCGGTTTCAGGACTACTATAATTTTGCTTCACTTAGTGATCTGGGAGGCGGCCTATTTCAAATGCTGTATTGTACATTTGACTAGGGTCACAGAGTATTTCTTCGTATTTCTTATACACTTCGATTGGTAGACCATCTAGTCCCGGACCTTGCCAACTTGTAGCTGTTGGATTGCTGTTCCTATCTCTATTAGCGTAATTGGGGAGTCCAAGGAATTCCGCTGTGTTGCAGTAAGTTGCGGTAATGGAGTAGATGCTACGTAGTCCGCAAGTTCTTGTTGAGTGGCTGTTAGACATGTGTGTAGAGATTTGCATAGTAGGTCCGGAAGCTGCATACAACATATCCATCATGTAAGTGGCCCAAGTGGGTTCTCTGATTTCTAGTATTGTAGTAGGAGTGTTTCTTTTTTTTGTCATGTATGTTAATAGCTTTGCTGATTGGTTGCCTAGTTCAAAACAGGACTGTTAAGTGAAAAAAGTGTTTTCTCTCTGCCTTGTTTTGTAGGAGTATATATATGCTTATTGCTTGGAGTAGAGCTTCATATGTCATTGGATTGGGTTGCAGACATGCTTGTTCTGATTGTAGTGTTTTTTTGTCTCTGGGCTTCCTCTTTTTCCCTGGTGCATCCCAATTTCTAGTAATAGTATAGCAATACCTGTATTAGTTCTAAAAAGTGTCCACCTGGTAGGCCCACATTGTTTACTGCTGCCAACCGTTGAGGGATTTAACATATCTAGCATTTCCACAGCAAACATTTGCAAGTAAATAGTATATCTTAGCAATATCCTTCCTAGTGAGAGGCGGAGTTCGCAGCAGATGGGTCATATTTCCCACTTGGAGTTTGTATGAATCTCCGTGGGGTCCAAGTACTGTTACTCACTGCCCGGTTATATATCAATCTGGTGATAAGCTTTGTGCTGTAGAGCCGGGTGGATCAGGTTCACTTGCAGGCTGATGCGCATATTTGCTGCCGCTGTTGTCCTGCCTGTCTTTTCTTTTTTTACCCCTGGCAGAAGCTGTTGTGCTATTCAGGATAATGTGGAAAGTGAGTATGGGTTCAGGAGCTCTCTTCCACACGTCCGTTCATGCCGCCATCTTGGACAAGCCCCCTCAACTTTTTGACTTTAGCTAGTGGTTTGCAAGGACCAATGGACTGAACCTTAGTTCGACAAACTCAAACTCTTTAGAACTTCACAACACAAATGTATACAAATGAAGTACAAGTACAAGAAACCCTCGAATGTGTGTTTAATTTCGGTAACCCTGGAATGTAGTGTTCGATTTCGGTAACCCTTGAATGTAGCGTTCGTAAACTGGAAATGTGGCCTTTTTAGTTCAGTAACTCTTGAATGTGGCCTTCGATTTTGGTAACCCTGGAATGTAGTGTTTGATTTCAGTAACCCTCGAATGTAGTGGTTGATTTCGGTACCCTTGAATGTAGTGGTTGATTTCCGTAACCCTCGAATGTATTGTTTGATTTCGGTAACACTAGAATGTAGTGTTTGATTTCGGTAACCCTCGAATGTAGTGTTTGATTTTGGTAACCCTCGAATGTAGTGTTTGATTTTGGTAACCCTCGAATGTATTGTTTGATTTCGGTAACACTAGAATCTAGTGTTTGATTTCTGTAACCCTCCAATGTAGTGTTTGATTTCGGTAACCCTTGAATGTAGTGTTTGATTTCGGTAACCCTCCAATGTAGCGTTCCGTAACCCTGGAATGTAGCCTTTTAAGTTCAGTAACTCTTGAATGTAGCCTTGGATTTCGGTAACCCTTGAATGTAGTGTTTGATTTCGGTAACCCTCCAATGTAGTGTTTGATTTCGGTAACCCTCGAATGTAGTGTTTGATTTTGGTAACCCTCGAATGTATTGTTTGATTTCGGTAACACTAGAATCTAGTGTTTGATTTCTGTAACCCTCCAATGTAGTGTTTGATTTCGGTAACCCTTGAATGTAGTGTTTGATTTCGGTAACCCTCCAATGTAGCGTTCCGTAACCCTGGAATGTAGCCTTTTAAGTTCAGTAACTCTTGAATGTAGCCTTGATTTCGGTAACCCTCGAATGTAGTGTTTGATTTCGGTAACCCTCATGGATGTTTGTTTCGTACCCTTGAATGTATTTTGATTTCGGTAACCCTCCAATGTAGCTTCCGTACCCTGGAATGTAGCCTTTTAGTTTAGTAACTCTCGAATGTAGCCTTCGGTTTCGGTAACCCTCGAATGTAGTGTTTGATTTCGGTAACCCTCCAATGTAGTGTTTGATTTCGGTAACCCTCGAATGTACCCTTCGATTTCGGTTACCCTCAAATGTAGCGTTCCTAACCCTGGATGTAGCCTTTTGATTTCAGTAACCCAAATGTAGGCTTCGATTTCGTTACCCCATGTAGCGTTCCATAACCCTGGAATGTAGCCTTTTGAGTTCAGTAACCTAAATGTAGGCTTCGATTTCGGTTACCCTCAAATGTAGCGTTCCGTAACCCTGGAATGTAGCCTTCTGTGTTCAGTAACCCTCAAATGTAGGCTTCGATTTCGGTTACCCTCAAATGTAGCGTTCCGTAACCCTGGATGTAGCCTTTTGAGTTCAGTAACCCAAATGTAGGCTTCGATTTCGTTACCCTCAAATGTAGCGTTCCGTAACCCTGGAATGTAGCCTTCTGTGTTCAGTAACCCTCAAATGTAGGCTTCGATTTCGGTTACCCTCAAATGTAGCGTTCCGTAACCCTGGAATGTAGCCTTCTGTGTTCAGTAACCCAAATGTAGCCTTCGATTTCGGTTACCCTTGAATGTAGCTTTCAGTAACCCTCAAATTTGTCTTTAACCCTCTAATGTAGCAAAAACTCGATGCGGAAACAAGACAATTGCCTGATCGTAAGGAAAGTTATGTTTAAACATGTTTGGTGATATGTACGTGATCCCCAGACATTTCCTAGGTGCCAGAGTCATTTCAGTAAGTTACCATTGTTATTATTCCTCCCATTGACTTTAATGGGTTAGTTTTCGAACTAACAAACTTACTAAATTTCAGAAGTTCGAAATGAACGGAAGTTTAGGAAATTAGTCCATCTCTTTTTATAAATGCGAATTGCATTCTGGTTGTGTTGCCCTGTTAATGTTGTGATTACCTATATTTAAACCAGTGGTTTTTAACCTTTTATAAACTGCATCACACTCTGCAATGCAAATTTCTATTGTGGCACAACAGTGTGTTTAAGTCAAATGTTTCATAAATTTTCCAGTAAATTTTATGCATTCTAATAGAATTTGAATATAGCGCATTAAGGTTAATAATTTAAATGACATTGGCTACATTCATATTATGTAACAAAATTAACGGTACAATTGAGGAAACGTCCTGGGTGACCTATCATTATTAGTCAAGACAATTTTTATTTTACTCTTGTGTGCTGGCTTAATATCTTTCTCTATTACTTAGAGAAATAGAACTTGAGGGAGATCTGCTGCCTCATCCATGACAATAGATGATCAGTTTTGCATGACATGACTATTCCTTTTCCATAACCATGGTTACATCATTCTCCTTACATCATTCTCCTTTAATGTAATCAAATATTACTCCTGTTTAATGCATTTTATGTCATTTGAACTGTTATAGATGCGCACAGATATATAATAGCAGGTGGACATTAAGGTAGACAGATGCTTAGCTTAGCCTTAACGCTGACTTCTGATAACACGCTTAACTCTTTACATTTCATCTAATAAAAAAAACTTCTCAGAAAAAACGTGCTCCGACACATTGTTGCACCCCAGTCTGAAGGCATCTATTTTAGCTATTCACTGACACCTGCAGAAGACCATGAGAATGCAAATAAAATGGAAGAGAAAACTGTTACTAATCCTTGTTGACTACTCTTTCTATTGAAGAACGGAAGGTAAGGCACAGCTCCTTTACCTCCCGTTCTTCAATAGAAATGGATTCAAAAAACTTACAAAAACCAGTGGAGATACCCTTTAAAATATTTTCAGGGAGAGTCAATAAAAATTCTTAATGCTAAAAATGGTGCAAATTTTTCCCCAACCAATCAGATGTTAGCTTTCAATTGTTAAATAAAATCTGATTGGTTGGGGCAAAATTACCACCATTTTTAACAATAAGAACTTTTATTGACTCTCCCTGTAAATATTTTAAACCTTGGTTAAAAAAAATATCACAGTATAATGATCATTTAAACACTAGTTAAAAATAAGTAATTGTAAATAAAGTAGGTTAGTATAACCTTGTTAATACTGAGAATGATTATTTGTTGTTCTGCAAAGAAATCTAGCACGTGTAGATAGGCAGAATCAGAAAGACTTTAATATCATCACCGATGAAACAAAACCTCTCTGATATTTCCCTCTTATCGAGCAATGCCGGTGATGAGGCTTTTGGAAAATCAGATAATGATTAATGGAGAAATGTCTGTTTCATTTTAATTTACTACAGCTGTATGATGGAACCTTTAACAGAAATCTGCATGCTAACTTCAGTTAAATGATAAAATCCAATAACAATGATGGCAGATGAAAGTACTGTACACATTCAATCTATTTGAACTACTGTGCCATATGTAGAACACGAAAAGGAAACTTATCATGGAATTTATTAATTACTTTCACCATGTGTGAGAATCAACATTAAAAAATCATGTGTCACTGGTGATGGAACCTTAAACAAATAGTTCATCAAATACGCCAAGAGAAATATTTCAGGGTTAGTGCACTGTAGTTGGATGGCATCTGATTGGCCACTCCAGATTAAAGGGTATCTCCACCCTCTAATTTTTTTTTATATAATGTAGGGTACCCCCTACCCCTGGCTGACAGGCAGTTTTGATGGTCAAAAACAATTTTTGAAGTTTCAACATGGAATCTGATTTTTAACCACTAAGAAGTCCCCAATGAAACCTAGCTCTACTAGTGGAACAAAATCCATTGGATTGGTGCATCTCTAGTCATTGAGATAACAATGCATCTTTCAATGGCAGAAGGCGACACAGGTTTATTTACTTATTTATTAATAAACACTTTTTGGTTGTTTTTACTGCACCCTATGCATGATACACCCTGTAGACAAAATTTTACAATTACAAAGAACCCCATAAAACACCAAGACCTCAATATATACAGTACCTGGGTCCTGGTATTACCAGGAAGGAGATCTGCTTTATTTCTGGCTTATCTGTTTTACTTTCCAGTCCTTTCAGGTAGCAGCCATCAGTCAAGACCAACACCTAGACAACATGGCTTATGGCTGTTTCCCCTAGCCACCTTCTCTGTCACTGCACCAGCATGTAAAGCCATTAGAGGTAACAGTAACATTTAGGACAACTGGGACCCAGGTTGGGGTTTTGGGGGGTCCTTTATAATACAGTGAAATGTTGTCTGTTGTGTGGAATGTCCCTTTACAATAGTTTTTCACCTTTCTGTGTTTATGCATCATGCAGTTCACACAGATGTAAAGTTCACAAAGAAGAACTTTATTTTTGCATTTGCAGCTTTCTTTATAAAAAGGTGTTAACCTGAATACAAGTATAAAACTTCAAGACTAATCCTCAATGTAATCCTTTAGTGGTAAACAGACCAACGAACCATAAAACGCACAAACCTGAAATGAAAGTCTCTTTATTATTTTTATTTTTCAGTTTCATATAAATGAGCTCCAAACATTACTAAAGAAGTGCCACACAAACTATTTCAGACTTACAGGGCGATGCACCAGTGGGCACTAGTCATTCAAAGAGAGTGAAGTTCCACCTGTCATGACTTTTTTAGTGGCTGCACCTACGCAAATGAGACTTTTTTGCGACTTTTTGACCTTTTTTTTAATTCGCTTTATTTTAACAGTTCAGATATATCTTCAATAGCACAACTCTACTTATAGCATGTGGCATAGAAACTTAGCCATACACAGATTTTGTTGTTACATTTACATTTCAATCAAAGTTATATTTGTTCCGTTTATCTGTACATGATTTATACAATATTATATATCGTATTAGTATATTGTTTAACATTTGGTTATAGCTGCGCTGGGCTATAATCTACCTAAGATTCTATATTTTAATAAACATAGAACAATTTAACTAAACTTGTTCTGTCTGTTTTTTTCCCAGTAATAGTATATTTGAGTCTACTGCCTTTAGCTTTACTCTTATTTGGTAGGTTTTGTTGGCGAGAGCAGATGTCGCCCAAGGGGGATGGGGTGGGAGAGGTGGTAGTGGTGGGGGGGACTGGGTTCATCACCATCTTCAGTTAGACATTATAGGCTAATTGTGTCACAGGGGGCAAGTTAATGCATTGACAAAGTAGCAGGAGTGGATTGCCAGGGTTCCCATATTTTGTCATATTTGGAGGGGTTTCGTCTATGCTGGTATTTGATTTTCTGGAAGGGTATTTCTTTATTGACAAGGTCCAACCAATGCTGTAAGGTTGGTAATTCAGGAGCCATCCAGTGGATAACTATGGACTTTCTGGCATAGAATAGTATTTGACTGAGCAGTATGTTTTGGAATTTAGGCCACAGTTCTTTGTCTACGCATCTCAAAACGCAGAGCTCCGGCTACATATTGACTGAGATTTTCAGTTGTTTGTTGATGAAGTTTATGATTAGTTTCCCGTAGTGTTGGAGATATGGACATGCCCATATAAGATGGCAAAAATCAGAATTGGTCGTTCGGCATTTAGGGCATTCTGTTTGTTGCAGTGGTCTTATATGTTAAAATAGTTTTGGGGTGAGATACTGTAGGCTTGATTTATGATGTAGAATTAAATTAATTTTGTGCTGCTGGCGAGACCTTTTTGTGGCTGGTCAGCAGCATATCTAATGTATCAGTGTCCATGGGGTTAATGTGATTTTTCCATTTTTCAATTAATTTGTTGATGCTTGGTTGAGTGTGTATCTGTATAAGTGCCCTATATAATCTAGATATTAGACCTTTGCGGGTGTTCGATTGTAGAACTGAGTGAATTGGGTGTGTGTCTATTACCACATGAGTTTCTCGAAACTGGTTCTTCAGGCAGTGTCTGAGTTGGTAGTATCGGAACTGAAAGGATTTTGGTAGCTTAAATTGATCACTTAATTGTTCGTATGCTTTGAACTCGTTGTTTATATAGATATGTCCAAAGTTATGTATTCTGTATTTCATCCACAGCTCTGCCTCATGAAATGCTGGAAGGTATGGATAGGCATAGTTGTTCCATACTGGGGTGTTCTTGGGGATTTTAACGTATTTAATTAGTTTGTTTGCCTGTTTCCAAACTTTAATATCTTGGTTGTGGATTACTGTTCCACCTCCAATGATGTGTTTCATTGGGTCTCCCATGTAGGTAAGGTATGAGCTTTTGAGATAATATTGTAGCATGTAATCCGAATGGGTTGGACATTATTCCTCCGATACCCAGCATCTTTGATACTTAAGTTGGCTAGCTAAGTAGTACATTTGGAAATTGGGTAGACGAAGCCCTGCAAATTCCTTAGAGGCTTGTAGTTGGCAGAGTTTCACTTTTTTTTCCCCATAGGAATGATACTAGCAGTCCATTGATGGTGGAAAATAATTTTTTGGGGATATAACTCATTGCATGTTGCAGCAAATATAGGATTTTTGGTAAAAGGAAGATTTTTATAACATTGGTTTTCCCTATGAGATTCAACGGTAGCACCTTCCAATGTTGGAGTTTATCTTTTATAAAGTTAATCAAAGGAGAAAGGTTAAGGTTGTGGAATTCTGATAGTAATTTGGTGATATATATGCCTAGGTATTTGAAGGAGGTAACAGTTGGAATTGAATACTGGGTTTGTGTCTGTGGTGCTGCATTATCGTTGATTGGGCACAGGTAGGATTTTTCCCAATTAATGTATAGTCTCGACTTTGGGCCAAATTCATCTATAGTTTGTATTGCTGCCTGTAGAGAGCCCCCTGATGTATCTATGAATAAGATCAAATCATCTACGTATAGCCCTATTTTTTCTTTGTAAGGGCCAAGTCTTAGGCCCTTTATATCTGGGTATGACATGATCCTGAGTGCCAGGACTTCAATAGCGACAGCGAAAAGGAATGGCGATATGGGACATCCTTGTCTGGTGCCTAGCTGTAGCTTAAAGGGGTCAGATGTAATCCTTTGTACTGTTATCCTGTTAGGCATGTTAGCATGTTAGGCTATATATGTTTGTCCAAATCCGAATCCTTTCAGAACCTCACATAAATATGCCCACTCGATGTAATCAAAGGCTTTCCTGGAATCCAAGGACAGTAGTATCCTGTACCATGTATTGTAACGATCCACATTTGGATTATAGTTCTTCTGATGTTGATGGACGCAGATTTATTGGGCATAAAGCCCGTCTGTTTATCAGCCACTAATGAGGTAATGACCTTTAGCAATCTATTCGCTAGGATCTTAGCCAGAATTTTATAGTCACGTGTTAGCAGGGAGATAGGTCTGTCCTGACTCTCAGGTGGTTTATCCGGTTTCAGGACTACTATAATATTTGCTTCACTTAGTGAGTCTGGGAGGCGGCCTATTTCAAATGCTGTATTGTACATTTGACGTAGAGGTCCACAGAGTATTTCTTCGTATTTCTTATACACTTCGATTGGTAGACCATCTAGTCCCGGACCTTGCCAACTTGTAGCTGTTGGATTGCTGTTCCTATCTCTATTAGCGTAATTGGGGAGTCCAAGGAATTCCGCTGTGTTGCAGTAAGTTGCGGTAATGGAGTAGATGCTACGTAGTCCGCAAGTTCTTGTTGAGTGGCTGTTAGACATGTAGAGTAGAGATTTGCATAGTAGGTCCGGAAGCTGCATACAATATCCATCATGTAAGTGGCCCAAGGTGGGTTCTCTGATTTCTAGTATTGTAGTAGGAGTGTTTCTTTTTTTGTCATGTATGTTAATAGCTTTGCTGATTGGTTGCCTAGTTCAAAACAGGACTGTTAAGTGAAAAAAGTGTTTTCTCTCTGCCTTGTTTTGTAGGAGTATATTATATGCTTATTGCTCTTGGAGTAGAGCTTCATATGTCATTGGATTGGGTTGCAGTACATATGCTTGTTCTGATTGTAGTGTTTTTTGTCTCTGGGCTTCCTCTTTTTCCCTGGTGCATCCCAATTTCTAGTAATAGTATAGCATTACAGCTGTATTAGTTCTAATAAGTGTCCACCTGGTAGGCCACGATTGGTTTACTGCCAATCCTGTTGAGGGATTTAACATATCTAGCATTTCACAGCAAACATTTGCAAGTAAATAGTATATCTTAAGCAATATCCTTCCTAGTGAGAGGCGGAGTTCGCAGCAGGATGGGTCATATTTCCCACTTGGAGTTTGTATGAATCTCCGTGGGGTCCAAGTAGCTGTTACTCACTGCCCGGTTATATATCAATCTGGTGATAAGCTTTGTGCTTGTAGAGCCGGGTGGATCAGGTTCACTTGCAGGCTGATGCGCATATTTGCTGCCGCTGTGTCCTGCCTGTCTTTTCTTTATTTTTACCCCTGGCAGAAGCTGTTGTGCTATTCAGGATAATGTGGAAAGTGAGTATGGGTTCAGGAGCTCTCTTCCACACGTCCGTTCATGCCGCCATCTTGGACAAGCCCCCTCAGACTTTTTGACTTTTAGCTAGTGGTTTGCAAGGACCAAGATGGACTGAACCTTAGTTCGACAAACTCAAACTCTTTAGAACTTCACAAACACAAATGTATACAAATGAAGTACAAGTACAAATGAAACCCTCGAATGTAGTGTTTAATTTCGGTAACCCTGGAATGTAGTGTTCGATTTCGGTAACCCTTGAATGTAGCGTTCGGTAAACCTGGAATGTGGCCTTTTTAGTTCAGTAACTCTTGAATGTGGCCTTCGATTTTGGTAACCCTGGAATGTAGTGTTTGATTTCAGTAACCCTCGAATGTAGTGGTTGATTTCGGTAACCCTTGAATGTAGTGGTTGATTTCCGTAACCCTCGAATGTATTGTTTGATTTCGGTAACACTAGAATGTAGTGTTTGATTTCGGTAACCCTCGAATGTAGTGTTTGATTTTGGTAACCCTCGAATGTAGTGTTTGATTTTGGTAACCCTCGAAGTATTGTTTTGATTTCGTAACACTAGAATCTAGTGTTTTGATTTCTGTGAACCCTCCAATGTGTGTTTGATTTCGGTAACCCTTGAATGTAGTGTTTGATTTCGGTAACCCTCCAATGTAGCGTTCCGTAACCCTGGAATGTAGCCTTTTAAGTTCAGTAACTCTTGAATGTAGCCTTGGATTTCGGTAACCCTCGAATGTAGTGTTTGATTTCGGTAACCCTCCAATGTAGTGTTTGATTTCGGTAACCCTTGAATGTAGTGTTTGATTTTGGTAACCCTCGAATGTATTGTTTGATTTCGGTAACACTAGAATCTAGTGTTTGATTTCTGTAACCCTCCAATGTAGTGTTTGATTTCGGTAACCCTTGAATGTAGTGTTTGATTTCGGTAACCCTCCAATTAGTCGTTCCGTAACCTGGAATGTAGCCTTTTAAGTTCAGTAACTCTTGAATGTAGCCTTGGATTTCGTAACCTCGAATGTAGTGTTTGATTTCGGTAACCCTCCAATGTAGTGTTTGATTTCGGTAACCCTTGAATGTAGTGTTTGATTTCGGTAACCCTCCAATGTAGCATTCCGTAACCCTGGAATGTAGCCTTTTAAGTTTAGTAACTCTCGAATGTAGCCTTCGGTTTCGGTAACCCTCGAATGTAGTGTTTGATTTCGGTAACCCTCCAATGTAGTGTTTGATTTCGGTAACCCTCGAATGTAGCCTTCGATTTCGGTTACCCTCAAATGTAGCGTTCCGTAACCCTGGAATGTAGCCTTTTGAGTTCAGTAACCCAAATGTAGGCTTCGATTTCGGTTACCCTCAAATGTAGCGTTCCATAACCCTGGAATGTACCTTTTGGAGTTCAGTACCTAATGTCATGCTTCGATTTCGGTTACCCTCAAATGTAGCGTTCCATAACCCTGGAATGTAGCCTTTTGAGTTCAGTAACCTAAATGTAGGCTTCGATTTCGGTTACCCTCAAATGTAGCGTTCCGTAACCCTGGAATGTATCCTTTTGGAGTTAGTACCCCCAAATGTAAGGCTTCGATTTCGGGTTACCACACCTCAATGTAGCGTTCCGTAACCCTGGAATGTAGCCTTCTGTGTTCAGTAACCCAAATGTAGCCTTCGATTTCGGTTACCCTTGAATGTAGCTTTCAGTAACCCTCAAATTTGTCTTTAACCCTCTAATGTAGCAAAAACTCGATGCGGAAACAAGACAATTGCCTGATCGTAAGGAAAGTTAATGTTTAAACATGTTTTGGTGATATGTACGTGATCCCCAGACTATTTCCTAGGTGCCAGAGTCATTTACAGTAAGTTACCATTGTTATTATTCCTCCCCATTGACTTTAATGGGTTAGTTTTCGAACTAACAAACTTACTAAATTTCAGAAGTTCGAAATGAACGGAAGTTTAGGAAATTAGTCCATCTCTATTTATAACATTGCGAATTGCATTCTGGTTGTGTTGCCCTGTTAATGTTGTGATTACCTATATTTTAAACCAGTGGTTTTTAACCTTTTATAAACTGCATCACACTCTGCAATGCAAATTTCTATTGTGGCACAACAGTGTGTTTAAGTCAAATGTTTCATAAATTTTCCAGTAAATTTTATGCATATTCTAATAGAATTTGAATATAGCGCATTAAGGTTAATAAGTTAAATGACATTGGCTACATTCATATTATGTAACAAAATATACCTTTTTTAGAAATAAAATGTGCCTGGTAAAAATATGGCGAAGACAACATAACAAAAATCTATTCTGGTTTTCCTCGCACTCCTTTATATTCAAAAACTTGGTGCTGTTTCCAACAAACTGCTAACCACTGGCAGTGAATACCTTGTATGAGTTATAATAGCGGAGAGACTCACTCTTTCAAGTTTATAGTGTTTTATTGTGACATGCGGCATGCACTGCATTTCAGGGTTTACCCCCTTCCACCCGAAGAAGAGTGTGTCTCTCAGCTTTTATAGACAAGCTTTTGAGGGATCTACCCCCTGACTCAGGTCAGAGGACATGAGGAAGAGGGTAGATCCTTGAAAGCTTGTCTACTAAAATAAACTGTTAGTCCATTAAAAGTATCACAGTTCTCTACTTTTTACTACATATATTGGACTAATACGGCAAAACAATTTTTATTTTTACCAATGTATACTAGACCAGTTTGAGAAACCCTGTACTAGAAAGCTACATTAAGTAATATATGTAACAGATACCAGATACAACCTTAGCAATTCAGCCTAATGTTAGAGAGCATAATCAGAAGGTTATTATAAAATATATGATTGTGTCAGTACTCTAGGGTTATTAGTCTTTAAATGGGGCATTCGGACAACAATTTAACAGAATATTGTCTGCATGAATATACACATTAACGAAGCCATTTAAACAAATGATTACAATATGAAATGTTAAAAGGATTCTGGAATTTTGTTGACATGTTTCAAAGTCAGACAGAGAAGAAATGACAGCAGATGTTTGAAGTCTAAGACATGTATTGGCTGAGTAGTAGTATAGAGACGAAATTGCTTTGAACTTCACCCATACTTTAAATACTTGAAATCAATGGGGGTCATGCAGCTCTTTTAATAGAGTGATGTGGTACTAGCCTTGAAGGTCTCCACATTGACAAGTTGTGTACTTCCTAATGGAGGGGGTCATAAAAATGCAGACTCCCTAATGAAAGCAAGCATTGTCAGGAAGGGACGCATTGGTGCAAGTTCCCCATTATGGCTACAGTATTCTCAGGAATATGGTTCTTTATAATGTGTGTTCAATGGAACTGACCTCATGAGTTACCACAGGAAATTTAATCTATAAACTGGACCTTTCTTACTCAGACTGGTGATTTTTTTGTTTATTCTTAAATGGTTGTCACTAGCTCTATTCATCAAACTCTTAAAGGGGGAAGAGACTTGTATAATCCCGTTTCAGATGCAGAACCATTAAATAATCATTAAACTTCATGGTTTGACTTGAGAGCCCCAACACATCTACAAAGAGTTGAGGGTTTTTTTGGTCTTTTTTTTTACGCTATTCACGACAAAAGCATTTAGATGAGATTTTAACTTGATAAAAGGAGCATTTTGTGCTACTATCAGTTTCATAGAAACAACCCTTTTTTTCCTTGAAGAGGATTTTTTTTTCCACAATAGTAAAAGAAAATAAAGGCAGATGGCCAACTCCTTTTAATATCCATTTGCTTTATTTGAGCAGTTTAATGTACTGAAACAGTGTTAAATGTTGCTATTTGCTCGATGGTAAACAACGACATTACCCAGAATCCATCGGGCAGATTGGTAGGAAAATGAGACTTGGTGATTAATTAAACTGGATGTTTTTTTAGCAATTGAAATGAAGGATACGTAATGTGGGGCTTACTTTCCATGACTGTAAATTATCAAATAATAACCTTTCTTAATGCAGAACATTTAATTCTTGTTCCCATAGATATTTAAAGGGCATGTCCACCCCCAAAACTATAACCCCCCACTTATGGCCCCACCATGTAGTGTAGTAAAATCCTTACCTCACATCTCAGCTCCATAAGGTTCTCCTGTAGTCCCCCCCCAAAGTCCCAAAAACTGCCCACCAGGAGGATGGTAGAGAAGTACTGCGTACTCCATGCGTACTGCAGCCCTTCTCCCCCTCCCTCCCCCCGATTAGGATTCCCTCCCCCTAGCGTAAAACACTTTACATATAATATTCCCCCTGTCCCCCCAGCCCCAACCGCTATATTTTTATTATTAGAAAGTGCCCCAAACTTTACTTACCTTCCCTCTTTCCTCCGCCGTACTGAACTCCCGGCAGCCGCGTCTGTGATTGGCTGCCGCTCACAGACACGACTGCCGGTCCCGCCCCTCTGCTTGCATTTTCTCGCAAGCAGAGGGCCTGGCAGTGCAGCCAGTTTGGGGCACTTTCTAATAATGAAAATATAGCGGTTGGGGCTGGGGGGACAGGGGGAATGTTATATCAAAAAAAAATTTTTCAAGGGTGGACATACCCTTTAAGAGCAAAGAGAATAGAAAAGAAAGTTCATGTTATAATATTCTGTGGTTATTGTCATTTATTCAGGGAAATGGTATAGCCTTCTATCATATCATATATATCTAAAATTGTTACATAATGAATATGTATGTGATAGAAATATCGTGTGAACTTTATGATGTTTATCCTGTTTTGTAAAGGCCATTTGTCTGATGAGCTTGAGAAATGGGTGATGATAGTCCCTGAAACGTTGCTACAATAAAAAGCTTGTTTTGGAGTGTATTGATTGGAATGTGGTGTGTTGCTCTGTGTTTTATGGTGGTGGACTGGTGGCTCGGTCCTCCTGTGAACGCTGGCACAAAATAGCTCAGTCTGCTGCTACTATTCATATCTTATTTTGAGAAAAATGAAAAAAAAATATGATAGTAAAAACTGTCAGCTAAATATTTAAAGGAGAATCCTAGTCACACAGTAATTGACTGCTTTCTGGCAGAAAATGACAGGTTTCAGGTTCATTCCCTACTTTATTAACATATGTTTTGCCTGATCCTGTGAATTTTAATTTGCACAACCGCACGTGGGTTCTACCAACAGAAAATAGGTAGAGAATATTGGGCAGCAGTTAGCCTGTACCTTGTCTAGAGGTGGCCATACCATGCCCAATAGAGAATCCAATTAGAGACAATGTTTTTCACTGTTTTACAGAATGTTTATATCCATCGTGATAACATCTGATATGACCGGATCATGTTTTTAATATATTTGTTTGTTCAAATTTTATGGATTGTTCAAAATTTCACATAATATACATGGAGAATCTTCTCAACTGCTGGTCATTGAATTGTTGATTCAATTGTTTCAAAACTCCCCCCCCCCAGTAAATATATTTTAAAGACTAGAGAGATTGTATTTATTATAAACAGTTAAGAGGTGGAATATCATTTTACAAGGCAAATAGCTGGGATCAAAGCCAGACAGTAAATCTTAATTAAGAGTAGAGATAGACTAGAACTTGAGCCGAACTATTCGAATTTGAATGAATTCAGACTTCTCGAACTATCCCGGACCCGGATTTTCTATATTTTCGGACTTTTGAATTTTCGACCGTTCGAATGTGCGAGTAAAATGCCTATTATACCTATACGCGAGCATCAAATCCATGAGTAAAGGGTCTATTAAAACCTATACGCGAGCATCAAATCCACGAGTAAAGGGTCTATTAAAACCTATACGCGAGCATAAAATCCGCGAGTAAAATGTCCATGGTATCTAAGCGCGAACTCAAGCATCGAATCCGCGAGTATAGTGTCCACTAAAACCTATACGCGAGCATCGAATCCGCGAGTAAAATGTCCATGGTATCTAGGCGCGAACATCGAATCTATGAGTAAAGTGTCCATTAAAGCCTATACACGAGCATCGAATCCGCGAGTAAAATGTACATGGTACCTAGGCGCGAACATCGAATCTACGAGTAAAGTGTCCAATAAAACCTATACATGAGCATCGAATCCGCGAGTAAAATGTCCATGGTACCTAGGCGCGAACAATCAAAATTGACACTGTTGCCCAAGTTTGCAGGCTTCCAGCAGATAAAGTGACTAGTTTACGAACCACAATCAATGAAGTGTTGGCTTCCAGGAAGGTTACGTTGCAGCACATTCAGGTCTCACTCGGCAGGCTTAATTTTGCCTGTCGAGTGATGCCAATGGGCAGGATATTTGCGAGGCAGCTGGCTCTGGCAACCTCGGGAATAAAAAAGCCCCATCATTTAGTAAGGGTCACCCAGAGCATCTGAGCAGATTTGAATATCTGGTGGCAATTCCTAGATATATATAATGGCAAATCCTATTGGCAAGACAGTATCACCAGCCAAGATGAGCTACAGCTCTTCACAGACCCCGCTGGCTCCATTGGCTTTGGGGCTTTTTTTCAAGGACGCTGGTTCGCAGCTCCCTGGCCAGCTGAATGGCGGTCCTCTGAGTTAATCAAAAACCTAGCCTTCTTGGAATTGTTTTCTATTCTGGTCACAGTGGAGCTCTGGGGGGATGATCTCAGGAACAAAGCAGTATTATTCCAGTCCGATAATATGTCTGTGGTGCAAGCAATCAACAGTTTGACCTCTTCTTCCCTACCAGTCATTACTCTATTGCGCAGGCTTGTACTGAGTTGTTTACAGTTACCGTATATACTCGAGTATAAGCCGAGGTTTTCAGGCTCTAAAAATAGCATGAAAACCTAACCTCGGCTTATACTCGGGTCACTAGGTAATGTGCCATGGTGGGACTTGCTCTGCTGAGGAGACCCAGTGAAACCACTAATTTCCCACATGCAGTAGAACACCTAGCACTCCGATAACTCGCCAGTACACTGTGGACAGTCCTCAGCACCGCCCGATGGTCTTGACGCGGCAACTTACTTACGGTACTGTAGCGCGACTGGAACTGGGTTGAGGACCGTGCTGTCATGTGACCTTGTGCACGCTGACCTCATTCCACAGAGACCACGGGAGCGGTTTGTTCGTGAAAGCCTGTACAGTGCCTGGGGCTATGGCGCATCCGTTTGGGGGGTAAGAGGAGGCAAGAACATTGGTTCTTCTGCTGGTGTCTACTGATGGGATACTGGGAGTTGGCTCGGGCATGTCTTCCTCCCAGTTGCATCGAGGACCCCAAGTATGGTAAATGGAGGAGAAACTGATAGACTTGGTGACGGCCCTGCACCTGCTTAGGTCAGTCACTTAATACTGCTGTCATTATAGGGGGCTGCCTGATATAACTATCATTATAGGGGGCTGCCATGCTGCTGTCTGATATTACTGTCATTATAGGGGGCTGCCATGCTGCTGTCTGATATTACTGTAATTATAGGGGGCTGCCATGCTGCTGTCTGATATTACTGTCATTATAGGGGGCTTCCATGCTGCTGTCTGATATTACTGTCATTATAGGGGATGTTAGGTCTGTCACTAACCTGTCTGTTTGCTCGCTCGATTTGAAGACTGCCCAGGTACGGTAAGTGAACTTGGGGGGCTCTAGGGTGGGGGACAGTATGCCATACAGTAACACACAATACCTTTCTACTATAGGTGTTTGGAAACTACAACTCCCAGCAACGAAAGCATACTGGGAGTTGTAGTTTCCAAACATCTACAGTGGAAAGGTATTAGGGTTACTGTATGGGATTACTGTACATTTAAAGGGCAACTATCTACCCTCGGCTTATACTCGAGTCAATCATGGTTTTCTGATTTTGGAGGCAAAAATGGGTACCTCTGCTTATACTCGAGTCGGCTTATACTCGAGTATATACAGTAACCATATTATTTAGGGCACGGCATGTGCCAGGTTACAAGAATGTAATCACTGATGCTTTGTCTCGGTTGCAGTTGGACAAATTCCGCCAATTGGTACCAACAGCATTGGAACACGGGGAAAAATGCCCACAACACATGTGGCAGCTCAATTAGGAGGTATGCGGGAGTGGATCAGATGCTCTTTATCCCCAGCAACTTGGACACTATAAGAGGGTATGGAACGAATGGGTGGTGATGGAGCAGGAGGTAGATGGGCTAGCACATGATAGTGAAAGCATGGATTTAATGATTATGTTTATGGTTACATTATTTAATAAAGGGGGCATTTATCGGTTACATAGACAAAACTTTAGATTTTTTTTTAGTTTTTTGTTTAAAGCAATGAATTGGGCTGACCATACAAAGAATTTCCTGGTGCGACAGGTAGTAAAAGGCTTTAGAAAAGGAAAAACTATGATAGATATGAGAAGACCAATCACATTACCTATATTAGAAGGCATATTCAACCATTTAAGCCTATTAACGAAGTCACCTTTTAAAGGGGTTTTGTTCCATTTAGCCTTCTCATGGACCTTTCATGTGGCCTTCAGAATATCCAAACTAGTCAGCAATAACAGGACGGGACAAGGGGGAATTCAAGCAAGGGATGTTACCCGGGAGGCAAGTGGTTTACACATATGTGTTAGGAACCCTAAACCAGCAAAGGGTAGGAACATTAGTATACTGTTACATCCAGTGAAGGGAAGGCAAACGTGCCCACTAGAATGCCTCCGAGAATTCAAAGCTATACGCCCTCAGCTTAGCGGATCCTATCTTATACATGAAAACGGTACTTCCTTGTCACGGTTTCAATTCGTAGCAGTGCTCCGCCTAGCATTACAACGATTAGGCCTCCCCCGAAAGGATTATGGTAGTCACTCATTCCGGATTGGGGCTGCAACAGAAGCAGCGCGGTGGGGTTTAAGTGAGGAGACCATCAATAGAATAGGAAGATGGGAGTCCCGCCACTTTCAGTCTTATGTAAGGCCATTTTAAGTTGAAACATTGTAGCTTAGGATGTCTAATTACTTGCCATTACAGATACGTCGCCACTGGCTTTTTGGGTATTGGGGCATTCCTACGTAAATTGGGCTGAAAGGAGAGCTAAGGCTCGGCCAAATGGGGCACAGCTGGGATTTCAGCCTAACGAAATTGCTGTTACTTGGTTGGGTAGCAGGGGATTAAAGTGGGAAGAGGTAGTTCCCTTAACTATTAAACAAGCCAAACTTAAAGGGCCTCCACGTATATTATTGTTGCATGTTGGGGGAAACGATTTGGCACACTGCCCTATGAGGGTCTTGGTTAAAAGCATACACCGAGATTTCTTGCGCTTACGGTAAGTTTTCCCTGGTCTAGTAACAATCTGGTCAGAATTCATCCCTAGAAAGACGTGGCGTGGGGCGAGGTCAGTACAGGCCATTGAGAAAACCCGTATAAAAATTAACAGGGCGGTTTTCAAAATTCGTACAGTTAAATGGGGGCATTGTAGTAAGACATGTTGATTTAGAGCACGATAGCTCTCTTTTTGGTCCAGATGGTATCCATTTAAATGAGGTGGGTCTTGATTTTTTTAACCTCAAGTTGCAGGAGGTGTTGGAAAGGGCAGTTTTTGTGTGGCACACCGGGCGAGGTTGAGTTTTCAGCCCCCGCCGATGTTGGCGGGATCCTTGCCAGTCTGCCAGAATAGCTACAGAAATGTCACAAATATTGGGTTGATCCTGGTCTAACTCCTAAGGTGGGTGGCCAGTGGTTGTTGTTATATTACTGTAATTTGCTACTGTAATGGGAGCTCACGTGCCAGATTGATGTCAATTTGTCGGCCGAGCCAGGATAGCCGGCTGGCTGGCATCAAGCGTAACTGGAAGGGCGGACTGGCAGGGATTCTGATAACTGAGTATTATACTTTGTTCTAACAATTTGTCAATCAAGTTATGCTATTGATGATTGCTATTTAATGTATGTGTTCTTATTGATTAAACATGTTGAACATGTGCAATAAAGCTGTGGCCAATTATCCAAATGTATGTGTTTGTCATCATTCTACAAGGGGGAGCTGGGGAAGGATAAAAGGGGAGCCGGACGTAAGTTGTAAAGGTAAGAGGAATTGACCCTACCAAGGTCAAGGGGAGCCCAAGACCGAGTGCAGTTAGGGAAGGGGAATCATGACCTGGTGGGGCAGGACGACCAGGATAGGCCAGTTCAAAGGTAGCTAAGATGTGATTGGCCTGATAGGTTATAAGAAAGGGGGGCAGCAACACGCGGTTACCTTTTCCCGCTGGCAACCTACAGGAGAGGATCATCCCACCCTCCCTCCCCAAAAAATTCATCTGGGTGGTACATGTTAGGGTAGGCCTCATAATGGAAATTGGTAACAGATGCTCCCAAGCAGTGGAAGATGGTTTACCAATGGGTTGCTGGTTTAGTTTCTCAGAGATAAAAGGGGAGACGGACGTAAGTTGTAAAGGTAAGAGGAATTACCCTACCAAGGCCAAGAGTAGGTTCACTGCAGTTTGCCACCATTGCTGAGGAACCAGGCAAGCAAGGCCCCACTGGGCATACCCAACATGTAAAGATAATATTCAGAATAATTAGGTATGCATACTATAAACCAACAGGGAGATTCAATAAAAGTTCTTATTGTTTAAAATGGTGCTAATTTTGCCCCAATTCAATATGGCCCAAATTCGTCTAAAACCCACATTAACCCGATGAAATTTCGGGTTAACGTGGATTTTAGATGGATTTGCACCATTTCCAAATGTTCGTAGCGCGAAACTTAACGGGACTTTGAATGGGGTTTTAAAGTCGCGCTACTTACTTTAGCCCGATCCTGCGATGCAATACCTGACGTAATCTTGTTACGTGACCTTCAATATTGAATCTGCCCGATGAATTTTTATTCAATCTCCCTGTAAGACTTTTAAAAGCAATGATATTATGCACTGAACTTTCCCTCCCTTTTTGAGGTATGCGACAAGGAATTGTTACCACTTCATGCTGGGCATGATTCCTCTTGTATAATAATGAGCACCCCTTTTAAGAGATTCAGAGACAGATTCTAGAAATATTGAATTCTCTAAGATTTGAAAAAAATTCGAATTTCTGGGATAATTATTGAATACGGAAGCTCGAAAGTAGCGTGTGTGTGACTTTATTTCAAGTTCTGGAGGTCTGTACGTGTTCCCCAGACCATTTCCCAGGTACAGTAAGTTACTATTGCTATTTGAATTCAGAAACAGATTTTAGAAATATTGAAAAAGTTAAAGTTCAATTGGAAGTCGGGTTGAGTTCCAGTTCTAGTCCATCTCTACTTGGGACTGCCCCTTGCAATACGATGTACTAACTATTTCTTAAAGGTTTCTAGGGGTTCCTCAACAGATAATGAAGGGAGCTGTACGGATCCAGCCTTGGCAGGAATATATTTAAACATAGATATATTGACTGATACATTTATCTATCTATGTTGGCACATTGCGATTCTATATGTTCAGCGCCATATAAAAAAAAATTAAACCAATTATCTGGCATCCCTTGGGGTAAGTAACCCATTTAGCTTCTTTTGTAGGTTCACTGAAAATTGCAGAGACTATGATGATTTCCTAAATATTTAAACCAAACACTGTGTTTAATTAGCACTGATCGCCATTCTCTTCCATGTATCATTATTATCAAAGGCAATAAAAAAACATATTCCATAGCTCAATACCAACAATGAGAGGCACAAATGTGCCGTGTGCCCAGATTTGTCATAATTAGGTTCCTAACAACTAAATACCAACAGTAATATTTATCCCTATACGGTCCTTTTGTGTATTTAAAATGATGAAATAAAAATAAGATTAAAAAGCTGATACTGAGACTGTCATGAGATAAAAATTTAGAGGAACTTATTCCAGACACAGCAGATGTAACATTTCTATCTTTATTTGATGTGCCGAGAAGGAGCAGATCAGAGCCATAAATAATGGTATGGAGAAAGAAAATGAGCATTTCTGTCAGTCTTTCAAGAAGCATTGCCCAGATACGCTTGAACACTTCGGCTTTCCTCTCAGGCACAATAATTCACATCTAAAGAGAATAGCGAGGGTTTTTTTTTGCTTGGTTGTTTACTCGAGAGCTTTGCACTGTTCCGTTTGAAGATAATTTGAATTTAAAAAGTAAAACTAAGATGGCTGTGGGGTTGTAGATTTTGTGCCTCTTTCTAGCTGTACTTCAATGCTTCAGTAAAATAAAAATGGCCTAAACTCAGGTCCTTGGCTGGAAAAAACAACTTTGTATGTATATTGGCTATCTGACCAATGTATTACCAACGGGCTATCTGACCAATGTATTACCAACAGGCTATCTGACCAATGTATTACCAACGGGCTATCTGACCAATGTATTACCAACAGGCTATCTGACCAATGTATTACCAACGGGCTATCTGACCAATGTATTAACACCAGGCTATCTGACCAAGGTATTAACACCAGGCTATCTGACCAATGTATTACCACCATTTTATCTGACAATGTTACCACCAGGCATCTGACCAATTTATTAACACCATTTTATCTGACCAATGTATTACCACCAGTGCTATCTTACCAATGTATTACCACCAGGCTATCTGACCAATGTATTACCACCAGGCTATCTGACCAATGTATTACCACCAGGTTCTCTGACCAATGTATTACCACCAGGCTATCTGACTAATGTAAGTTCATATATACAAAATGACACGTCCGGATCGCATCTATTGCACCTCACTCTCCTGTTCCCACCTGCAGGTAATTTGCCAAATATTTTGAAAGAATGAGGAGACGTGCATGCAAAAAAGGTACTGCTAAGGCATAATTTATTGCGACATGTTTCGGATCAGTATCGATTCTTTCTCAAGCCTTGAGAAGAAGAGCCTCAGCAGTACCTTTTTTGCATGCACGCATCCTCATTCTTTCGAAATATCGGACTAATGTATTTACACCAGGTTATCTGACCAATGTAGTTATACCAGACTGTCTGACCAATGTATTTACACCACACCTGTGTGTTTGCATTTAAGGGCATATATATAAAAGAGCTGTATCAAAAATTCATATCAGCCGGTATTTTTACGAACAAGGTACAATTACGATCAAGATCATAAAACACAATATCAGTCGTATAGTTCCCCTATCCCCTATACAATACCACAGAGGCATGTACTCTTATTTTACTTACATAGCAGCCGTACTTTTATGCTAGTCCATGGTATAGGAGGTTTCCGATACCACGGGTTCCTAAATATGCCCCTAAGAGAGCCATGCATTGGCACATGGCTTCCAGGTTCAGTGAGTAATTAAGCCTTTTGAGAAACCAACAGGACCGCCATGCCAAAGAAACTGTATAAAAAAGTTTGGGGGTGATCTTACATAGTAACATAGTAATTGAGATTGAATAAAGACATAGGTCCATCTAGTCCAACCTTGATACCCTCCTCTTTTACCCTACTTAACTGTTGATTCAGAAGAAGGCAAAAAAAGGGAAAAAAACAGCTAAAACAGGGTATGGGGTAATTCCATAATGGCTATCGGAAAGTATCTCTGGATCAACCAGAACTAAAATACATTTATTAATACCAGCAATTCTCAATATTTTTTAGTTTTAGGAACATATTTAGCGCACTTTTAAAGCTATTCAATGAACTTGCCATTACTACATCTGCTGGAAGACATTTCCAAAGTTTCACCGTTCTCAATGTAAAGAAACCTTTCCTAACCTGAATATGAAACTTCTTTTCTTCCAATCTTAAAGGATGTCCACGTGTCCTCTGATATGACTTATTAGTGAACAATGCACCAGAGAGTTTATTATATGGCCCATTAAAGGGCATGTCCACCCCTTTTTATGATTTTTGGTATAGTGTAGGTCTCCCTCCATCAGCCCCAAATGCTATATTAGTTTTTACAGAAACTACCCCCAATCATTACTTACCTTTCCTCTGGCATACTGTCCTGCCGGTCCTGGGCCGGACCGGCAGTCTCTTCCCTGATTGGCTGAGAGGCAGCCAATCACGGACCCGGCTGCTGGTAGTGGAGAATGCCGGGGGGGGGGGGGGGGGGAAGGTAAGGTAAGTAGAGTTTGGGGGAGTTTCTGTAAAAAATAATATAGCGGTTGGGTTGGGGGAGGGAGCCCTACAGTACACCAAAGGGGTTTTATGCTAGGGGGAGGGAGAGCAAAATGGGAGGGAGAAGGAGGGCTGCAGAGCGCATGGTAAAATTCTCCCGGAGGAGAGAAAGGAGGCAGAGTCCTATATGGACTCTGACAGGCTCCTGGTGGGCAGTTTTCTGGACTTTGGAAGAGCATAGCAGGGCAGCCATTTGGAGCAGGGATGTAAGTGGGTTAAATTATAGTTTTGGGGATGGACATGCCCTTTAATATATTAGTATAACGTGATTAATGTAAACAGCCCTAACGTGTCTAATCTGCCTGCTTAGTTAAGCCCCTCCATTCCCCTTTTTTTTTAGTTGCCCTTCTCTGAACTGCTTCCATTTCAAAGATTTTTTTTTGTATATGGGGTTCCAAAACTGCACTTCATATTCCAAATGAGGCCTTACCAGTGCCTTATAAAGAGAAAGAATAATATTTTTCTCCTTTGATACCTTGTGATACCTTTTATTGGCTAACTAAATTAAAAAATTAAGCAAGCTTTCGGGAGTCCTAAGCCCCCTTCATCAGACTGGATGTTACGGGGGCTTAGGACTCCCGAATGCTTGCTTAATTTTTTAATTTAGTTAGCCAATAAAAGATATCACAGCTCTACTTCTCTTCTCTTACTTATGGCTAACACGGTATAAACCTCAACTATTGCTGTTGCTGTCTGGCATTGCTTGTTATCTACTAGAACCCCCCAAATAAGTTTCCATTAGAGATTGACTTAGCACAGAGTTATTTATGGTGTAGGTGGCACAAGTTTTGTTAAACACTAAATGCATCACCTTACATTTATCCACATTGGGCCATATTTGAGAATGTGCGGTATCGAAATTTAGCGATACCATGTGTTATCACAATTTAGTGATACAGTGTGTAACCGATAATGTATGACAGCGGCTGTAAATGTACAGCTGCGGTCGAACATTTACACTGAATGTTCATTAATTAATGAACGTTCGGTATAGAATACTATGCAGTAGTAAACAACCGCAATGGTGTTCTATGGGGATCGTAAATCTATGATTATCATTATCATTAATTTATGATAACAATTGTAACTTAATGATCATTAAACCGATCGGAAATTAATGATCAGTTTAACGATGTGGTTTTGCTAAAAAGAGATACCGCGCCTTTATAAATATGGCCCATTGAATCTTATCTGTCACTCATCTGCAGCAATTGCACATCATTTGAAGCTTCCAAAGCTCTGCATAGTTTATGCTCTCAATGTAACTTCTAAGTCATTTATAAAAAGATTAAAAAGAATATAGGGCAAGATCACCCCCAAACTTTTTTTTTATACTGGGGGCTCTATCCAGGGAACATGAGTTACTGTACTACTGTAACATTTTTAGAGAAGAGAAAGTGTGAGTATTATGATCTTGGAGTTCATTATTTTTTTGTTTATTATCTGGTTTTTTATTTGTATTAAAAAATATTACGTTTGGGGTGATGTGCCCTTTTTAAAAGAAAATCTGTTGTGGATCTCAGTTAATTCCCCCCTAATTATTAGGGTTTGGGTCTCTTTAAGAGGGAGGTTCCTTTTTCTTTTGGGGTTTTCATGTGCGTGCTATAAATATATATATGGGGCTTTTTGTTGTTTAGCCACGCCTCTGATGAAGTCATCTTAAAACGAAACGCGTCAGGCGGGAATAAAAT
This sequence comes from Hymenochirus boettgeri, assembly GCA_019447015.1. Taxonomy (NCBI): domain Eukaryota; kingdom Metazoa; phylum Chordata; class Amphibia; order Anura; family Pipidae; genus Hymenochirus; species Hymenochirus boettgeri. The sequence goes on from CM033474.1 coordinate 240,346,656, forward strand.
GTTGGGGCCCTATTTATAAAAAATCGTTATCGTTATTGTAAAATACCGATCGTTATCGTAAAATAACGACCGGGGTTTTACCGATAACGACCGTTATTTACCGATAACGGTCGTTATCGGTAAATAACGACCGTTATCGGTAAATAACGGTCGTTATTGGTAAATAACGGTCATTATCGGTAAAACGACCGGTATTTACCGATAACGACCGGTATTTAACGATATCGGTAAATAACGGTCGTTATCGGTAAATAATGGTCATTATCGGTAAAAACCCGGTCGTTATTTTACGATAACGATCGGTATTTTACGATAACGATACCGATCTTTTATAAATAGGGCCCTTGGACACCGTTTGTCATGTTCTAATAAAGCTGTTGCTTGTGAAGGTTCTCATTCATCCAGGTCATGGTATATCTGTGGTATTCAATTAGATCTACTGGACTTGGAGTTTAGTTCTTGAAGACATTTCGCTAGTCATCCGACTGGCTTTCTCAATTCAGAATGACTTGTACAAGAATCTGTGGCAATTATGTACCCTGGAAAATCCCAATTAGCATATCACAGTCAAGTGATCGGCACCATTTCCACGATCGGACATGGTGGAAAACCTCGTCCGATCGTGCGGCCCTCTATGGACTGCACGATTCTCCTCTGGCGATGGGGAATGGGGATGCGTCCACCCAGCCCTCCTTACACAAATAGTGAGCCCTTTTCATTTAATTTTATTGTGCTTATAGAAGCAACTTTTATATTATTACAAGGTTTATACTGTTTTATATTGTAACTAGTATTTTATGTGGATGTGCTGTCAACCTCTTCCTCCTTTTCCCCTTATTACATATTTACCCTAATGTAACCATAGTGGGATCTACAACTGCCAATAATATTTGCTTAATACATATTTAATGAAAACAGCAGTTCTAACATTGAGATATATTGAGGCCACATTTGGGTAAGAGGTGCATTATTTACACTAATTGTAGCACAATTTGTTAGGAACAAAAATCTAAACACATGGCACCGTGGAATGGAGATCAAGGGGGAAATATAGGGGGATAAATATGGTAGTGTTCTCAAAAAACAAAAATTCTATGAAAGGAATCGGCCAATTCTTTCCATTAGGATATTCATGTTAAACACTTTTACTTTTCTTATAAAAGTCTAGCCAGAGGCTCTGGATACATAAGAAATCCAACAACTAAATAACAGTAGAAGTATTAGTGCTTAAAATTTCTAACCACAGCAATCAGGCAAAAGCAAATTGTACAGTAACCAGCACTCAGAAAAAGTGAAATGGAAGATTGGATTTAAAATGATAATAGAGCCTTTCAAACCGAAGAAATACGGTGCTATTACAAAAAGCCAAATTATGGTGCGGTATCAAAGGCTTTTTTTTTAATTTAAAGGTAACACACCATTTTAACAGATACCGTATCCGTTCCCTCTAGATTTTGTTGAATAAAATCTGCATCAAATACTTTGTTCGAGTTATTTTTACTTCATTTATTCTGTAAAAACCTTTCAGCTAGAATCCTTGCTAAATATTTGGACATTTATAGTCATTCAGACTCTTTCTATTTCGGAAATGATTCGATATTTCTGTAATAGGTCCCTTTGCATATTTTAAGCTGAGCAAATAATTAAACATATATTTAGATGTGCCAATCATTAACTTTGGGCTTCATTTGGCAACTGTAATTTTTTCTGCCTGAACTACGCTTTTTGATACCATGCTTGGTTCATGAATGTGTGTTTGGCCCTTTGGCTCCGTTTCTAACCTTATCTCTGTCTAATCCCTTTAAACGTGTTTCTCTGACTGATTCGGTTTGACTATACTGGTGCCCTGTTCTGCTTTAGTTGCTCTTCTTGAGTATACTCTGCCTCAGCATAGATATCTTGCACTCCAATTCCTGGGGGCAAAAACTTGAAGTCTTTCTTATACACTTACAGAAGTTTGCAGTTTATTTCTGCATTTGATTGCTTTTGCTTGGCTTGGTTTACTATACCAAAAAGTACGAGCGCGAATGACCAGAAGAACATGATTCAGTAAGGCAGAAGAACTTCCTGATTGCATTTTGCTACAGAAGATGTTTCTGTTATTATTACAGTTTTTATTTGTCTTTATCTTAGTTTTGACAATGTTGGTGCTTTTGTAAGCTAGCAGTCAATTTGTGGACCAGCATGGCCCTTGTTGGAAGAGATGCTTTGCACAAGTCTTCCCTAGATTGTGTGCAACCTGTGAGTTTTGCTCCAAAATCAGATTTTCAAAAAGTTTTAAATATTAGAAAATTCGAAAAAACGAACCTAATAGAAGTCAATGGGAGACAAAGGTCAAAGTTTTCTGCGTTCAGTATTGAATATTCTACGTTTAATACTGAATATTCAAAGTTCGATATAGAATATTCAATAGATAATATCCTATGTTCAATATATCACATTCCATTTCCATAATATAATAATTGACCTAACTGTTGATACAGAGGAATGCAACACCCCTCCCAGATAAAAATGGGGTATGGGGTAATTCCTTCCTGACTCCAATCGGAAAGTATCCCTGGATCAACCAGAACTGCAGTATATGTATAAATACCAGTAATTCTCAATATTAGTATATAGTATCCCCGTACTAACCAGTACTACAGTATATGTATTAATACCAGTAATTCTAAATATTATATAGTATCCCCGTACCAACCAGAACTACAGTATATGTATTAATACCAGTAATTCTCAATATTATAAAGTATCCCCGTACCAACCAGAACTACGGTATATGTATTAATAACAGTATTTTTCAGTATTATATAGTATCCCCGTACCAACCAGAACTACAGTATATGTATTAATACCAGTAATTCTTAATATTTTATAGTATCCCTGTACCAACCAGAACTACAGAATATGTATTATTTTATCCCCATACCAACCAGAACTACAGTATATGTATTAATACCAGTAATTCTCAATATTATATAGTATCCCCATACTAACCAGAACTGCAGTATATGTATTAATACCAGTAATTCTCAATATTATATAGTATCCTCGTACCAACCAGAACTACAGTATGTGTATTAATACCAGTAATTCTCAATATTATATAGTATCCCGGTACCAACCACAACTACAGTATATGTATTAATACCAGTAATTCTCAATATTAAATAGTATCCCTGTACCAACCAGAACTAAAGTATATGCATTAAAGGGTATGCCTACCCTTAATTTATATTTTTAGTATACAATTGGACTTTGGGGGGGGGGGGTGATTACTGGAGAACCACTTGGAGCTGGGATGTAAGGTAAGTATATTATTGCACTACACATTGGGGCCAGTAGTGGGGGGGATTATAGTTTTGGGGGTGGACATGCCCTTTAATTCCAGTAATACTCAATATTATATAGTATCCCTGTATCAACCAGAACTACAGTGTATGTGTTAAAGGAACTGTAAACTTAAAAAAACAAGTATTTGTCAATCGTTTCTATTATTCACAGGGAGGTGAGAACGCTTATTCTCACCTCCCTGTGAATAATAGTTTGCTCAAGGGACACAGCCGAACTTACCTTACCTGGCGCTCCACTCGCAGGTCCTTCTGATCTAACAGCCGCGCTGTCCTGCTCTCCTGATCGCACGCCTATCTTTTGTATTGGCGCGCATGCGCCCAAAGATAGACACGTGGTCGGGAGACAGGGGCAATGTGGCTGTCAGATCAGAAGGAGTGAGTGGAGTGCCAGATAAGTTAAGTTCGGCTGTGTCCCCTGAGCAAACAATTATTCACAGGGAGGTGAGAATAAGCGTTCTCACCTCCCTGTGAATAATAGAAACGATTGGTAAACACTTGTTTTTTTGGTTTACAGTTCCTTTAATACCAGTAAATCTCAATATTATATAGTATCCCTGTACCAACCAGAACTACAGTATATGTATTAATACCGGTAATTCTCAATATTATATAGTAACCCTGTACCAACCAGAACTACAGTATATGTATTAATACCGGTAATTCTCAATATTATATAGTATCCCTGTACCAACCAGAACTACAATATATGTATTAATACCAGTAATTCTCAATATTATATAGTATCCCTGTACCAACCAGAACTACAGTATATGTATATGTATTAATACCAGTAATTCTCAATATTATATAGTATCCCTGTACCAATCAGAACTACAGTATATGTATTAATACCAGTAATTCTCAATATTATATAGTATCCCTGTACCAACTAGAACTACAGTATATGTATTAATACCAGTAATTCTCAATATTATATAGTATCCCTGTACAAATCAGAACTACAGTATATGTATTAATACCAGTAATTCTCAATATTATATAGTATCCCTGTACCAACCAGAACTACAGTATATGTATTAATACCAGTAATTATTAATATTATATAGTATCCCTGTACCAACCAGAACTACAGTATATGTATTAATACCAGTAATTCTCAATATTTTTTAATTTTAGAAACATATCCAGTCCACTTTTAAAGCTATTCAATGAACTTTCCATTACCACATCGGCTGGAAGACAGTTCCACAGTTTCACTGTTCTCATTGTAAAGAAACCTTTCCTAACCTGTAGATAAACTAATCTTAAAGAATGTCCATGAGTCCTCTGATATGACCAATCAGTGAACAATGCACCTGAGAATTTATTATATGGCCCATAAATATATTTGTATAAAGTGATCAATGTTAACAACTCTTAACTTGTCTAATCTGCCTTAATAATTAAGGGGGAAGTTCAGAACAAAATCATGTACTTTTCATAAAAAAGAGCAGTATTTTTTCATCCCAATGACTTGATGTTCCTTATATTATATTCCACTTTGGATTCAGAATATTACATATGGAATAATTGGTAAACCCATTGAATATTCATATTTCCAAAAGGTTTTGAATCAGAACCAGGTTCATAACGAACCCAAGACCCATCCCTAGTCTTTCCCCTGGACAGGTTGGGATGGAGGGGTTCAGTATGTGAGATTGTCTCTCCTTTAATAATTAGGGTAAATAACACTAGAAAAGCATCTATGATTAATGAACACAATTTACATCATTAATGACCAATGGTAAAAGGCAACAAAATGTTCCTAACCACGTATGTTTAGGTTCCTTCTACTAGCACATGAACATTGTTTGTAAAACCCTCTATTTCAATTAGAGATGTTTAACCTGTTCCATTTACTTCCAAAGCACAAAGAGTTTTTGTGCATGTTAACATGTTTAAGCATGATGCCCATCCTCTATCTATTGAACATGGAATTGCTTTAAATCCTCCTTGCAGTTGATTTTGAGTCTTTAAAATTTCCAACCTACATTTCCCACGATTTCCGCGCCCTTATACTGCCCCTCACACCGAATCGAAGTGAACAACAATAATTAGGTTTTACTTTGCTGTATAATTTTTATCAGTTGGCCACACAATTCTAAAATCACTTCAACATGGTTTGGTCTAAAACATTCATCTCTCTTGCAAGATTGTTCAACTCGGTAAGTGAACCACATTTAAACTGCAGCAAGGGAAACCGAGACAAGAAAAGACACCCCCCCCCCAATAAATAAATAAATATATAAGCTTGAGGAAATGACAAGGGGCTCTGACAGATTCCATCACACGGCAATTGCAAAGCTTTTAGAAGAATCAGGGATGAATACAGGGTTGTTAAGCATTACATGCTTTCCACAACATATCTTTGTGGCTTTTGTAAACTAGAAATGTAAAATAATAATAAAAAAAACACATTCACTTTAGAAATCAGTTCGTTATGGAAGAGTATAAAATTCAATGTGTAATAGTTCCTTATTTTCTTTTAACGTGTTTACGCCTTGGAAAGCTCCAAATGCCAGGTAAATGCCAGGGTTTGAAGAAAAGATAAATTAAAAAATACATAAAAGAAAAAAAAGATTATCCGTCTGTTGTCAAGGATTTCTTTTACAAGTCTTTGCATTAAAAAGCAACTGAAGTCAGACAAAAATGAAATTAAAAGTGAGGTACGGGATTGACAACCAGGCCTGCGAAATCCCAGAGTAGACCTGTGCTCCTCAAATCATCTTCCGAAGATTAATATTTTTTTCCACTGTTAACTGTTCTATTAATGGTGTGGTTAATAAAACTTAAGGAATGAGGCATATATACCATTCTTTTCAGAATTAAATGCTGGCCATGGACATTAGATCCATATTGAAATATTGACTATCGACTCCATAGGTTTCCACAACATTCCTCATCCTGGCCTTTACATTTTGTGATCCAAAGTTAACCACAAACATGAACTGGAAAGGTTGTTGTCCAAAAGTCAGGGAAATGTGGTGAGGTAAGTTTGGAAGTTTATGACCAGCATAAATAATATATATTACAATTGACCGTTTCCTAAAGCACAACTGTTAAAGGGCATGTCCACTAATAATTTTTAATTTTAGATATAGGTGCCGGATCCCCCCTGCCCCCAACCCCAGTTACGTTTTACTTACCTTCCCCAAAGATGCAGCTGACCATACTTACAAGACCTTATCCCTTGCCACGCTGTTGCGATTCCCCACTCAGCTTCCTGGTTGCGGCTGTCAGTCAAAGAGGAGACAATGACGTGACCAGAAAGCACCTTACTGCTGCTGCATGTGCTAAAAATGAGCTCACAACAGCAACAGGAGGCGGTACCAAGGTGGCAAGGGACTGGGTCTTGTAAGTTTAGTTAGCTGCATCTTTGTTAAAGGTAAGTAAAACATAACTGGGGTTTTAATTTATTTTTAATTTATGGGTGGACATGACCTTTAAATGTGGTTTAATGGACATTTCCAAAAAGTTTTAAAAGATACTCTGGACATCATTAAGTAATACATTCTGCTGGATAGCTTAACAATGTTGAGGAGTTATGGACATTATTTTCCTGCATAGCGGGAGCTTTTTTGATTGCTAAACCATACCCCTAGAACAGGACATATATGGGAATCATTAGAGAAATCCTGTTTAGATTGATTGCTAATGATTGATCCAAATAAGATTTATCTAACCCATGTACGCTAGAGTCATGCGTGGGTCTAATTTTTCAGGCCTTCACAAGACCCAACCAACAAAAACGCAACATATTTTTCTAGTGGGTTGCATAACCACACCCGACCAGCAACTAGTCAGACCCTCAAACTCGCCCTCACACGCTACATGACCCAACCCGCAGCTTTCTATCTGAACCCGACTCTGGTTTACCTGAACCCGACCCGCAAATCAGGTAATCTGCAAGTACCCGACCTAAGGCGGGACTCTGCAAACACTGGTAACTTCCTTAGACTCCTGTATCGATTCAGTAAGTGCAGGTCTTACTGCAATTTAAGCTATTTAACCCAATTTATATTTCAGCATCTAATATTAAATAGTTTCATGAACAAGTTTAATTAAAATACAACCACATATTAACCCACTGCTCCTCCCTCCACCCCAATGAAGTAACTAGAGGACGCAATTCACCAGGCCCTCACTCCTAGGTTTGCAATAGATTGGAGGATATACAAGTCTGCCCTTGTGGTGAGAAAGAACAGTTCTAAGTAACGGTCATAATTAAGACCATGGATAAAAGCAAAGCAAAATAATATGGAAGGTCAAATATCCTTTGTTGCAATGATTGAAGTACCAACTCCCCCACAATACACTGTATAGAAATATTTCTTTGTTTCCTCTTTCTTCTCGGCAAAGTTTATTTCAGCCTTTAAAGTTTTACTATTCTTTCCTACCAGTGAAAATAAATTTACTTAAACATGATGAATCGAGTCGTTGATAATCAGATTATTGATGGCTAAATATGCCACTTCCCCAATTATTAATGAGTTTTTACTCTGGCACTCTTAAGACTGCAAACATTAGCTAGTCATGCCGAAAAGACCTAATATGCATTATAAATTGATTATCTGTCACAGCTTTGACTTCAGATCTTATTAGGGCTGCAATAGTGACATTGAAAATGGATTGAGACAACATTACTTCACACTAATGAGTCTGCAAACCGCTAACACAATAATAATGTTGTACTAGCTGACCATAATCTTCCTTTAATAGCACAGAGTGGTTTTTATTATCTATAACCTGTAAGAACTAAGATCTGGAACATTATCTAATCATAAATGGTAATAAAAGCAAAACGGCTACATTTACAATATAGTTCTAATTTACTCTTTGTTCAGCATTGACTATTTTGGTTTCTATTTTGTCAGCTCAAGTGGAATTAGAAATGGGAAAGTAGAAGTTGAAGATTATGGAAGTTAGGAGAGTTTACTAAATGTTATGCATATATGCTTGTGAAGGTTCTCATTCATCCAGGTCATGGTATATCTGTTGTATTCAATTAGATCAACTGGACTTGAAATGTAGTTCTTGAAGACGTTTCGCTAGTCATCCGACTGGCTTTCTCAATTCAGAATGACTTGTACAAGAATCTGTGGCAATTTGTACCCTGGAAATCCCAATTAGCATATCACAGCCGGGTGTAGGGTGTGATTGGATAGTGGCTAAGAGGTGTTATGGAACGCCCAGAGTAAGGTGTTAAACAGCATTGTACATGGCAGACAGTGGTGTCGAACCCCCCCACCTCTATTTAGGCTTGGTTTCTTTATTTTCACATAAATGGCCTCCTTAACACCTCTCTTGAACCAGTCACGTTCTTTCGCCAGTATGTTAACATCATACCTTTGAAGATTGTAATGTTAACATACTGGCGAAGGAACGTGACTGGTTCAAGAGAGGTGTTAAGGAGGCCATTTATGTGAAATAAAGAAACCAAGCCTAAATAGAGGGGGGGGGTCGACACCAACTGTCTGCCCTGTACAATGCGTGTTTTAACACCTACTCTGGGCGTTCTATAACACCTCTTAGCCACTATCCAATCACACCCTAAACACCTGTGTGATATGCTAATTGGGATTTTCCAGGGTACATAATTGCCACAGATTCTTGTACAAGTCATTCTGAATTGAGAAAGCCGTCGGATGACTAGCGAACGTCTTCAAGAACTACATTTCAAGTCCAGTTGATCTAATTGAATACAACAGTTATGCATATACTTAAGCCTGTTCCATATATGGGAAATCTTTTGTATATTCTACATTTCTATATTTTATACTATCAAAAATTGTTCAAAAATGATATGCAAGTTGCGGATACAGCAAGATCCCACTACTTCAAAACCTTTTTCGGATTTTAATCTGAGTTGTAGATTCTGAGAAATCAACATTTGAAATCACAGCATTTAGCAGAAATTTTAATATGTTTAATATATATATGCAGCATTCCTGCGTGCCGTCCCCTTCCTTGATTTATCTATTTGGTCTCACTGTATGAGACCTTTAGTCTGTTCTCACTGTATGGGACCTTTACGGTCTGTTCTAACTGTATGAGACCTTTACCGTCTGTTCTCACTGTATGGGACCTTTACCGTCTGTTCTCATTGTATGGGACCTTTACCGTCTGTTCTCACTGTATGGGACCTTTACGTTGTTCTCACTGTATGGGACCTTTACCGTCTGTGCTCATGATGGGACTTTACCGTCTGTCTCACTGTATGGGACCTTACCTTCTGTTCTCACTGTATGGGACCTTTACCGTCTGTTCTCACTGTATGGGACCTTTACTGTCTGTTCTCACTGTATGGGACCTTTACTGTCTGTTCTCACGGTATGGGACCTTTACTGTCTGTTCTCACTGTATGGGACCTTTACTGTCTGTTCTCAGGTATGGGACCTTTACGTCTGTCTCACTGTATGGGACCTTTACGTCTGTTCTCACTGTAATGGACCTTTACCGTCTGTTCTCACTGTATGGGACCTTTACTGTCTGTTCTCACTGTATGGGACCTTTACCGTCTGTTCTTGCAGTATAAGACCTTTACCGTTTGTTCTCACTGTATGGGACCTTTACCGCCTGTTCTCACTGTAATGGACCTTTACCGTCTGTTCTCACTGTTTGGGACCTTTACCATCTGTTCTTACTGTATGGGACCTTTACCGTCTGTTCTCACTGTATTGGTCCTTTACTGTCTGTTCTCACTGTATGGGACCTTTACTATCTGTTCACACTGTATGGGAGCTTTACTGTCTGTTCTTACTGTAAAGGACCTTTACTGTCTGTTCTCACTGTATGGGACCTTTACTATCTGTTCACACTGTATGGGACCTTTACTGTCTGTTCTCACTGTATGGGTCCTTTACTGTCTACTTTCACTGTATGGGACCTTTCTTTACTGTCTGTTCTCACTGTATGGAACCTTTACTGTCTGTTCTCACTGTATGGAACCTTTACTGTCTGTTCTCACTGTATGGGACCTTTACTGTCTGTTCTCACTGTATGGGACCTTTACTGTCTGTTCTCACTGTATGGTCACTTTACTGTCTGTTCTCACTTTATGGGACCTTTACTGTCTGTTTATCACTGATTGCACTAGATTGCTCAACCAAACCTATACTTTGCTGCAGATGTTATTTTTTCATATTTTCTTTAATAAACATGTTAGATATTGTTAAAAGGCATTTCATAAGGTTAGATTAGCTTTAGATAGTTTGTTAGGCTAAACTCAAACTGAATCATAGTAACTACACCGTGGGGAATATTTATAAAGGTTTGTTAACTTTTCTTCTCCATTATCACTGCCTTAACTGAATTGGACTTAACAAAAATTATAACTGGTGGCGAAAAGTTATTACTGCCGCCTATTGCCATTTCCATTATCACTACATATAACCATTTATCGTTGTGATCACTCGATCATATTTAGAAAATTACGAAAAGTGTGTAATTGCATGAAGTTCAGTCTTTCAAAATCGCTAAGTCTGAGGTGGCGAAAACACACAAGTGTCCATATATGTTGCCTGTCTGTGGGTCCTTGCTAGAGATGGGATCCGGGTCTAACATGAACCGGGATCCGACACAAAACTACTCAGTTTCAAAATGCGAATGATCTGTTCAAATCCAGACGGAGCACATTTTTGATAATTTTTGAGTGTACGGAGTTATTTTTGGTAATTTTTGAAAATAGCATCAAGCGTTCAAAAATCCTCGAAAATACAATCGGAAACTCGAAAATGGTCTCCGAATTTCGGGACTTCGGAGCACATTTTTGATAATTTTTGAGTGTACGGAGTTATTTTCGGTAATTTTTGAAAATAGCATCAAATGTTCGAAAATCCTCGAAAATACAATCGGAAACTCGAAAATAGCTCCATACATTCGAAAATTATCGAAAATTTGTTCCGGATTCGGATCTTTGGGATTTTCCCGAGATCTGAAAATGGAACGAAACTAGTGAGTTTCAGCCATCTCTAGTCCTTGGACTAATAAGGGTTCATATTTTTCTGCATTCACTGTCATATGATTGGTGATTTCAGTTTTCTCAAACGATCGCTTCTTGATGTTTTTTCTCTTTAAGCTGTGATTCTGAACTTATCGCAATGATTACGGCGATGCTGCTAACGCACGTTGACTATACTACCGCCACACATTGTATGGCAATACTTTTTCTGGCAAAAATTATTGGCTTTATTAATACGGCAAAAATAATGCTATTGTAATGCAATGTCCTGCATTACCAAAATGACGATAATAGAGACCTAGTATTAATAAATCAGAACAGCAAAGAAAGAGGCAAAGATCTGTTATATTCCTAAACCAGGATAGGGACCAATACAGGGTATTTTTAGATAAAAAAGGAGATTCAATAAAAGTTCTTATTGTTTAAAATGGTGCTAATTTTGCCCTAACCAATCCGATCTTAGCTTCCAAATGTTAAATAAGATCTGATTGGTTGGGGAAAAATTAGCAACATTTTAAACAATAAGAACTTTTATTGAATCTCCCTGATAGTCTGCACATAGGGGAATTTAGAAAAAAAATGTATTTGTCCTTTTAAAAATGAAATCCAGTGAAATTCACCTGTCATACAAAGTCACTTTAACTTGACCCTGTTGCATGAAATTCTTACCAGTTTGGTAATAGCAAAGGCTTTATGTGCAAGAACACAGTGCAGATCAAAGTGCACATTACTACTGGTATTCTTTGGAAGAAGTTATCCTTGACATGCATCACAGACACAGAAGCTGCCATTGGAGAAGCCGACCCCTACTTGCACACGCACACACGAGACACGTGCATGAGAGACATCATTGCGAGGAGAGGTCTCTAAATGCAGGGCTGAATTATTCTTTAAAGAATCTGGGGGTTTGCTAGTTCATAATAAAATAATCATAGACAATTCACGATAGGGGGAAATGCCAGCAGAGGACATCACAGAAGGGAGACAATTCTGATGCATGAGGCTTGGAACAGACGGTGTGTTTTGGTGAACCAGTCAAATACTGATTTACATCACTGATATTGACTGTTATGTCTCCCTTGTTATATTGTTCAAGAGCAAGAAAACACTTGGAATGTAGAGGGAACTTGATTTATTCAAACAGAGCAACAGGTACTTTCTCATCCCATGCTATTCCCTAGCTTACTTCCTGATACTGCCCCTTTTTCCCAGCTTGCCTCTATGCCTTAAAGAAACAGTATTAACTAAACATGTAGATGTTACATTGACTATTGCTAAATTATATTGAGAAGTGTTTTTTAAAGGAAATCCCCTTCCCCTTCTTATAGAACAGATCATGCTGTTTGGCTAATGGTGAGTAGCCTGTTACCACTGAAAGAATGTTTTACAGACTGTCAAACAATCATTCTTAACAAACAAATATTTTACAAAATCTAGTGTATGTACAGAGCTTATGACACTTTGGGTTATTTATCAATAATTAATAGTAATCGTTTATAAATAATGATGATGCCATCTGTTCGCAGAATGAATATATAACTGGAATTCTGTAAGTGCTGCTCATGTTTATTATAATGAATTATTACCTTTTATGTGTATATTGGAGTGAGGATTATTTATTGTATGCCCTATCAATCTAGCTTTAAAAAGAGTCTATTACATTCTGTCACTATGCAAGACCTGGGCACAGCATTATAGAGAAAAATGGGCAGTTAATATTACCCTTATTATGGCTGTAAAAAGTCTTGGTACCCATTATGATTAGAGGTAAATGATACTAAAGCCTGAGCACAGCACTCAGGTTACAGTTCCCTTAATTGAAGCACAAAGCCTTGTACCTCCAAATTAGAATCACAATTCCTCCTTTATTACACCTTTATATAAAAACAACCATAATTCCCAATTCTCACCAATGCAACCCCCCCCTCGCTGTACAGTCAATACCACATAATGGGGGGGGCTAATTGCAATCAAATAAATTAATTATATAAATACAATTTTCACACAAAGATTAAGACTCATGGTTAGATGTGCATAAGGATTTTAATCCCTGCCCAGAAGAGCTTACAATCTAAGTAGAGTCTTTCTATAGGCCCTATTTGTAAATGCCTTGTATAGCAATTTAGCCTGAGGATACCCGACAATGACTTAAACATACAAAAAGTTTTGTTGTTCCCAGATAAATAATTCTCATTGATCACAGTAGCATTTGTACATTCAATCAAAATTCAAAACTCTTGCTAAAATAGGATATGTATAATTCTCTCTTATAGAAATTTGAATTCGACCTGGATCAATCTGTTTGCAATGCACCGTCTTTATTTACTATATCAGCTGTATGAATATCTTAACAGCACCTTAATCTTAAGACATTCTGCCACCCATGACAGAATTGGAGGAACAAATTAATGTCTTCATCCATCTGTTTTCAGTAAGTTGCTTGATTTTTTCATATAGGGCTGGAGTCCTCCCCCCTAGCAGGTCTATCATCTATAAATCCAATGCCCCAGGGCAATTAATTTCCTTGCCATTAAAAGACTTTACAAATACAATTAAAGAGGTCCCAATGAACTTATTGAAGTTCCAAATATCCGATTCAAACCTAATCAAATTGTAAGTTTTTTGATTTTTTTTGATTTTTTTAATGGAATTTCAATTTTCTAAATTTTCGATTTTTAATGAATAGTTCAGAGTTTTAAAAAATTTGAAAATCCCGTTGGATCCGTGGATTTTTGAAAGGCCGACAGTTCCAAGTCTAAACCAGGTTTGTTTGGATTCATTATTACTAAACATTATGCATATTTATTCATTTAGCACAGAACATGTTGGGCTTTCCTTCAAAGAACTATGGCTATAGATGTAAAGGTATTTGCTGGACCTCTAGAAATTTGAGAAAAATAAATAACACTTAATAATGATGAAGCATTCTCTTCTTCCTCATGGGATAAATTCTGTTTATGTCTTTCTAACCTTAATACCTGGCATTAAAAGAAATGGCTAACAATCCATTACTGCTATATTAAATAACGGTGTCTGCAAGTCTGACACTTATATTTATAAATGATCGCTATTTGCACCACTTTGCAATCGCAGCACATCACAATGACAAAGATCATTATTTTCGCTATTTTTATTAAATCAATTTGTTTCGCTGAGAAAAGTATCACGTGGCATAGTGTTGCGGAAGTATCGGTGATGTGTGCCAGTGTTATCGCTGGATAAATTGAGTTAAGTCATATATTGTGGCCAAAAGAAAAAATGGCTGCAAGCGAAGGGGGAAAAAAGTGATCTTGGTAAAACCGGAAATCAATAGTCGAATTTGCGTAAATGTTGGAACATAGTCTAACACCCACTCTGGGCTCCCTGTGAGAAACACTCCACAATGTACTGACACCTTCCTTGGACCCAGTCTGACCTTAGACTTTGCAATTTTTAATGGCCGAACTTAACACAAGAAAACACTTATAACCGATCGATTGGTTTCCGCGGCGATAAGCAAAATCATTATCCCGAGGATAATGTCTTCGCCACGGGTTAAAAACCTTTTATTAAAATGGGTTATCATAACTTTAACACAGGGAATTCTGCGTTGCAGTTCTAGGTAAATTCACCTGATTACATGTTGTGCTATTGTGAACAAACCTATTTTCTTTCCTGTGCATACTAAGCAATATTCTCCTACTGTATACAAGAGGGAAAGCTTTGTCAATCCTTCCAGAGAAACTTTTTCACTTTAGCATTTTTACCTTCTTAAATTTAGAAACATCAATTTGTAATGCAGAGTTTGATTAGCAACAATATTTAGTAAGCTAATGTTCACTGTCCACAGCAGGAGGCTCTCACAGCTTGGCTGATGAGAAATGAACTGCCTAAAGCAAGCTTTTAATGGCAACTAATTTCACATATTTGATACTCAGCTCAGTCAACTAATGTGCATCTCAACCGTGACAAGACAATCACAGTTAGTTTTGAAAATCCTTTAATCTGAGATGCAAAACAGTTTGCTGGAGGCTACGGTAAACCACAAACTCTCTCAGTTCTTTCCTCTACCAGAATTCAATGCATATTTTAAATTTAAACGTACCTACAACCATGCAAATATTGTTGGTGTGTCCTGTGGTCAAATGTACTGTATTCATTGAATCCAATTAAGTGGAATGAGGAGAAAAAGAAATTCTCATTGAATCTCCGCAACCAAAGACAAATATTTTTGCAAAACCATAGCTCACACCTTAAATACGCACTTCAAAATTACTATCAAAGAAAGAAAATGTAAGCGCGCGCATAATATAATAGGATAAATCCGTTACACATGCAAAAGAATCGTATGAAAACATGCAAAAACTATTTACTTTATAGTGTATCTTTGTAGTATAAAGGTCAACAATTTCCAATTATTTTTTTCTGAAAACCGGAGTTAAGAACAGGGCCACAGTTAAGAACATTCCTTGCTCTGTTAACAAGCATTTTGGCAGTACAACATACAGAGGGTACCACTGCAAAGCCAATGAAATAAAAATAAAGGGCAGCCAATCAGGATGACCTTATGGAGTGTATATTGAGATAAGAAATGAAAGACTATTTAGCTAGTCAATGGTTTTCTGGTCAGATTTTTGATTGGCCAAAGTGATCGAAAATCAGTTTGGAAGAACAGATCGAAATTTACCACCTTGCCCAATCTTCATTTTTTGATAAACCTATCGATATCGTTGATCAGTCCATTGAAAAAAAGGATGAGGAACCGTCATTTGATAAAATTAGATGAATAGCACAGAACATCAATTCCATGCATGGAGGGCTTAATGTTGATTTGTTTGAGAAATCTTTCTTGATATGGCAACATTGCTCTTTGTTGTAGACATTATGAAATTGTACATAGCTGATACTGTGTGTTATAAGGCTTTTACATCGTGCCTTTAACCCACACTAATCCAATAATAAATTGCTGCAAACAGGTAAACATGGGTTTAGCATGGATATCTGCCATTGCACCAGATGTTACATCTCTATATCTGCAACATACATGCATACATACTTCTTACATACAAGTGTCATGTGACACATATTAATATATTAATGTGAGATGGTCTGTAAAATTATTTTAAGGATGTAAAAGAACCAATAAAAAAAAGGTAAGTATAGAAGTCAGGAAAACCTCATTGGCATAGGTTGGCTGATAGACTCTCCAGAGATACAAAAATGTAAACTTTGCATTTATTGCTAAAAGTGAAAATATTTGTCTGCCAAAAAAAAAAATAATAATTCAAAGGGTATGCTTACCGCCCATATAAAAATTTATACTTATTTTCCCCACCCTTGAAATCCCCAAGACAGCAATTTTTTTTTTACCTGAGCAACATTTTTAAAGCAGAGTCTGCTGTCCTAGGAAGGTTTTCTCTAAAGATGTAGAATCTTGTTACAAGCTCTCACATGCCCAGAGGTATCACGATCCGGGCTGAATATTGATCTTTAGAAATGTCGCAGAGGACATTAAGCAAATATTGTAGTCTTGGGGATTTCGCGGTTGGGAAAGGTAAGCATTAATTTTCATATGGGGGTGAACATGCTCTTTAAATAAAAAAATGTAATGACAGCACCACCTTAATTACTTGAATTTGATGAGGACGGGGATAATGTTAAATAACTTTAAAAAAAACCTAGAGCCTTTACCATAAGAAAATTCAATGCGTTGTGTAAAACAGAACATTTAAGGTAAATGGCAGTGTGTATATATAGGGGGGGATGAATAGTTGACGAGTTTACAATGCAAAGAAGCACATTAACCATGTGAAATTTACTTGGCACCAGCTGCAAAACACTTCCATTTTTTTGATAGAAAAAACTCCTGACCTTAATGATGGATAGCTAGGCTGAGAACTTCCGAGGTTGATATATGTGTGCTAAAACAAAGCGTCAGTGACTGGAAAAATGGGAGAGTCAAATGATTTGGACCCCCTGCTGTGAAGCCTTTCAAAGTGTAATTGCAATGTTTTTAGATTTAATACAGTCCTAAATTGATGTCAGGATTAAAGTGGTCCTGATTACAGTGATCAAAGTGATCAGGCCTTAAATCCCAATGAGTTGTCTATCAAAAGCTTTTAGTATGTACAGATTTTTGTCACAAGTAACATTGCTAACTTGCACTACGGGGTGGAAGAGAGGCAGAATGTCTACGATTTAAAGAGAACTTCTTCCGGATAAACTGACTTGTTAACGATTTCATATGCAAGCAAGATCCTCTAACATATTGGTGGTAGAGATGTTTTGTTCTTTACCTATCAACAGAGAAAAAAATAGATTGCATGTAGTCATCTCAAAAGAGATGCAAATGGGAAAACAACATTGGTCATTTCAGGTCATGTGAGTCTTTGGCTCTTTCTGCATGCATGATATGCAGATTAGCCTCAACAAAGAAGAACCATCTAAGGTCATTTTCATGTTTCCATGGCAGCACTTTTGTGAATGTATTTTGCCTGCACTTTTGTGAATATATTTTTCTGCATGGCACCCTAATAAAAGAACATGTGATGGTAACTTTTTTTTCATAGTAGGAGTTAGAACCATTAACAATGAAAATCATCCACTATCTTTTTTAGTATATTTTATTTTCAAAAATGAAATACTGTTTTCTATCACAATTATTCCCATTATCATTCTGTCTTTGCCCCTGAACACTTTGATTATGTTACAAATATACAATATTGTTTTTAGACACATACGGGGTTATTCAATAAAAGTTCTTATCGTTTAAAATGGTGCTAAATTTGCCCCAACCAATCAGATCTTATTTAACATTTGAAAGCTAACATCTGATTGGTTGGGGCAAATTTAGCACCATTTTAAACGATAAGAACTTTTTATTGAATAACCCTGATTGGCTTTAATCCAAAGTGTAAAGACCTTTATGTGACACAATACATGTAGTAATGCCTTGCAAAATCATCTCTCTGAGAACAATAATACAAACATTAAAATAAAAAGAGGGTATACTGGGAGATTCTACATTCTGGAAAGTTTGACTGTACGTGATAGCTGGTTTATTAACCTGTGGTACTGGTAATGAACCCTAGTGGGGCCTTACCATCTGCCTTTTACAAAATGGGCACTAACGGCCAATATGATGCAAGATCCAGCTATTAGCTGGCATTAAGTACTTACGCTCACACAGCTGGTGCAGCCTTTAGTGAATAGAAGGGATATACTCATAAGAACATAAATATAAATAAATAATAATTTAATAATAAATATAATAAATTTAGATATGTGCGTTCTATTTAATATATTAAAGGATATCTTGTTTGTGTATAACACTGGTTTTATAATCTACCTTTATTTAACAGCTATTGGGTTATATGTTCACCCCTGTTAAACTAATCTTGTTACTATAGGGGTAATATGGTAGTTGAGTGCTGCGGGGAATTTCTTTTCCTGTGTTGAGGTAAGGGGCTTTTCTGGCCTTGTTGTCAGGTGCTTTTTGTATTTTTTAGTTTGGTTTCTCTACCCTACCCTACCTAGCACCCGCCTATTATTTGGCGTTATATACCTCCCCTTTAAGACGTGGAAACCTCATTGTGACCCAATTACCTTGATTATAATTGAACCCGACCTGCAACCAACTCAAATTCAATGTGGGTTACCTGAACATGATCCACAAATTGGGTGAACTGTGGGTATTCAAACCGATGCAGAACTGAAGGTCAGATCTCATCCCTTATTAACTTAGGTGATCAATCGATTCACCAACAAATGGCAGCACAAAGGTCAAATCTAATCACCACTTAACTTAGGTGATCACTTGATTCACAATCAGATGGCAGCACACAGGTTAGATCTCATCCCCAATAAGGGGATGGGGTTAAAAAAAAGGGAAAAGGGGTGGTTTGTAAAAGTTGTAAAATAGCCCATGTTTTTTTCATTGTCTTGAAACATGAATACAATGTCTCATCACAATTCTCCCAGCTGAATTACAAAACAAATAATATACAATTAATAAAGTATACTTACTTTACTGGACACCCCTAAGTTTGAATGGAAAACTCAAAATGATAGGTCTAGCCACACCTCTAGGATTTCTACATGGTCTCCATGTAGACATTAAAAGGAAGTGGAATTTTACTAACATCCAATAACAAGACAGGAAGTGTAAGCAAGTTTCTGTATTACACCCAGTTATGTGCTGTTTGTAAAACATGTCTTAGCCAACTAAAATCTTCAGACTCTCACATTTACTCCCTCCTCCTCTCTCCATACAAAGTAATGAGACAATCCAGTTTCTGTTTGCTAGACAGGAAATGATGTCTGTAAATGATTAAATGACTTTGCATGTCTCTGAAACTACCCAGCATTCTTAGAGAAATGGACAGTTTTCCCTTTTCTTCCACTATTGATATAATAACTGTGAAGCTGGAGGTACCTTCTGTTATAAGAAGGCTCTACTTCATTTTATACTCTGTGGGGAGGTTTTAGCTCCTTTATCCATATCTCTCCCTAACTTGTAAAGCTAATTAGTATGCTGTGTTTTCAAGTCCTAACCCCATAGTACTTTAACTTGCTATGGTAAATACCAATAAGTATGAACCTATCATGTTATTCTGGATCCTGAATAGGGTCTCAGGATGTCCAATTGTGATGTTCATATTGAATTGCGCATTGTGGCAGGATTGCCTAGATCTGTTTTCAGATCTGCAGGTTAATACCATTTAGGCTGGATACATATAACACTATCATGTGTCACAACTGAGCATCTGCTTTGTGTGAGAGATCTTTCCCGGGACAAATGACTATTGGTGAAAGGTGGCTGCGGCTAGCAGTGCATGTGACAGACCGATCATGTGGTCCCATAGGGAACTGTATGATCGGCCATGATTTCCTAAATGACCTGTTTGTCTGATACGGGAGACCAAACTTGGTCGCGGCTGGCCGCCCCACACCATCAGATATTTCCAGCTGACTGATCCATGGCACTATTGGTTTGTTACTGGTGTTTACCCAGCCTTAAGGTTCGTATGCACAGCACGATACTCGGCACGATTATCGGCCAAAATGGCCTTTCGTACATGTCGTGCGTCTGCACCCGCAATCGCATGTGTGTACGAACCTTTAGACTTCATGGATTATAACTGCTAGGTAGGTGGTATTTGGAAGTGAGAGCAAATATGGTAAGGTTTATGAATCTAACATGGAGATTCACCCAGAGGCACAAGCTCTCTGGGCAAATCTCCCGTATGGGATTTACCAGAGGCTGTGTGATTTTGGGTGAATCTCACCTACACATAAGTATTTAACGCCAGCTATTAGCTGTCGTTAAAATCACCATATTTAGTGGTGGCACTTGCTGTACCCTCCGATGATAAAGCGTGTCTAATGGAGGATCGATAGTAGGCCATTCTCTTTCTCAAAAATTGTACTTTGTGCACCACTCTTTAATTGGTGTAGCTACGCACTATAGTGCGGTGCAGAAAGGAAATACCAAATTACTTAAAACACTAACAGAGTTATTCAATAAAAGTTCTTATCGTTTAAAATGGTGCTAATTTTGCTCCAACCAATCAGATGTTTGCTTTCAAATGAGATCTGATTGGTTGGGGCAAAATTAGCACCATTGTAAGCGATAAGAACTTTTATTGAATCTCCCTGTAAATCCAAAAGCATAGACACTCTTGGTAAGAAAGTTCCCATATATACTGCAGCCAGCTGGTAACACCATAATGTAATTAAAATTATTCCAACCTTTATTAATTGTACCTGCTAGAAAATACACTTATCACATAACACTAATAATATGAATCCCCCCCCTGTGCCAGACAATATATCCAACTAACATGTTAAAATCAATTAAAAGTTATTAACCAGTCCAGCCATGCTGAATGCTAACAGGGCGTCCCCCTACTAGCATCTACGGTAGCCTGAAAAGCCGTTTTCACATCCAGGAGCTAGTGTAAGTCCAAAAATCCCGGACCCACCATAAGCGGGATTCTCTTCATCTGCCACCTATAGCATAGGAGTTTTTCGGAGTCATACACAGTTCTAATAACCACGGGATCTACGAACAGGACTTATGTTTAAACGCCGCCTCTCCGGACTCTCCAGGCATATGAGGCATAAAAAGTTAGTCACAGTTTCTACTTCACCTGTCCGTGCTACCGTGTCTCCTGTTCTCCTTTGCTCTGCTTAGGTTCTGGCGGCACACAATTCCAGCAAGAGTCCCAAACCTCATTCAGCACTCCTCCGGCTAACCATCTATAGAGCAGGATAGTACCCAAGTTATAGGTCCATCTGCTTTCTGCCCTAAGGAGTCTTTGAGTTACATTACCCCCTCTGATTCATAAATTTATTTTCTCCAAGCCCATGAAGGTGAAATTTAGTTTTTCACCATCATGTTTATCCAGCATGTGCTTTGCCATAGCGCTTACATCAGGCCTTTCATTATTAACCGCTCTCATATGCTCTTGAATCGTAAGGGTAAGTTTACGCCTTGTTTGGCCCAAATAC
Source organism: Hymenochirus boettgeri (assembly GCA_019447015.1). Taxonomy (NCBI): domain Eukaryota; kingdom Metazoa; phylum Chordata; class Amphibia; order Anura; family Pipidae; genus Hymenochirus; species Hymenochirus boettgeri. The sequence goes on from CM033474.1 coordinate 240,368,457, forward strand.
ATGTCACCACACTCACATCTCAATAAATAAACCACTTGTGGGGTCTGACATGGGATGTGGTCCCTTATCCACCATCTTTTTCCATCTGGACCACTAACCATTCTTAGTTCTGCCATCAATCCACACATGCAGCATTACCCACACTTCTGATTACCCTGTCTGGGTTTCCTACCAAGCCAAGATGCCAAATCGCCCTTTTCTAGTTTGAAATGGCTCCTACTCAGCTTATCTTTTAAATTGCCCGCTCTCCTTGCCGTAAGTTAAGGTGTTGGGCCAACCTTTTCTCGGATAAATTCATCCCCTTCTAGGATCAACCAAAACTTCTGGAGGATTCTCCTAATGTCAGACTAATTAGAATTAAAGGTCGTTATCATTCTTATTTTATCATCCCCTTTCTTCCTTGACACTTTTTGAATAACATTTCCTCTCTCTCCATACTCTTTGCTCTAGTGAAGCCTTCAGTTATCCATCTTTTTTTATACCCCCTATTTCTAAACCTGTTTTTCAGGGCAATAGATAGCTCTACAAAGTCTGCATCCGAGGAGCAGTTTCTCCTCATCCGGATAAACTGCCCCATCGGAATGACCTTATTTAAATTAAGGGGATGATGGCTATCAGCCCTTAGGAGGCTGTTCGTTGCGTACTGTTTCTGAAGGTTTTTGTAGCCAATACAGCAATATTTTTGTAGATACTTAAATCCAAGAAGCTAATTGATGTTCTGCTCCATTCCGCCGTCAATTTGATATTACGCTCATTTCCATTAAGAGCTTTCAAAAATACACCCAGGTCCTTCTCCGACCCATTCCAAAGGAGCAGAACATCATCTACAAAGCATAGCCACATCAGAATTTTATCCTCCACACCCATATTTCGTGCCAGTGTATTGACATCTTCATTTTCCCAGAGGCCCAGGTGAAGACAGGCGTACGTGGGGGCACAAACCGCCTATAGAACTTATTGCTTGTGAAGGTTCTCATTCATCCAGGTCATGGTATATCTGTTGTATTCAATTAGATCAACTGGACTTGAAGTTTAGCTCTTGAAGATGTTTTGCTACTCATTCAACTGGCTTTCTCAATTCAGAATGACTTGTACAAGAATCTGTGGCAATTATGTACCCTGCAAAATCCCAATTAGCATATCACAGCCAAGTGTTAAGGGCGTGATTAGATAGTGGCTAAGAGGTGTTATAAGAACGCCCAGAGTAAGGTGTCAAAACAGCATTGTACATGGCAGACAGTTGGTGTCGAACCCCCCCACCTCTATTTAGGCTTGGCTTCTTTATTTTCACACTTTAGGGTTCATTTTCAGTTCCCAATAAAGCCAAATTTTAGACCACTGTTTAAGATTATTTTTTAAAGTGTCTGCTAGGTATTCATTTGAATATATCCAGCATATCTTTCGTATTAATTCTGGTCTGGTGGGGGTGCTAGATTTCCAAGTGGAAGCTATCAGACCTCTAGCTGCTGTGCAGATGTGTATAATCCTTTTAGAGTGTTGTTTGTTGAAGTTTTTTGGTGGTAGATTGAATAAAGGGGTAAAGGGTGATAGTTTGATTAAAAATTTCTGTTATGATTGATTCGCATGTCCGCCAGAGCTCCCGCACAACAGGGCATAACCACCAGCAATGAAGTTGGCTCGCATGTTCGCCACAATTTCTAAAACATAAAGGAGAGAGTGTAGGATTTATCCTGTGTAGGTAGGCCGGAGTCACATACCAGTCACACAATATTTTAAAGGATTTCTCTATTGTTGTGACATTTGCTGAGCATCTATTTGAATTTTTGTAAATCTGTGACCACCCTTCATCAGTCAATATCTGTTCCAGTCTTGCTTCCCATTTCAAGGAGTGTACGCTCTTAATTGGTAGGCAGTCCTGGAGTATAGCTATATGTATTTTGGATAAGAGCTCTTTATGTGAATCTAGCTTGAGTAGGATCTCTTCAAACTTAGTGATTTGTTGGTTATTGTTTGCCTTTTTTATTGAGGAGACGTATTTGTATAGCCTCATATAGGTGTACCAATGCTCTTGGGTTAGATTCCATTTCTGTATTGCGTAGGGGTTTCCGTTTGTCTGACAAATATTTTGTATTCTATAGATTCCTTTCTCTTTCCAAAATTTGGATGGGGTATTTGAAAATTCTGTTGAGATGTAGGAGGTGTGAAAGAGGGGGGTTGTTTGTGACGGGAGTTGAATTAGTTTTTTTGTTTTGTTGCAGTCATCCCAGATTTTTAATGAGGCACTAATAGAATTCGGGACATTGTTTGCTTGTAATATTCTATCTTTCCTGTCTATCCATAGGATTGATGATGGGTGATATGGTTGTAGAAGATTGTGCTTGAGAATTGTGAGAATTGTGCATTGTGAAATCTGAGTCAGTCTAGCGGCTAAATAATAGTTATATAAATTTGGGAGTCCAAAACCTCCTTTAGTTCTATGTCTAGTTATGTAGCTTAATTTGATTCTCGATCTTTTGTTTTTCCAGATGAACTCCCTCATATCTCTTTGAATAGATTTGAGATCAGCTTTGCGTAATTTGACTGGAAGTGTTCTAAAGAGGTACAGAATCTTGGGAAAAATAGTCATTTTAATTGTGTTGACTCTGCCATATAGTGACAGGTTGTATGGCATCCAAGTGTTCATTAATTTTTTGAGTTGTTTAAACAGGGATATAATTCGCTTCAAATAACTTTTTTGGGTCATGGCAAATTTGTACACCCAAATATTTGAAGGAGTGACCTGTCCATTTAAATTGAAAATAGTTGTGTAGGTCTTGTTTGCGTGAATTGGAAATATTAATAGCATATGCGGTTGATTTAGAGTGATTCACCACAAAACCTGAAACTGCTCCAAATTCTGTTAATATTGCATAAAGTGCCGTCAGGGAGGACTCTGGGTTTGTTAGATATACGAAGGTGTCATCTGCAAAGAGGGATAGTTTAGATTCGATATTACCTATAGTGATTCCAGTTATGTTAAGTGAGTCCCTAATCCTGACTGCGAGAGGCTCCATACATATTGCAAAAAGCAATGGCGAGAGCGGGCAACCCTGTCTAGTTCCGTTTCTAATATTAATATATTCTGAAGGATAGCCCATATTTCTCACCATTGCTCTCGGGTCATTGTATAGATTCATTAAAATTGAGATATAAGAGGTTGGGAAACATATCTTAAGAGTACTCTCTGCATATATAGCCAGTGATAGAGCCATTGATTCTATTTTGTGGGTATTTGCGTATTGCAGGAGTGTTATTGTTTTTCTTATATTATCTGAGGTGTGTCTGCCTAACACAAAGCCTGTCTGATTGTAATGGATTAACTCCGGTAGGATAGTTTTTATTCTGTTAGCCAGTACTTTAGCAATAATTTTGACATCCGTGTTAATCAGTAAAATGGGTCTGTAATTAGAGGGTTGTGTTGAATCTCTTTCTGCTTTAGGTTTAACTATATTTGCTTCTAGCATTTCTGAAGGGAGATGTTTTGGGTTGGTTGCTGATTCATTTATTAGAGTGCCCATATATGGAGTTAGCTGTTTGGAGAATAATTTATAGTATATTGAAGTAAAACCATCCGGTTTTGGTGCTTTCCTGGATTGAAAGCTTTTTATGGCCTTGTTTATTTCTATTTGAGTGATAGATGATTGCAGGGATTGTTGTTGACTGAATGTGAGGGTTGGAATGTTAAGTTCGTTGAGTAATTTGTCTATATGGGCTTCTGTTATTTGGTTTTTGTTTGTGGTGTTGCCTTCGTATAGTTTCTATAAATTGGCAAATCGGTTTGAAATATATACTGGGTCATATTGTAGTTGGCCCGTAGCGTCTCTGAGTGGAAGATATCTATTTCGGGTTATTTTTTGTTTTAGCTTGATGGCCAGCATTGTGTCAGGTTTGTTGCACCTCAGATAAAATTTTTGGTTAAGGAGTCTCAGCGCCAATTCTGCCTTGGAGTTTAATAAAGAGGCTAATTCCTGTTTTTGTGCTTCTAGTTGGGATATCAGATCCCCTAAATGGATTTCACTGTGTCGTTTTTCTAGCTTTTTGATTGAATCTATAAGCTGTTTTATTCTGTTTTGATTTTGTATTTTTTCTTGGGCTGCTATTTGTATTAACTTCCCCCTTATAACCACTTTGTGGGCATGCCAAAGCGTTGCCATGGAAATATCTGGGGATGTGTTTTCTGTGAAATAGTGATCTAAAGTTGTTTTTATTATTTCAATGTTTTTCTCTTTTGCTAAAAGTGACTCGTTTAATCTCCAGATAGGTGAGGGCTTGGATTTCAAAATTTCTTGAAATTGTATTGATATATATAGGCGTGGTCTGACCACGAGATTTCTGAAATATACGGGCTGTGTAGTTGTGCGATTAATTGGGGGGAGATATAGGCGTAGTCCAGTCTGGTGTAAATATCATGAACTGGTAAATAGAAAGTATACTCTCTCTGGTGTGGAAATGTAGATCGCCATGCGTCGATCAGATTATTTGCCCTTAGAAGAATTGGTATTTGTTTACATGAGGCATATGTAGTGTCCCTTATTTTTGGCTTTGATATGTCCAGTCTGGGATTTAATGTTACGTTGAAATCACCCAACATAATAATTGGCCCTGTGGCTATTTGCATTAATTTTATTGTGAAGTTCTTGGAAGAAGGGTTTTTGGTTAGCATTTGGGGCATATACTGTAATTAGGGATGGCTGGTTCGCGGATCCGAACCCGGATCCGCAGCGGATTTATCCCGTTCGAGAATGGCGGATTTTTTCGGATTTTCCGCCTTCCGAGCCGCGGATTTCTCGTATTTTTGGAAATTTTTTAAATTACGAGGATTTCTCGTATTTTCGGAAATACGTGAAAATACTTATTTTCGAAAATTTTCGAAATTACGAGGATTTCTCGTATTTTCGAAAATTTTCAAAATTACGAGAATTTCTCGTATTTTCGAAAATTTTCGAAATTACGAGGATTTCGTGTATTTTTGAGGATTTTTTTTCATTTTTATGGGTCCACTTGCGGATTTTCGAATTTTTTGGAAAATTCACGAATCCTCAAGCGGACGGGATTTTGCGAAGTTCGGACATCTCTAACTGTAATCAGAGTTAGCCTATAACTTTGGATTGTGCTATTAAGGATTAAATAACGACCTTTCGGGTCTCTATAAGACGATTCTAGGATCCATGGTATTTTTTTGTGTAGTAGTATTGCGACTCCAGCCCTACCTAAGATTAAGGATGCATAGTAATGAGTGTCAAAGTTTTTATCCCAATGTTTCACGTCTCTGCCCTTCTTAAAATGTGTTTCTTGGATTATTAAAACCTCAGGTTTCTGTTTTTTATAATGTTGTAGAGCCATTTTTCTTTTTTGTGGCGAGTTTAGCCCTTTTGTGTTGTGCGAGATCACCCGCAGAGATGTAGAACTCAATGGATTCATGATTTTGTACGTCTGTGGATTAAATATTCTGTACTTACCAACTTTATTTGCTGGGAATGATGTAGATGGCATAAATGGTAGGAGGTTTATTTCGGGGGTGGCCAGGCGGGATGCCGGTACCTGGAAACCTATTTAAGCAGACACAGGGTTGTAAAAACAAGCATGTTTACTGTCGTTTGTAGAGGTATTGGAGGAGATATTTTTAACGAGAGAGAGGGGGGAAAAAAAGAAAGGGAAAACTCAAGTAATATCTAACTAAGACTACAAAGGAACTTACAAACAATCTAAGTTACTCTTAGATATGGGTGAGAGTACACCGTATCTCACAATAGCGATTGGATTTATTTGTGGAAATTCCCGCTTAAACTGGGGGGGATGGCTAAGGGCAGGAAATTGTTTTCTTGAGCTCCTGCAGCTATCTTATAGTATTTTAAGCTAGTGAGAGATTCTGCTAAAGTTCCTGACTAATAGAGATTTTGGGTCAGCTGTTTCTACCTACAAATTCGAGGTATCAGGCATAACTGATAAGATTGATCTGCTCTGGGGTGTACCTCCTCAGATTAGACCTCATCATTTAAGTCCTCATGAAACCATACCTCTTAGGCCTTATAGCCTCTTTTAAACATATATTATGGTTCTGTACATCCTGATTTAGCCTAAACTGTGCTTAACCCCTCAATATAATTTTAACATTAAAATCATCTTTGACCAACATGCTACTCTTTTTGTTCCCTTCCCACCATTACAGATATTGTATAGTGCAAAACAGGGGTTTTTGGTCTGTTTTAGTTCGGTTCAGGTCGTTTGTTTCTTCTTTACACATTTAGCAACCCTATTGTTAATGCCTATTTCCCCATCTCTTTTCCCTCCATTTGTTGTTCATGTTGTTATTTTCTCTCCCTCACCCCCCGGACTGGGGTTATTCCCTAATTATATACTTGTGATTTTTTTTATTATAGAACCCTATAATAAACATGCCATTGTGCTAAAAAATTGAACTAGTGAACCAAAAGATAATACATTTCCATGACATGACTATGCTGTTTCTTGATTACCATTACATATTTGCTATTATCTACATATTTGCTATTATCATAAGCCATGAACCATGCAGCTGAGAGAATTTGTATGGATTCTTGTATAGTCTCTTAGAAGGAAAGCTGTGTATCGACTCGATAATGGTGGTAGGGGGGTAGGGGGGGCTTGGGCAAGGCCCCTATTTGGCTAACCGTTGGGAGAGCTGGCGTGCCATAGCCTTCTCAGGTCACTGTAGCCCTTTTGTTCCATTTTTCTAGAGGGTTTCCAATTTCTGAAGAGTTAGAGTTTTTATTGCGGTTTGATAAACGGGTAGTAAACAAATAGTTAGAGACTCAGTATCTTAGTTAAAAGAAAAGTTCCGTAATTGTCTCTTTAATACAAAAAAGGAGTCAGCTTAAGATTGTACTTTAGCAGACACCACTACTCCTAGGATGAGTAGAGTTGAATTAACTTAAAAGGTAAATAAATCAAAACAAACCTGCAAAATCGCAACCCAAATTTACACTTCGGTTCAGATTCCTGAGTGGGGTGAACCCCCATTTGAAGCCCGGAGGTTTCTGTTGCATATAGTAGCTGAGCGGACTTTGATAGCCTTTGAGATCTAGGTGGTCCAGTTGGAGGCCCTCAGCCCGGTTCTCCACCGACATCCTGGGAAATCTGGCTTGTCAATTCCTTGCATCTAGGGTGCGCCTTTCTTTGGAGGTTCTCTGTGTCGCTAGTTGTCTTTCTGATCTTTGGGACTTCGGTGGTTTTCTCTGGCGTCCATGGGTGGTATGGAGGCATTTCTTTGTATGTTTAGTTTCCTCAGCAGATCTCCCCCTTTGTCCGTGTGTGTGATGGACATTTGCCTTCCATTAATGTTGATCGATAGCCAGAAAGGGAAGCCCCACCTGTATCGAATATTGTCCTTCTGTAGTATTTCAATAAGGTTTGAATTCCCTTCGACGGGTTAAAGTGGTTGGGGATAGGTCTTGGAACAGTGAGATTTGCGTATCTTTGAATATGATTTTGTCAGTGTTTCGTGATGCCGCCATAATTTTTTCTTTAATTTGGAAATAGTGGGGCTTACAAATTATATCTCTAGGGGGTTCCCCGACCTTTGATTTCGGTCTAAGGGCCCGGTGAGCTCTATCCATTAGAAGATTTTGCGATGGCTCGTTTGGCAAAAAGTGTGCGAAAAGCCTTGTGAGGAAGTCCTGAATTTCTGTTATCTCTTCCGAGATACCTCTGAGTCTTACATTGCCCCATCTCTCGCAGTTTTCAGCGTCCTCCTGGTTATCTTGAATCAGAAAAATGTTGTGCCTTATTTCCCGGATCTCAACTTCCAGTTGCTGGTAGTGCTGGGAGTTGTGGTCCGTGACTGTCTCTAAGGCCTTGACTCGTTCACCCAAACTTGCTAATTCTTGTTTCACATCATTTATAATTTGGGTCTGTTAAGATTGGATAGCTTTTTGAAAATTTGTGTACAAATTATCTAGGTCTTGCCTTGTGCATGGAGACTGGTTCGAACCACGTGGGGTGTCCACTCTGGTGAAAAAGTCGAATAGCTCTCCCTTGTTGGGGTGATTTTTGTTCTTGGGACCCATTGCCAGAATATAGTAGGTTTTGGTGGTCTTTAGGGGTCTTTGAGCTAAGTTTCAGTCTCTTATCTTGCTAAATTAGAGGAGCTGCTGTGGAGCTACTGTTCTATGCGACTGCTCCCATGTCCGGTCAGGCTCCGCCCCCCCGAATGACAGCACTTCTACAGCAAAACTTGTGTGATCCTGAAAGTCAATACCCCTTGAACTTAAAAAGGCCCTGCATGCCTCCAGCCCCAAGGCATGTGGGATGGAGGAGTACAGGCCCTCAATGTCCAAGGCCCCTAGCAGAACATTTTCATCTACTTCTAGACAGAACATTTTCATCTACTTCTAGACCATTCACCCTTCTAAGTACTTCAAATGTGTCTAGCACAAAGGAGTGTTTGTAGGAAGGGGCGCAGAATCTCGTCTACAAACCTCCCTGCTCATCCAGTAGGGCCCCCAATGCCCAATATAATGGGCCTTCCTGGAGGAAAACTATTCTTTTTATGTACTTTGGGGATTGTATAGAACGTAGGTAGCCTCACGTCCTCCCTACAAATAAAATCCCTCTCATTCTTATTCAGCAAACCTTTTTCCCAGCCTGAGAAGATCAGTTGCTTGAGATTCTTATTTACTTCCTTTAATGAATTGTGGTCAAAACATTCATATTGGCTTCTATCTGTTAATGGTCGAACCACTTCCAAGCGATATTGTTTCCACCCATGTCAGCAGTGCGTAGCACTAAGTCATTCCTCTTAGACAGTTTTTTAATTGCTTCTGCTTCCCCTTTAGTTAAATTGGTCTTCCAAGGATCTTTAACCTTTAGTTTTCCAATTTCTTGAGAAACCTTCAATACAAATGTAAGTACCAAAGGAACTGCTGACAAGGATGGGAACCATTGCGATCTATTTTTTAACCCTGTATCTACTGTTTTTCTACAGGGAACCTCACTCAAACACTCATCCGATGACTCACCCATTAAGCTCAATAGATTCTCAAGTGCCTTCTTATCACTTTCCTCTAACACTCCCTCAGAATTTTTTTTCTTGTCTAGGAGTTTAGAGACTCTCCTGCCAAATAAATGTAAATCTTTAACCACAGTAAATCTGTCAAGAAGATTTTTGGGGGTGAACGACAGACCTTAAGATAGCAGACTTATCGTATCCTCATCCAGCTCTTCATTGGAGTAATTCAAAACTACTAAGTCTCCTTCCCCCCAACACTTGCTGGAATTGTGTGCCGCCTAAGCAAAGGAGAACAGCAGACACGGTAGCACGGACAGGTGAAGTAGAAACTGTGACTAACTTTTTATGTCTCATATGCCCGGAGACTCCGGAGAGCTCCTGGATGTGATAACGGCTTTTCAGGCTACCGTAGATGCTAGTAGGGGGACGCCCTGTTAGCATTCAGCATGGCTGGACTGGTTAATAACTTTTAATTGATTTTAACGTGTTAGTGGGATATATTGTCTGGCACAGGTGGGGATTCATATTATTAGTGTTATGTGATAAGTGTATTTTTTAGCAGGTACAATTAAAGGGCATGTCCACCCCCAAAACTATAATCCCCCCAGTAATGGCCCCACCATGTAGTGTAGTGTAATCCTTACCTCACATCCCAGCTCCATAGGGTTCTCCTGTAGACCCCCCCTAAAGTCCCAAAAACTGTCCACCAGGAGGCTAGCAGGGCTCTGCCTGCTACCTTGCCTCCGGTAGATATTTGTCATGCGTACTGCAGCCCTTCTCCCCCCTCCCTTCCCCTCCCTCTCCCTCCCATTCCACTATCCCTCCCCCTAGCGTAAAACCCTTTTAATATGCTGCTCCCCCATGTATGGTAGCCCCAACCGCATGGTTAGTATTTTCAAAAAGCTCCCCAAACTCTTACTTACCTCTCCTCTTTCCTCCGCTGCACTAAATGACCGGCAGCCGCGTCCGTGATTGGCTGCCGCTCTGCCAATCACAGATGCGACTGCCGGTCCCGCCCCTCTGCTTGCATTCTCGCAAGCAGAGGGCCGGCAGTGCAGCGGAGGAACGAGGGGAGGTAAGTAAGAGTTTGGGGAGCTTTTGGAAAATACTAACCATGCGGTTGGGGCTACCATACATGGGGGAGCAGCATATCAAAAATAATTTTTAAGGGTGGTCATGCCCTTTAATAAAGGTTGGAATAATTTTGATTACATTAAGGTGTTACCAGCTGGCTGCAGTATATATGGGAACTTTCTTACCAAGAGTGTCTATGCTTTTGGACATACAGGGTTATTCAATAAAAGTTCTTATCGTTTAAAATGGTGCTAATTTTGCCCCAACCAATCAGATCTTATTTAACATTTGAAAGCTAACATCTGATTGGTTGGGGCAAAATTAGCACCATTTTAAACGATAAGAACTTTTATTGAATCTCCCTGTTAGTGTTTTAAGTAGGCCATTCTCTCTTTAAAGGTAGTTTTGGTTTCACCAACATAATAAAGGTTGCAGGGACAAGAGATAAAATACATGACAAATTTACTGTCACAGGAGAAACGCTGTTTAATGGGAAACTTTTTCCAACTGTGTGGATGGGCAAAGTCCTTGCCCACCAGCATGGACCTACAAGTTACACAATTAGGGCAACAAAAGCACCACTCCCGTGGGTGCCCCAAACTCCTGGTAAAGCTGTCATCACTGAGTAATTTGACATCCGTCCGAACCAACTGTACATTTACCCCTTCTGTACATATGCCGTAGCTTAGTGTGCTTAAAAGAGAGACCAGAGTCTCTCTGTACTAGTTCCCAATATTTATCTCAGCACTATACAGAGTATACATAGTACAAAAGTCCATAGTTCTAGTGGAAAATCAGGTTCTACTAGAACTATGGACTTTTGTACTACGTATACTCCATATAGTGCTGAGATAAGGAGTAGTTCCAATAAATATTGGGAACTGGGAGAGAGAGCAGTGTCTTACAGTGACAGTTGCTACAAACACATTTTTATTCTAGGACACTCTACTATTCCATAAGACAGTAAATCTTTGAGATTAGTTTTAGAATTGAAATTTCTTCTGGGTGAGTACCCTGCTGTCTGATTTTACAAGCAAACTCAAGATAGACAAAACACTCATCAAATTTCATAAAGATGCTTTGGAAGAAGCAATCTACGTTTCCCAAGTAACACTGCTTATTGAAAGGTTCTAATGTTTATCAATAGATAATAGCTGTAGGACTTTTTTAAAGCTAAATTCAACTACTTACAGTTGAAATAGTTTTTTCTGTAGGTTGTGTAATTATATTATATAATTTATATTTGCACTTTACATTGCATTTACAACTCCATGAACATCCCACATTTTATAACTTATACTTGAATCAAAGAGAATTATATTTTTCTCTCTATTATTTGGATTTGTCCTCCAAATTTTAGCCTTCCCTGCACCCAATCTCAAAAGAAAGTTAGAATAAAAAGCCTCCCATACACTGGACCATTTCTTGATTGATTTGATTACTTTGATCGCCTTGGTCAAAAATGGATTATTGTATAAACTTCTATTTAATAGACTGCTTGTGGATATAGTTTATAGAAGTTTATATTTTCTCACAATTCCAAATGTAGCAGGATATTCCAGAACTCTTATGTGTCCAATGATTTTTTGGCATATCACGTGCCAAAGGTGATATTTTATACTTTATATTCATGCTCAAAATGTTACAATAAACTAATTTTAGATTTCAAGCCTGGCTTACAGTGGAATTTTGCTGGTTCATGACTGGTGATGGGTGCATCCCAGTTCTCCAGTAGTACGTGTCAAAACTATCAGGCAGTCATACTGTCTTATTGCACTCATTATATGATATGGGACTTAAAATGGCAATTTAGTAATAGCTGAATTTAACATAAATGTCATCAATAAAGCCCTTGTTTGAATGAAACTCATATAGACTAATGATTGATATTTCAATTTGGTTGATTGATTGACCAAATCATTTGGATGATTGAGCTAAAATATCATCTGAGGTTTACTGTATGTTACTGATTGTTTCTCTGATTTTTTTTGACAAGAAACCAGTTAAAAGATCAGACATACATTTTTGCCAACCAATAAATTGCATGGTTGGTTGTGCCAAATATTATTTGGACCCCTTTAATTCCCAGCTGAAAGATAGTTGAAAATAGCTTTCATCTAAACAAATGGTGATCTAATACTAATATTAAAAATAACAGGAAACTGCATGGAAATAAGTATTATGAGCAGTCAAATTGAATATTACAAATATTCAAAGAAAAATAGCATAAATGGAATTCATTGATTAAAGCTAAGGAAACAAGTTGGAAACAATGAGAAACCAACTATTGGATGGTAAAAAAAGATGTATACTGTAAATAAAAGAGGAAAGTTTCAAATTTAAAAAACTCTACATTTTCTTACGAGAAAAAAAAAAAAAAGACCCACTTTTCCCATAAGGTATGTAAGCTCCTACCGCTCTCATGGTTTAAATGGCTTTTAAATAATAAAAATCCCTATCTTTAACATTTAATCTTGTATTGCCATCTCTACAATGTATAATAAATTGTCAGTTATAATTATTTTCAAGTAAATATAAGTGTACTAATATACTCTATATAACAAACATTACACAATATTTGTTTTTATGGGATTAACTTTTATGTTTTTTATGGTTTACGAAAATGGTTCTTAATGGTTCTTTCAGACTGTGGCCCATTTAGCCTTTTAGTTCCTTAACAACTATACTTAAGCCTCGTACACACGTTGGATAATTGTCGTACGATGCAGCCGACAAACGAGCAATCGCACAATATTCGTATGAAAATATAGCATCAACGATCGTCAAAGACAACGGCCTTCGGCTATTGTCTGCTTTTTCCGCCAATCAGCCTGGCGGATTTGTTCTGACGATTATCGTATATTTGTACATGGTCGGCAGATTATCGTCAACTTTCTATGAAAAAATATAAAAGGCGCATGTGCTGCTTTCGTAATTACACGAAGATACAAACGTTACATCACATACGAACGTCTGGATGTAATGACTATCGTGGTGACTATTGTTGCTGTTTGTACAGATATCGTTTCAATAATGTTTTTAAACGTTCGTGGGCTGCATCATATGAAAATTATCCAACGTGTGTACGAGGCTTTACTCACCCTCGCTCCTCTTCCTCCATAGCTGCATAGTACCCAGGGTGAGGACCTAAATCGCTAACTCCTTACCCTGGGCATGTTCCCTCAGTCTTGCAATAATTACTCAAAATATGTAAGTGACAGATCGTGATGCAGCATGCTCTGCAAGGAGACTTGTCTTCCCATTGGCTACATTGCAGACTGTCACTGACAGTTGAACAGATGAGGGATGAAGCGGAGTTCAGAAAGAGTCTTTGAGTACTGCAGGTGTTAAGGAAAGTTACCAGGGTAAGGACTTATAGGGTTATTCAATAAAAGTTCTTATCTTTAAAAATGGTGCAAATTATGCCCCAGCCAGTCAGATGTTAGCTTTCAAATGTTTAATAAGATCTGATAAGTTGGGACACCATTTTTAACGAACTTTTATTGAATCTCCATTAGTGATTTAAGTCCTCACCCTGGATACTATGCAGCTATAGATCAGGGAAAGGTAAGTATAATAATCCTTTAAAGGACAACTATACTCACATTACCCACTGTCTACCGATGGCTAGTACCCAGGGTAAGGACCTAAACTGCCTGGTCCTGACCACTGGGTTCGCCTTCTATCTTCTGTAAAACTCTTAAAGTTTCTTTGTGGCTTTTTCCCCTATTCAGTCGGTGACTCCGGCCAATGAGAAGGCACGCTTGTAGAAGCCGTGATTGTGAAGGCAGAAGTAAGTATTGCAGAAGATAGAAGGGAAACCCAGTGGTGAGTATCTGGCAGTTTAGTTCCTCCCCTTGGGTACTACTGACTGCCGGGTCCAGTGAGTATAGTTGTCCTTTAATGATTTATTTAATGTTATAATTATAATTTTATGCAATTTACAATGTAGATTTTTATCAAATCAGCGTATAGTCACATTACATTGACTGCATTCAAATTTTATATATTTTTAGATTTTTTAAAACACAACAAAAATATTGAAGGTTCTTAAATAAAGAAGAAATGAAAACAGTGACCCTCAAACACAGTCAATCGAGTAAAATTAGACCTGGGTTTCCTCTGCATTATTAATTGCACAAAACATTCTCACCATGCTTAAGGATCTAGACATACGTATTTGTGTATGACCACATGCTGGCATGGAACTGAAATGAAAGTTTAAGTTTTCATGTTTAGTACTTGAAAATAGAAAATATTGCATCTAAAAGATATTGGGATGTATGCCTCAAGGGAATTTAGAGGAATCCTATTATCTTGCTGACTTATCCGTGCTTCAAAAACAGTTAAGCACAGTAATTTATATCAGACTGCATAATTTAAACACTATTTGATTATACTTAATGTAGCTTAGAAATTAACTTACAAAGCATTAGTTGAAATTAAAGTTTTAAACATTAGGATTTAAGCCGTAGAGTAGCATGACAGTACTGATTTAATGATCACGTTCACATAGACCAACAATAAGTTTGCCATATGTGATGATAAGTGAGACACAGCAAGGCGCAGAGACTGATTTATTAAAAAACAAAGACATTAAAAAAATCAATTAATTTAGTTAATATTTAGGTAAAACTTGCATCCGCAAATTAAAAAGAAAGAAAAATATATTCCTATTAGCATTTGTTATAAATTACCAAACCGTGTAATTTAATGGACTATGATATTCTTTTTTAGGCAGGCAATACACAGATTGATTTTTTTTTTCATCCATTTTAATTGAATTGGCAGAAAAATTCACCTTTTTATATTGCCCTGCCATATTGAACAGTCTATTGAACAAAAGCTGATTGTACCGGTTTTCCGATAATCTTATCTGTGCCCTTTTCTGAAATCTGTTCAAGATGCATGCGGTGTGGGTTCATCACAACTTCATAATGGTGCAGCCAACTGAAACAGGAATTTCTGGATCGAAAAAATCAATCAGGAATTTCCGATTGGCTGCACCATTGTGAAGCCCTCCAAAGTTATATTATAAGAATATCACACGTAAAAAAAAAAAAAAGTTAGCCCATGCACTTCTGTGGTATAGACAGATTATCAAAACTGGCCAATTTCGCCCCAAGAGTGGTTCCACAGAACTTTAAATTGAAATTTCCAATGGTTCCATTTTGAATTTACCATAAGAGAAAATAAATTACGGAAAGTTCCTATTTTAACAATAATAATATTTATTGCAAACACTAATAAGATGATTGGCAGAGAGCATATTTCCTGCCCAGACATTCAGTATATATCATTGTAATCAGGTAGAAAGTGGTTACAATGTATTAAATACCAAGATTAAAAAATGAGGAGCGAGGAATGAGAAATAAGATAAGAGAAATAAGAGGAAATAAAGAACAAGAATGCAGAATGAGAATTCCTGCAATACTGCATTTCAGCACTAGTCCACCAATCGTTGTTAATCCAGCCCTCCAGTCCACCAATCAGTGTTAAGTTGGCCTTTCAGCCCAACAGTCAGTGTTAGTCAGCCCACCACATCCACCTCCACAAGCCACACCCGCTTCATTTGCCGTCACCCATCTATACCAATAGGCTGCATTTAAAAGTTGTTTCAGGTGTCAAAAACCCTAGGGACACCCCTGGACAGGACACATTCATAAACAAGCTGTGTCTCACCTTTCCCTTTGCTGTGGCTGCTGTGTGATTTATGAAAATAACCTGTGAGTACTAGGGGTCAGCTCCCATAATCCACCTTAGCTGGGTAAACCCCCAGATAAGTGTCTGCGTACAGGCACATGCTCTGTAGTGCTCAACAGATCAAAACAAGCAAGTTGCAGCCTTGCTAGCTAGAAGCTGACAGCCAATCACATAACAGCACAGAGATCCTCCCTCTCCCTGACACAGAACAGGGATTTCAGTTTTTTTTGTTTTTAAACACATTCAATGCTCCTGTCCTAACAATGATATAATCCTTTCATATAAAAAAGAAAAGTTATCTTTACAGTGTATTTCTTAGATGGCATGGAGGTAAGAATCAGGATATTAACATTTCAGTAAAAATAATAAAAATAAGTATGTCTGGGGTATAAACCTGCAACTTGTACGTGTACTATGTCTTGCTAAAAGCAGAACCTTTAGCCTAACCGAGATACTATATGGGATATTAAACTGACTGGTAAATAAATTGCAAGGTAACAAACAGCTTTCAAAGTCTTATCAGGGACTTCCTCATTGATGAGGAGATGTCTGGATAAAAAGTACTCTGTGCATAGAGAAAGTGAATATTGGGGTCTGGGGGCGTGGCTCTTTGATGACTTCATGGGCTGTGAGTTGTACTGGCAACAACATGGAAATCTTCTTAGTAACAGAATCTATTTATTACATGTACACAAATAAAACTAAAGAAGAATCTTACAATGTATAGGTGCTCCGGGGAGAAAAACTTTCATATTAGGAATAATTTTTTTTTACTTTAGTTCTCCTTTACAGACTCCTATACTCCTTGGACATGCTAGGTAAGCTTGATTTGGTGAGTGAAACTATCCAATTAGCTGCTTTGTTTCTGCTTGTGCAAAAATTGCCTCCAAATTACAATTATTGAAAAAAAATGGTACCTTCTTTCCTAATAATAATATTTGTTGTTGCTGTCTCATTTTTCTTTGCTCTTCCAATTCTGAATTTTAAACACATCCGTTCTTCAAAGTCTAATGCCCAAAGATACTTTATGAAGGTCTTTGGCTTGCTCATCATAAATGTATTATATATAATCATTGGAGAAGAACACAATAAATTGAATCACAATTGAATTAATAATGATATAATGACAAAAAAATGGAATTTTATTCTAGTATATGGCCTTGCTTTTGGAAAGTGTTCCACATAAAAAAATCTCCTATGAGTATAATACACTGTAAAGGTCTAGAGTGTATCAGGAAGGGACAAGGATAGAGACTGACGTAAGATAATTAATACAATATGGTAGAACATTACTGAACATAACACAGAAGAGAATAAACATTGTGAAATAAAATTTAGTGAATCAGATTTTAGTACAATTCTAAAAATACATTGAGAAGGTTTCGAATTCATACATCCAGCCTTGCACACAGAAATGCATTCAACAAACAGGCAGATATGCACCACAGCACCCACAATTATATTAAGCAGGTGTGAATAATGTCTAACACAGAGACCAGAAATAAATGCACCTTAATAGAGATGGACGAACTTTTGAAAATCCGTTCCACTTGAGGATTTGCTGATTTTCGAAAAGATTAGAAAAATGGGCGAGCAGAACCATTAAAGGGGAACTGTGGTCTCCAAACAAGTTGAGTTTAAATGAAAGGCCAGTTTCATTCCTTTAAAACGAGCCATCAACCACCTCTCTACCTGCTCCACATAAGGCTTCTCCTGCACAGTGCCGCCGACGAGCACAGCCTCAGACTCCCTCAGTGTGTCAGGGAGACAGGAAGCCCATCCTCCTCTCTGCTGTGTGAAGTCCTGACAGAGTAGGTAAGGGAGTCTGAGTGGCCCATGGCATCTGCGAGTGGGTGGGGCTAATGGACCCGTGAGTGGGTGGGGCTTATGCACCCGCGAGTGGGCGGGACGTGTGCACCCGCCAGTGGGTGGGGTTTGCGCACCCATGAGTTGGCGGGGCTGGTCCACCTGTGAGTGGGTGGGGCTTATGCACCTGCGAGTGGGCGGGGCCACATGGGGCTGTAAGAGAATGAGCCAAGGGGGGCCTGCAACTGGAGGAACCGTGGGGTACATGACTGGGAGGGACCAGGGGGGCTGTAAAGGGGTGGAGGAGACACAGGGCAGATTGACTGACATGGTTTCAGAGCAGGAAGCAGGAAGTGCAGGGGACCTGGTGATGCTGCTGTCATATCACACACAAAAATGTAAATATCTTCTAAACTATGCAAAATAAACAATGAAAATAAATTGCAAAAATTCTCAGGAGAGCAATTCCTATCAATTAACCTAAAGTCATTTTTGGAACACAGTTCCCCTTTAAAGTCAATAGGGGAAAAAAATTGATAATTCTAAAATAAATCCTAAAATAATGGTGTAATAGCAATGGTAACTTACTGTAAATGGCTCAGGGGAACACGTATTAATGGCCACAATCTAAAAAAATGCCGTTCAATACCAGAAACTTCATGTGCTGTCTATTTCGTTTTTCGTTCCGCAAAGTATTTTTGGAAAATTGTAGAAATTTCTTATTTAAAAAAAAAAAGGTCAAAGTCCGTGTTCCGCCGATCGGTGAAATCTGCTTTGGAATCAGGTCCGGGTCCATCTCTACTCCCTATACCTTAAATACAGGGAGATGACCAGGGCTGAGGGAAATTTTCAGATATCCGAACAATAGTGAGGCTAACAGTGAAGGTTTGGCGTCCTCGACACAGTGATGGTCCTTCTTCAGTACGCACAAGTTACATTTCACACAATGATGGCAACTACCTGGATTAACTGACATATGCTACAAAACCAGATATTGCCTTCTTTTGACAGCATTATAATGGGCAGTTCCATTGCAGCTTCCCAAAGAGTAACTTGAAACTCTTCTTCGCTTTCTGTTTTATACTGCTCCTTCATAGCCAGTGACCAATGAAAGCACCTGGGAGGGGTCGCTGGTGGCGTGCGCATAGTTCTAATAAATGACCACACTAACATAACAAGCAGAAAATGGGAAACTGCCAGGTAGCATGCTTTTTCACTGAAGTAATCTCTACACCTTAATGAACAATTACATCCAGTTCATGTAGATATGGAAGGATGAGAGAAGGAAAGATATTTAGAACATCACACACAGTTACCAATGGGTTCCTTATGGCAGCAAAAGGGGATCTTCACTGCCTAAATGTTTTGCACCAATAGGCTGTGCCTAATAGAAAGTCCAGCCCTGATTGTTGCAAAAAATAATTCTAAAAGGCAAATTGAGCACTCGAAATTATTTTTCTTATTATTGTTATTAATATTATTGTGGATTTATATAGCGCCAACATCTTCCATAGTGCTTTACAATTACTTGTATTCATTCACACTGTTTTATTTATCTGCTGAAATAAGATCTTATTTAACTGCATTAGATCAGCAAAAAGCTAACATCCAATGGGTAGTAGTAGATAATGGCCCAGACAAGAATTTGCACTTATTATTACATAGGCCCCATACTTAAAGGGTATGTAACTAGAGACACACATATTTTGAGATGTGTGTGTGTTGCTGCATGCTTTCAATCCAGTACTTTGGGTATTGGATAAGTTTCCCTCTCCCACTCTTAACCAACATGACTGTCTGTCAGCACTGGTTAAAGGATAAGTATACTGAAAAAACAAATACAGTTTAAATGGTAGCTGAATCCCTAACTAACCTTCCCCCCCCTTTTTTTTTAGGTCCCTCCAGAGACTACCTGAGTTCTTGGAAAGTGCTGGCCATCTTGGAACATGAATGAAGTCCGGCAAGCTCTGCCCCCCGAGAGTTTCTGGACCTTGTTTCCAACTTGTGTCCAAATATTCTGTCAGTTTGATCCGTGCATGCGTGAGTGACTTCATGACGAGTGTGACGTGACGTTAGCGCGCGCACGGCGCAGTGCGTGTGTGACGTCATCATGCCATGCACGCTTGTATTAGCGCGTGCGCTGTGATGACATCACATGTGCGTCATGGCGTCACTCGCACGCTAATGCAAAAAAAATGCAACACAAACTACTGGCCCCACTGTACAAAAAAAAAATCCTTACCTTACATCCCTGCTCCTTGTGGTTCTCCTGTTATGCCTCAGGAAACTGAGGGCTAGAAGCTGGCAGTGACTCATCCGGTGCCTGTTTCTTTGCTAACCTCAGCAAGGTCTGAGGCATGCTCAGTAGAGCCCTTTCCCCCCTCTCCCTCCCGATCCCTCCGTGGCTGGCAGTCTTCAAGCTATAAAAGATTTTGACACCATGCAGGGCATAACCCTCCACCCCCAAACACTATATGCATAACTGTAAAATCCAATCACTACTTACACCTCCTCATTCCAGCGCTGTCCTACATTGAAGGCAGCCGCGGCTGTGATTGGCTGCTTCTCAGCCAATCACAGCTGCAGCTGCTGGTCCAGCCCCCTGCTTGCAGTTCCGGCAGGCAGGGGAGCGGGACCAGAACAGCACAGGAACGAGGAGATGTAAGTAGAGATTGACAGCGATTTTCCAGTTATGAATATAGCGGTTGTGGGTGGGAGGGTATGCCCTGCAGGGTGCCAAAATTTTTTAAAAAGGGTGGACATGCCCTTTAAGGCTGAGGCAACACTACAATGAACTGGAATGTGTACGCAATTGAGTTCACATTTCCGGTGAAATGTTACGGGTTGTTACTCATTTGCACTGCGATTCCCCAATGTTTCGCTATTGAGTGCATGTGATTGCGTAAAAAATTGTTGATCGCACGTGCTCTAAAAAGCGAATCGCAGTACAACGGACTAATGTGGCCAGTCCCATTTCCTTACACTAATGTGTGCTAATAAAAAAACGCGATCGGAATGAAACCGTGATCGGATCGTGGATAAAAGCACACTAGTGTGGCCTAGCCCTAAAACTGAGGCCTGCGCAGGTCCCAATGCAATAAAATATTTCTTAGTTTTTTTTGTTTCTTTTAAGTGCAAAAACTAATGAAACCCAATGGGAGGTCTTAAGGGAACCTGGAAGGTAAAAGAAGCACCGAGGTAAGTGTTGCATCTCCCCCCTCTACAGATTTCCACTTTTCATTACCAGTGGACAAAAGTAGAAATGAAAAACATTTTGAAAGATTTTATAACGAAACATTCCCAGTAATTCCTACCGTGAAATATTCCCTTTCAACTCCAAGGCAACAACAGAACAGGCGAAAGCCTTTAACAAATTCAAATAGCAGAAACAAATTGAACAGATAAATGAGCCTTGAGTGATTTGTTCATCTCTCCACACTAAGAAAATTCAATTTCTAAACAAATATTAAAATACTCTATGGGGATTTTACTGGAAAATTAGGGATGGGAAAGATCTGTAAATTGCTAATGAAAATATATATTACAGGTGGAACGGGGATTGTTCAACTGACTGCAGCTTAAAAAAATGTATATAACTGAGAAATGTTCACTTAATAAATTGTTGTCATTCAGAATGTGGCACAATCAGGCCAACATTAGGATTTTGGGGAATATTTATAAAGGTTCGTTAAACTTTCCCCCTTCTTTAACGCTTCCTTTTCACCAAATTTGGACTTTTCGCTATTTATAAAGTGATAACCAGTGGTGAAAGGTCATTAACGCTACATTTCGCTTTTCGCGTTTCGCCGTACATCGCTGTGGTAACCATATTTATAAAATGGCGAAAAGTGTATTATTGCATTAAGTTCAGCCATTCCAATTTGCCAAGACTGAGGTGGCGAAAACGCATAAGTGGCCATTTATTTAGCCTGCCAATGGGTCCATGGAGGTGTCAGTACATTGTGGAGTGTTTCTCAATACTAATAAGTACTCAGGGGGGTGTTAGACTGTTTCCCAGCATTTATTGTAATACGATCTGCGAGTTTGCTTTTAAAGGTATATTATTCGCTTTTTTTAAGATCTTTTTTTTAAGGTTCCGATTTTCTTTATTTACCAATAAAGTCAAATGGGGGTCTGAGGGACATATTTATAAAGGGACATTATTTTTGTTTTTTTCCCCACCAGCCTTTACCATAATTTTTTAAACTTTCAACTTTTCTTTTCATCAAATTTATTAAAATGGCGAATTTTCATCAAAAGCGAAAATGATCTAGCAAAAAGTAGCACTAATAATGCTGAAAAAGCTCAGCACATATGATGGTAAATAGGTAATACTCCCTGGTGGTTTTTCAAAGTAGTGTCAAATTGGTTAATACACACTGAACACCTATCTTTGTTATTTAAAAATATCCTAACACATGTACAGGGAGATTCAATATAAGTTCTTATAATATCGTTTAAAATGGTGCTAATTTTGCCCCAACCAATCAGAAATTATGTAACATTTGAAAGCTAACAACTGATTAGTTCACAGTTCACCTATTTATAAATGGCTTTAAATAAAAAAAAATGACAAAAATAGCTCTGAAATTAAACTAGAGAGCAATTTCTTTTTTTCACAGCGATACCACACAACGCAACGAATAAGGCGAAAACTATCGCCACACATCGCCTCAGCCATACTTTTCTGCAAAGGCGAAAACAAGCGGTTTTATAAATAAGTCGAAATTAGCGCTATTTGTCATTGCCATGTCCTGCGATAGCGAAATGGCGAAAATAGCGATTGCTTATAAATATGCCCCTTTAATTATGTGGGGCTTATTTAATAAAAGTTGTAAGATGTTGCCCATGTATTTAGTCTGCAGAAACCAATCAAAAGCTAGCAAATATTTTTTTTCTGTAGTAGACCAGTAAAAAGGGAACATCTAATTGGTTGAGGCAAATTAACAAATGTGTCTTTGTAGAAGGAAGAGAGATAAGCCTGTTCCTAGTCTTCTCAATGTTAAATGCTCTTCTGTAGTGTAAACCATAGAGTTAGGCAATAATTGGATTCTCATGTAGCATTTCAAACAAATAGCAAAGGGGAGAGATGCAATAAATATTGGTATTGGAGAAATTAATGTAAAATCCATGCTACCCAATGTAATATCGGGTTAGGGTAGGTTTTACAATCATTTTACAGGGCTTGCACAAGTTACGTTTTACCTTGTTTCAGTATTGTATTGGGCCATAAATGCTTTGCAAGCTGCCGCTCCTTATCTGACAATGCTACCATGATGCAGTAGCTGCTGCACCGTGCTTATAGCATAGCTAAACTGTGGTCAGGCAAGAAGCACCAGCTTAGGATATTACCCCTCCCAAAAATGACCTGAGCATGTTATTCTCAATAAAAGAAATGGAGACACCAATCATAACTTAAATAATTATTAAATACACTGGCTCATTGTAATATAGGATGTTATACAATAACTCTGTACACACACTAAAGGGGAACTTTAATCCAAAAACAGGACTTCAACATGGAAGTTCTGTGTCCACACTTCAAGCAGTTCCTTAGTTGAGCATTTGGCCAGCAAGGGTTCAGAACTTCTGGAGCTCCAACCATTGAAGAACTGTCTGCTCTGTCCTCCACTGCTATCACATCTAGGTCTGCACTGCACCACCTCTCCTGACGGTGCAGACAAGCACCATTGCTTCTACAGTATATCAGCACAGTATTGTGGGAAATTCTTCTGTAATTCTGCAGGTTTCTTGGATTTTCTAGTAAGTACCAACTGGTTTACTGACTGCTCAGTCTTAGTTAAAGGACAACTAAAGCCACAGAACAACACTGAACCAGAATGCAGAACACCTTAATATAAAACCAATAATCTGTGTCTTACCTCTCATTTTGATACGGGTGCTGGGAAATTTACCTAAATAACATATGGTTTGTGCTTTACTTCACAGCATTCTAGTATCACACAGTTTGGTCAACGACTATTATGTTCTGCACATGCTCAGTCCTTAGCTATTGCAGAAACTTGTTACAGTTGGTCACACCCATTAGTAATCTGTAGCCAATCCTTTTACAGGACAGATAAAGCAAGGAAGCATGTGACTGAGGTCAGGAGGTGTGGTCTGACACTGCACTTACACACAGATACTTCATCCAATTCTTAACAGGCTTATATTTACTTTAATACAATTTACTGAAGTGGGATTTTATAGCTTATTGGTGTTTTTAGGGAAGTTGTTTTCAGATTCTGGAATATAAAAATTGGGTTTAGTTCTCCTTTAAAAGATTGCAGTTCGGTAAAGTTACCTGTTACAGGACAGACTCACGGGATCTTGCGAAGAACCGTAACATTGCTTCTGGTTCTGCATTGGCCCCTAAGCACTATATTAAAAAGTGCTGGTTTTGGACTGAAGAAGCATTTGTTGGTTCAGAATAGAAAAAACTAGTTAGTGAGCCAGAATTTAGAACATTAATCTTTATTATTAGCACATTCAGGTTCGATTTATTTCACACAATGTACAGGCAATGTCTTCACTGTGTTTCAGATTTAACAACGGGGAAGACTTAAAGGGTCTCTCCATCCCAAAAGAGATTTTTTCCTTTAGTGTAGGATTATAAGTTAAAAAAGTGCAGAGAAACAGACTTACCAACCTTCGTACCCTCTCCCTTTGCCTGTATTGCTACAGAGTAGCTACAGAGTAGAGAAGGCCAAACTTTCGAAAGTTCGGTCCGTTTTCGAACTATATGGAAAGTTCGAAAGTTTGAAAGTTCGAAAACGGACCCATTAAAGTCAATGGGAGTCAAATAGTTCGAAAAGTTCAAATGAAATACAATTAAAATATCAATGGTAACTTAATGTAAATGGCTGTGGGACCTGGGAAATGTCTGGGGAACATGTTCGAATATCCAGGACTTTCGAAAACTTGATTTTACTCTCACGCGCGCTACTTTCGAACTCTCGCGTTTCGAACATTCGATAATTATCCTATGAACTTGCAGATTCGATAATTCGATATTTACTCACTTATAGGCATGATAGACATTTCACTTGTGGATTCGATATTTACTCGCATATTGGTATAATAGACATTTTACTTGCAGATTTGGTAATTCTATATTTACTCGCGTATTGGTATAATAGACATTTTACTTGTGGATTCGATAATTCTATATTTTCTCACGTATAGGTATAATAGACATTTTACTCGCGGATGCACCATCAGCCTTTATCGCTCTCCGGCACTTAAGAAGTAATAAAGCAATAGTGAGTCTCTGTGCATCTCGTTAACCTTTGTGGGGCTTTAATGCCAGACATTACCTGGCGTTAAAAAGCCCTGCAAAAGTTGATGCTATCACTTTAGTACATTGGTTATGGTGGCTGCGTGGGTTTAGTGAGAGAGATGCAAATTATAACCTAATCTTAAAATCATGCTAACCTTTTTTTTACTTTGTTATTGTGACCTAAAGACTTATTTTTTGTCTAGTGAGGCTCAGTAAATGAGACACATCAAGTTGTGATTTTTTTTAATGAATGTCATAATGTATTATTTTTTAGCCATATCGATTGTATTGTGGTGCTACCTACTCACGTGGGATACGGAGATACATGTTCCCTATCTCTGACCTTTTACTAGATGTTTGGCTGCAAGCCAGCACTTCTGCAACAATTAAAGGAGAACTAAACCCAATATTTTATACTCCAGAATCTGAAAACAACCCCCGTAAAAACACCAATAAACTATAAAATGGTACTTTAGTAAACTCTGTTAAAGTAAATCAAAGCCTGTTAAGAACTGGATGAAGTATCTGTGTGTATGTGCAGTGTCAGACCACACCTCCTAACCTCCGTCACATGCTTCCTTGCTTTATCTGTCCTGTAAAAGGATTGGCTAGATATTATTAACAGAGATGTCCGAACTTTGAAAAATCCGGTCCGCGCGAGGATCCGCGGATTTTCGAAAAAATCCGTAAATTCGAAAATCCGCGAGTGGACCCGTTAAAACGTATTAAAATGAAAGTTCGGCAAAATCCGCATTAAAAGTGGTCTAAATAGCCTTGGTAATGTACACTTAATCACTCAGGGACCTGGGTAATGTCCTTAGAAACACGTATCAATGCCTACAATACCTAAAAATTACAGTCCGCTAGCGAGAACGGTATTTTTCGAAAATACGAGGATTTTCGTAAAAACGAGGATTTCTGTAAAAACGAGGACCTCCGTAAACCCGCGGATCTCCGAAAAACGAGGATTCCCGTAAAAACGTGTAATCATGTTAGCTGCCATTGGCTAATTTGGGTCATGTGGCTTGCTCTGTCTTGAAAATAATCCCCAAAAATTAGAATTTACAAGAATTTCTTGTTTTTACGAAAATTCTTGTAATTACGAGAATCCGCGTAATTACGAGGATCTTCGGTTTTCCCGGGTCCCGGAAGATCGCAGATTCTCGTAATTGCGGAGATACTCGTATTTTCGAAAATTTTCGTAAAAAAAATCTGTGGTTCGGAAGTTCGGAAGGCGGAAAATCCGGAATAATCCGCCGTTCGCGGACGGGATAAATCCACGGCGGATCCCGGTTCGGGTCCGCAAACCGGCCATCTCTAATTATTAATGGGTGTGACCGACTGTAACAAGTTTGTGCCATAGCATAGGACTGAGCATGTGCAGAACATAATGGTCGTTGACCAAACTGTCTGATAATAGAATGCTGGGAAGTAAAGCACAAACCATATGTTATTTAGGTAAATTTCCCAGCGCCCATATCAAAATGAGAGGTAAGACACAGATTACTGGTTTTATATCAAGGTGTCCTGACTTCTGGTTCAGTTTTGTTCTGTGGCTTTAGTTGCCCTTTAAAAGGACAATTATAATCACCTTTCCCCCGACTTATTCCTGTAAAGTACCCAGGATGAGGACCTAAAATGCTAAGTCCTCACTAATTGCTTGAAAATTCCTTCAGCAATGTGGTCCGATCCTTCCCACTGGCACTGTCAGTGACAGTCAGCAAGGCAGCCAATGGGAAGACACTCCTCCTTGCAGAGCATGTCTTCCCATTGGCTGCCACACAAACTGTCAATCACAGTGTCAGTGGGGAGGATCGGACCGCAGCACTGAAGGAATCTTCAAGCAAGTAATGCAGGACTTCTGTAAAGTATCCAGGACTTAGCGTTTTAGGTCCTCATTCTGGGTACTTTACAGGAATGGAGGAAGAGGAACGAGGAGGTGAATAAAATTATCCTTTAAGATAATCAGCAGAGAAAAGAAGGCAGGGGGAGAGAGAGATGTGTTAGCAGACCAATGTCCATGGAGAGGCTGTGCAGAAACTTATATGTGTCACATACACTAAAAGAAGGCAGTGAGTAAGGGAGGGTGGGGGGAAATAGGAGCACTCAATAAGCATAAATAATTTAATGACAAAGCAAGCACAGATAAACATGCAAGTACCACCACTCTCAAATTGTAGTTTCAGATAATGTAAATGCATAGTGGTTTGAGCAAGTATAGTTAATTTGGCTTGAAGAGACAAATTACTGTTCTTTCTATTTCTTCTTCTACCGTTTTATTCTTCCGCTTTTTTGGACTGTATCTTCTCCCACAGTTTTTGAGCTAGAGACATGAAGTAGAAGTGTGCTGTTACCTAGCTAAGGAAACCTGCGGAAGCGTTACAGTGTTATCTGTGAATTTTGGGACATTTTTCCCATAGACAATAATGGTAACAATCCTTAAATGTGGATATTTTGAGGTTTAAGCGTCATGAGATGTTTCATGGTCATAAACACAAACGTTGATACCCCTAACCCCCGACAGACACAGGTACACCCACCTACTGACCTACATAATAAAAACGAGAATAAAAGTTAGTTTTATGGTCATACATGCAAAAATACATACCCCCCAATCTCACATACCCCACACCTACTGACCTACCCTTCCATTACTGTGGCAGCCATACTTAAAGGGCTTTCAAGCTAAATTCAAACTTTGACTTACTTTACCTTTCTAGTTACCCTTTAAGGATTTTGCTCACAATCATTTCTGTAAATATTCTGTAAATATAACATCTATATGTTAAATCCCATTTTGCACCTTAGATGTCACTAAAAAATGAAGTAAGATAGAAAGAGTATAAGGCATTAGCGTCAGTCATATACAAATAAGGAATGAAGACTTTTGGGTAATTTTCATGTTTTCATGAAAGCATAAATATACACATAAAATATTATACAAAATGTGATACGTCCCATCTTGCATTTAAACCTAATGGGTACCCAGTTTGTAGAGTAAAAATCCACCTCTAAGAGGGGGAGAAAAGACAGTACAGGTCACGCATCGCTTACCTCCACATTTATATGTCCCCTGGTGTTGCAACCAAATTGGTGCAAATTTAG
This sequence comes from Hymenochirus boettgeri, assembly GCA_019447015.1. Lineage (NCBI taxonomy): Eukaryota > Metazoa > Chordata > Amphibia > Anura > Pipidae > Hymenochirus > Hymenochirus boettgeri. Next base: position 240,396,410 of record CM033474.1, read on the forward strand.
GGACATTTTGTATTAGACTGGGTGCTAATATATTCCCTAGTGATGTAGCTTTCTTTGATACAAACTTTATAGTACTGTCACTCAAGACTTTATCTTTGTTCACCTATCAGCCTTTTTCCTTGCTGGCTTCATTCCTATTGGTTTCTCCTACCTTTTTAAGCCCTCTAGTCCATTGGTCCTTGCCCGGACTAGCAGTTAGTTCTTATCTTGCTCATGGTGTGTCTTTGTTTGATTTCTCCATTCCTGACCTTTAGCCTGTTTACTGACTCTGATCCTAATCAGACTGTCTTGACCCCTGCCTGTCCTCGACTTATCTTATCTCTTAACCCTCTGTACCTTGCCTGGTGGTTAGATTCTTTAAGTCCAGGGGCAACATTGCCCGGTGAGACGTAATAAGCTTCCCGGCAAACGGGCTTGGCTGTTGGTGAAGAAAGTGGTTTTAGATCGGAGGATCTGGGCTGAAGGAATACTCAGGGATCCGGAGTGTTACATATGGACAAAGAAAAAATAAAGAGTAAATTAAATTAGTAAATTAGCTGATATTTATATACATGGTATAATAAAGCAAACAGACTGCTACAAAATAGATTTTTTATAAATGTATTTAGAAAACACAAGATTCACAGTTTTATCTAAACCATAGGTACCACCAATACATGGGTACCAGTAAAACCTTGAAGATCATCTGGTCTGTAGCAGATACATAGTGCTCTCCTGCTTTTACTCTAATATTTCTATCCTCCTCAACATTTTTATCCATTAAGTGTTTATCACCCACACATGTTTCAATTTTCATTGAATGTTGATTTGGTGCTAACCATCCTAAAGGGATTCTTTAATTCAGAAGTAACTAATAGCTACAGATCTCCCCTCTGAAATCAGCAGTATTGTGAAGAACCCATCTATATTCCTGTGGTTCCTTCAGCCCCTATTGGTGAATAATTACTGATTTTCAGACTTCTTCCTTGGTTACATAGAGGTCACAGGCATGTCACTCAGTATATACTTTACAGTTGTGGCAGGGGGAGAGGGATGGGGGTGAAGAACGCATGTGTAATTATGTACAAGTACACAAGGCACATTACATATGTTGGCTTTAGAAGGTTATGTAAATTTGACAAACAGTAGACCTTGTTATTTCTGCTCTTGGTTTATTTAGATCTACCTGTAATTAATCAGTTGTGTTTTTTTAATGTTTTATAGTCGCTGAGGCATCCATGGAGATATTAAATAAAACCCTTCTAAAGGCCTTGTACAGACACGCTTGATGCCTGAGCTGCTAACGTATGTCCTTGGGTGATGATTGCACTTGTGTGGCTGATTGGTAAGGTGTTGGTGTGTCCTGCTGTATTAATGGACAACACCCGACTAAGTGGCCACACATGTGTGATTATCGCCCGAAGAGGACGTTTGTCAGATGATCATTTGTCGGAAGTTCAAGAATCACACCTCTGAACTAGGCTTTACATGTTTATTTCTATAAGACTTGGATTTTCCATAGAGCTGTCTTTCTGTTATCAGATATATATAGAAATCTAATCTGTCCATTTGTACCTGTGAGGATTTTTAAATAAGTTAAGTCAAGCCATGTATTACCTTGCGTTATGATTGGCTGAGCTCTTCTTCCTTTTATTTGGAGGTTTTAATCATTCTGTTTGCTACAATAATATTGCTATGTGTTGATTTGTTTTCCTTCTATCCCTGATTTTATATCTGACAGTGGGTTTGCAGAAAAAAAGCAATTGTGAAAAAGTCTCTCTATTAAACAATATAAATTATTTCTAATTATGGTAAAGGTAAAGAGAACTAAATATGTGTTTTAATTTATATTTACATTTCATTGTAACTGTATTGATCACTAGAACTTATTTGTATAATAAGACTTTAATCATTATAAAAGCAATAATAATAGTGATAACACTTTCACTCTAATAACAGCAATTATAAAAATGTTGATCATAATTCTAATAGTTTTATTAATTGTTTCGGGGGCAAAACACATCTTGATTACATTTACATATCGATCCCAGCGTTTATTTAACCCAAGCCTTTTAAAAAATGTATATTTACATCAGATACAAACCCATTTATTTAAATCAGTTTTGGGCTTTTAAAAACAATTTATTTGTACCATCTACACTGTAATTAACCTTCCGTAACGTAGCAACCTCCACCCATGAAAAAATACTTTATCATATCAAAATTCAGACAACCTTTTCTTTGTCTGTTGAGAGACTGACTTTTATTTACAACTGTCAGAAAACACCAGTGTGCTGTGAATACCAATAGCGGTGTATCGCACGGAACAATGCGTTTTAGTATGAGGAATTCCGAGAGACAGGAGATGGACATTTAACGCAGCCATGTAGCTGAACGCTGTTACGAACATAAGTGCTGAATCTTATTATGTGAAGAGCACGATTTATCATTAATTATAGCTTGTATGAAGCAACCTGCTGCATGATGAGAGCTATTTTAATCAGACTGCTCCTAAATATGCAAAACATTATTCAGGCAGTGAAGCTCAGTGAAATCACTAAAGGTGCCAGTCATTTACTACTGATAGGCTTCTAAAAAAACACAGGCAGGTTCATGTTAGAGGCCAATGATATGTAATCAAGATGAAATATGAATGTTTTACTCAACAGAACCAAATCATAAACATTTCTTAACACCCTTCCTGTTCTAATTTTGGAAAAAGTTAAAAATGAAAATAGAAAATAAGGTTGGTGTTTACAATGATTTCTTTCGTATTAATCTCTGACTGAAATATTTACAACAATGCAAACTCTTTAAAGAGCAACTGTGGTCTCCAAACAAGCTAAGGTTAAATGAAAGCCTGCAGTATTTCCTTTATAATGAGCTAACAATCATATGTCTGGCTTCACACTGTGAGAAATTACATTGGGGTGAATGTTCAAACTTCCTGCTTCCAGAAGGTTGAGTAACATCACTTGACCTCTGCCCCGGCCCGTCCGCCTCAGTGAAGAAACATGCTCAGTTAAGACTAAATGCTGGGGAAAACAGGAAGTACCTGGGGGGAAAATTGACTGTTGAGTAGAGGAGCCTATTAATGCAGGCAGAGGCTGGTAACATGACTACAAACTGGTCACATGGTTGAAAACAGGTGATCAAGCAGGAAGTCATTTTGCTGAACCTTTCTAGCAATAACTTCTCATAAATTCTATCTAGAGAAGTGATTTAGGTTTTATTTTGAAGGTATGATGGAAGCCTTTTTACATAATTCTTACTGGTCTGGAAGAATTCAAGACCTCAGTTACCCTTTTAAGAACAATAAGGGGTACTATAAGGGATATTTTACCAGATGAAGGAGCAGGTCTCTATCCACTGGAAGGATAATCTTTACCTCTAAAAGAAAGAAAGAAAGCTATTATTGGTGAAAAATGAAAATAAACAGTATCACTTTTATACTAAACGTGTATAACTTTTACTGTTCCAGTTCAAGCAAGGGTGAGCACTGAGCTGCCAGGCATGGCAAGAGCAGATTTTTAAAGTTCATTGCTCCAGATAGAGACCAACCAGGGAGACAGGAGTACACTGTAATACTCACACTACTCTCAAGCGCTTCTACAAGCAATTATTCAGTCCAATGTTTGTCACCCCTATAGCAGAAAAGTCAGTTATGGCTGTGATGGATGACATCAAGGCTAATGATTAGACGGGGAGGCAGTGTACAGAGGAGGCGACGGATGGGTGTCACATCTAGATGAATAACTGCTTGTAGAAGGCATGTGATAATTGTGGTCTCAGGGTTTGGGGGTTCTCTACATGTAGAACAAACTTAATTTTGGGGGTGGACATGTCTGTTAATTTTTCAGAAACCATATAACAGTAAGTTAAACACTGGTAAGTCCTAATGTCTGACCAGACATTTTTCCAAATGTCCCAAAATGATAAAACAATTTAGGACACACTGGCATATAATAACTGCATTACAGAATATTGCACAGCAACTAAATGTTAGTCAGATGTTTTCTTACATTTAAAATGCTGAATACAAATGATTTGAGTATAATAAAGTTCTCATGGTACGATTGTAAAGGTTCTCATTCATCAAGGTCATGGTATATCTGTTGCATTCAGTTAGATCAACTGGACTTAAAGTTTAGTTCCTAAAGACGTTTCGCTAGTCATCCGACTGGCTTTCTCAATTCAGAATGACTTGTACAGGAATCTGTTGGCAATTAAGTACCCTGGAAAGTCTCAATTAGCATATAACAGCCAGGTGTTAGGGACCTTCTGAATACAAGGTGTTGATTGGACTGTGGCTAAGAGGTGTTATCGAAAATGCTCAGGGTAAGGTGTCAAAACAGCAATGTACATGGCAGACAGTTAGTGTCAACCCCCCCACCTCTATTTAGGCTTGGTTTCTTTATTTTCACATAAATGGCCTACTTGACAGGATGTTGACATTAAAATCTTCAAAGGTATGTCCTTTTTCCTTAAGATACAGGTACACAGCTGAGTCCTGACCCGAGGTATTGGCTCCTCTGTGCTGGGCCATTAGTTGGTGCATACGTTTGGTCTCCCCCACATACAAATCAAAGCAATCTTTACTGCACTGCACTGCGTATATGATGTAGCTCTTCTTATGTTTCGTGTTGGGTATTTCGGATGTACCAATTTCTGCCTCAGTGTGTTCTTTGTTTAAAGCAGACACGGATGCAGTGTCTTTTGAAAACTAAATTTCTTTGAGACCTCTGCTACATATGGGATGACCGTGTTATTTCCCCTGTCTTGCTTTCCCCCTTCACTGTTGGCATTTGTGTTCTTTTCTTTTCTTCTACCCCTTTTGACAAAGGCCCAGTCAGGATATCCACAAGATTTAAGGGCTCCTCTGAGCCCTTTTATTTATTTAGCCTTTGTAGGGTTCTGTAGGTGGTAGAGTCAAACATAAAATACTGGTCTGTGTGGGTTGGTTTTCTGTATACTTCCACTTCCAGTTTACCATCCTCCCTGACTTCTACCAAGCAGTCCAAGAAAGCCAGTGTGTTATTTTGGACCTCTTCTCTTGTAAATTTGATGTTTTGGTCTATAGCATTGATGTGTTCTGTGAAGGCTTGTACTTCATTCTGGTGGATTTTAACCCAGGTCACATCCATGTATTTGAACCAGTGGCTGGGTGCAATGCCATTGAAGGGTGAAACTGGAGATTCCATGTTTAGCTTGTAGAACTTATCCCTATATTTGAAATAGGTGGTATTCAGGCAAAGTCCAGTAGGGAACACATCTGTTCCCTACTGGACCTGTACCACATTTAAGTTCGAGGAAAATGTATTATATGAATCTAGAGGGGAACTGCAGTCATTCAAAATCCATCAAAGAGCCATCTTATACCTTTCAAACAATTATATTGTGGTGCCTCTAGTTCTTGTCAATCCAGCTATAGGCTTGTAAAGTTTTACTTCAAGGTCTGCATTGTCTCTGTCTCAGTGTCAAGCACCTGTAATAAGCCTTACCTGCTAAAATCAATCTTTTCTGAAGTTTGTTACAAGCATGAAAACAATATCTGTGCATTCTTCTGCCCATGGAAAGCATTTCAGTCTAGTAGTAAGCTTTAAAATGGATGAAGACGTTTGGGTGGGTTTTATGATGCAGCTGATGATATTCTGTCCCAGCAGTAACATACAAGTTGGCAGGCCCAAGCCAGCAATAGTGCTGGTGATGTCACAACTCACAGTGTTAACAGAAACTACTACTGTAAGTTTAGATAGACTGCAGCTAGAAGCACAAACCTAGTCATTTCAAATATAGGAATGTTTTTTTTCTATAAAAGATGGCACTTATGTGGAGGCCACAGTTTCCCTATAAATCTAGTTTATAGGGCTCTTTGCTTGCCATTTCCTTGTAAATGGTTGAACTTGATAAACTGATATCAACCTCACACAAGAAAGCTATGTTACATTGAACGAAGTCTGGAAATACTGCCAATGAAAAGGGCTGTCCTTTGTACAGGGTATGCTCGCGTTTAGCTGTATTTGATTCATGTGTTCACGTATCTGGAACTAAAAATCTAAATGTTTTGACCTCGGTGCACAACCAGATGTTAAGTATTCAAGTCTGTCATAGTAGAAAGAGTAAAATATATCACATTATAAATCAGATATGTCAGAAAACCTGTTTTAGGCCTAACCCGCATGAGATATCACAAGCAATTTCTGATATGAAGATATTTCTTAGTGATTAATAATTCTATTGGAAACATACAATTACATCTCAAAGGAATCTCACAGCAGATGTTCTTTGAATTTGTAGGAGAGTAAACTGCAGATTCCAGCCGAGGCTGCATACGATGGCACTAAATGAAATTCTATTTTTCATCATCATCCATATACTTTTCTTTTCCATAATATCTATTGTTTTCCAATGCTAATAGATTGTTCATTTATTTGTCAAATGCCATAATTTTAAAAAGATAAAACTCTATTTTGGGGACATGTAAATAGCAAGATGTTTATTCTGCACAAAATTAGAACAGAATTCTAACAATAAACACATTACAGATTAACATTTTTTTAGAACTTGAACAGGGAGATTCAATAAAAGTTCTTATCGTTAAAAATGGTGCTAATTTTGCCCCAACCAATCAGATCTTATTTAACATTTGAAAGCTAACATCTGATTGGTGCAAAAAAAGCACCAGTTTTAATGATAAGAACTTTTATTAATTTTTCACACTGTTACATACTATATATAGTAGAAAAATAATAAGTAACAAATAAAAACCAACAAAAGAAGGTTTAAATGAATTTTATTTTTCATTTTTATAATTACTTTCAAGAAACATCTTATAGATAGTAATATAGTATCTATAGTGCTAGGCATTAGACTTCATGAACAGGCACCATTTTGCAATAATAACTTTTATGAGGTACATCCTTATATTGAGGCTTTTCCATCCAAAGGTGGCCACACACTACAATTATATTATAATATTGTGAGGTTATATTACATTTACATTTAATCTGAACCTCAGAAAACACCACAAACAAACAAATTTAATCATAATTACGATCCAATATCGCATTTTAAGATCGGTATAATTTTTGGGCCAATCAATGGAAATGTCTACTTGCATGTTGGATTGATCATAATATCGGCCCAGTGTATGGGTACGTTTACATAGATCTATTATCTGTGTACCATAACTTCCATTTGTAATAGAATTTTATTAAGTTACCCTGTGAAATAACAAAAGCTTTTTCATAGTACATGTTGTTAGAAAGGTGGAGAAATTTCTGACAGTATTTTAGTTGAGTTTTAATTATAAGAATAACATGGTACATTATTGTAACAATATTTAGTGAGTAAATCCTTATGCTCAGTAGCGCCATTGAAGGTGTTGTTAGGATATTAAAACAAAATTACGGATTTATATATTTTTTTGATTTTAGGACAAGACCACCATGTATGGAGCATTGAATTATAAATTATACCAAATGCAAAAGAATAGGTCAGAAAATGAATCAGAATAAAACAAAATACACAATAAACACAGAATAAGACATAGTCATACTCAGTTACAGTAATAATAATAAGACATACTCAGTTACAGTAATAATAATACAGTAATAACCCAGAGGGTATGTGAATTCAATTACAGTATTTAGGAGCAATCAATAAAGAAAACTAGGAAATACATCATGAAATGAAAGCAAGGCTAGATGGAGTTAACAGTCTTATTGTGGTTTACAAGGTCTACTGAAATAAAGCCTATTCAACAGAAAATTAAAGATACAGATTTAAAAGTAACAATGAAACAAACAATGCTCTATGGGTAAGAATATTGAACAGTGACAATGAAAAATTCCTGCAATCCAAGGAGAGAAAAGTTGAGGAAGAAATATGGGCCTCCAATAAGATCACAGAGGTCATGGAGCTATTTAACAATATCAACATAAATGTAGTGAAACTACATAGACTGCAATGGACAAGGTACATGGAATATATAATTGCAGGACCCTAAGAAAAGAATAAACAGCATCCCACAAGGTGGTAGAAGAGGCACAATGTAAAAGATAGCAATGGACCATATTGCTACTCAATAAATTAGCTCAATATAACTCAGTTATCTTGTATCCATCATCCTGAAACAATTTATTAACAGTTAGTTTGTTGTTATTAAAGGGGAACTGTGGTCTCCAAATAAGTTGATTTTAAATAGAAGACCAGGTTCTAATCAATCTTCTCTCTATGTGCTGTACAGCCCAAGATATGTGGAAATCTCTGATCAGAAAGTTAAGGGGTGGGAGACGTCCAGATGACATTCCAGAGGTTGCTCCTCCACCTCGGCATTGGTGAGCACAGCCGCATATAACAGTGCACTTGGGGGAAAATGGAAGTCCCTCTCCTTCCCTTCTGTAAACCAGTAGTAGTGCACTGAGTTCTTTCAAGTGTAGATGTCTCTGTGTGCTGCTCAATCCCCCTCCTTCCTGCTGTCTGTTCACTGAGAGGTAGGCAGTGTAATTCCAACCCCTTGCCCCCCCCTTGCGGCCCGTCTCCCACTTGCACCCCAGACCCATACCACTCCCCTACAGAATACTGTGTTAAAAGTCATTTTCATGCAGAGCCAGAATCAGACAGTATGTAGATGTATCTGACTCGGCCTGTAAAGGCTATTTTCACACAGTTTTCTGTAGGGGATTATGGTTCTGAGTAAGGAAGGGGCCACGGCACCCGTGAGTAAGCGGGTCCAAGTGGGGTTGCAAATGAAAGAGCCAAGGGGCCAATGAGTGGTAGGGGCCTTTGGTGCTGCAAGTGAAGGGTGCCAGGGAGGCTTGCAAGGGGAGGAGGAGACATGGGGAAGAGGAATTGTCACATGGATTCAGAGCAGGAAGTGCAGGGGAACTGGTGATGCTGTTACCATATCACACAGAAAATGTAAATATCTACAAAACTATGTAAAAAAGTAAATTGCAAAAATACTCAGGAAAGCAATTCCTGTCAATTTACCTAAGTCATTTTTGGACCACGTTTCCCCTTTAGTGCTATTAATTTAACCTGTAAATAATGATAATATATTGTAATATATAATGTAGTGTTTCCAGATACATTCTAAATAATCAGGGTTATTCAATAATATTGTTAAAAATAGTGCTAATTTTGCCCCAACCAATCAGATGTTAGCTTTTAAATGTTAAATAAGATCTGATTGGTTGGGGCAAAATTAGCACCATTTTAAACGATAAGAACTTTTATTTAATCTCCTTGAAAGTGTTTTGAATTTTATTGGAATTGCACATACTGTATGTAATTGCTGCGGGTAAGGTGTTGTTCAATTAATACACATTAATATATATCACCTGTCTGGATTCCATCATCCAGACAGGTGCTAGTAGAGCTGTTGCTAGTAGGGCTGGCACAGATGTACATTCACCACTGAGTATATGACTTAAATGTAAGCATGGGAATTATTGTCCATTGGAATGCTGTAATATCTGTGAGGTTTACGTAAAACTGGACCATGTTTAATGAACAATAACAGTCAACTATTCTCGCAGTATATCAAAACTTTCAAATATATACAAACATTAGAAGCCTAGTGCACATCCAACTAATTTGCTTACATTTAACGTTATCAGTGAATTGCGACCTAAAAAGCCTGCCAGTGAATTTAAAGCAATTAGTTCAATAACTTGGCCAAATTATTTTAAGCCCAGCAACCACGTCACGGTTTGCTTTATTCTGCTGGGTCCTAACCTTTAATCTTAATAAATTTTACCTAAGTAAGAGACATAATTCTCAAACTTTATCTTAGTAACAATACCTGCCTTTAATGAGATGAAAATCCCTGTTGCTCGTTTGCTTACTGTCTTTAAATTCAGTGGCAGGCTTTTTAGGTCGCAATTCACTGATAACGTTAAATGTAAGCAAATTAGTTGGATGTGCACTAGGCTTCTATTGTTTGTATATATTTGAAAGTTTTGGTCTCTAGTTGCATACTATCCCATCTTTTGTATGTATATCAAAACTCTGCCAGGATTTTCCATTCACTTTAGAACAGCAGAGCTTCGTGATTGTGCAAGTTTTACTAAACAGAAATCTTTATTTCTCATAGATTTTCTGTTTTGCTACATTTGTAATTGCAGTATTAACACGAATTAGAATGTGCTTGTATTAAAAAAAAAAAGAATTGTGGATAAATTAAAAAAAAAACTTATTTGCAATAAAAATGGACCAGATGTTAAATGTATATTCATTGTGTTTATTTATTATCTATGAGGGAATCACAGTCGAGGAGTACACAATCTTATAATGATGTGTGTTAGTTAGATCAGTGTAGGTTACTTTTAGATTCTACCAATAAACACCTCCCATTACATTACAATTACATTTTACTGTCTAAATGAGAGTATCATTTCTTTAACATGTTGCCAACACAATATAAGAACAATCATCGGTTAAAATGAGTTGAACTTTCTTTTTATAAAGAAGCCTTGAAATACAATTGGGGAAAGAAGAAGGGATCTTTTTCATTAAAGGCTAAAATGAAGACACTTCACATATAATGTTCTACAAGTCTACATTCAGGGATTTTTTTTCTTTTCTAAGTTTGAGCACTACGTACAATTCTATACATTGATCTTGAAAAAAGATCTGCATAAGAAAAAAAAAGCCCTGAATTGCGATATAATATGTTAACCTTTTTAGATATGTTATTTTGATCAATCAAGCATCCCAACTTTCTATTACACAGTATTATTTGTAAGACTTTAAGTTTTCTGACAAAGAGTAACGTGAGTGAGAACACAAATGGCACAGCGTGAGAGCATTTGTATGAAAATGATTTCTAAGGTAGTTATGGGCACAAAAGCTACTGTCAGCTAATCAAATTATAGAAAATGTAAAGGTCATAACAGCATAAATTCAACATCTTCATAAATCACTACTGGGTTTCATAAATTCCACCCTGCTTGGAGTTGTCAGTTTTGCTTTTGGGAAAAAATAAAAAAATGAAATAAAATAACAACCTTCTAAGAATGTGAGGGGTCACCATTCATAGGGAACAAAGAAATATATATTAATAAATCTCAAAATGGCAAAACAAGTGGTGTGTTTCTTCCGCAAACACAAAAGCCCACAGACTTTTGAAGTTTGGAAAAAATACAATATATTTGTTGCTAAATCTTGGGAAAGATTCAACGGATAAAAAAGAAAAACCACAGCAAAATCCACAAATAAACATGTTAATATGATGACAACTTATTGCACTGTAAGTCCCAAAAACTAGGTGTATGCCAGGAAGTTTGTTATAGAATTGAATAAGAAATGTGATATCAATATACACTTACCAGGTAATATCTCATACCAAAGCCATTAAAGGCCAATTATACTTACCTTCTCCCCGCTCCTCTTCTTCTATCTGTGCTTTGTACCCAGGGTGAGGTCCTCACCCCTGGGTTCTTTGTAGTTAATACCTGACATACTTACTGCTCCACTCCTTCTGCTTCTGCTTGCAGAGCGGGTCTTCTGATTGGGCTCTTCTGTGACAGAGAGGGGGGCGGAGCTTACCGGAGAGGAAGCATGTCTTATATAAGTATATTTGTGCATAAAAGATTTTTAGTCAAACCACTTTTTACATTCTACAGACCAGAAACTTCTGAAAGGCAGATGATTCCTAGTTTTTCTCATAAACCACATGTATTTCTAAAAGGCCTATACACCCACAAATTGATATTTTAGAAATGCTCATCAGTAAAAGCCATAATGATAAGGTCAGGTCAAGGAACTGATGACTGTCTCTGAAGAAGCCCCTTCTGCTGCTGTGCATGCTCGTAACCAGATTACAACAGCAGCAGAGCAGAACCTGCTGGTGAGGGATTGGGATCTGTAAATTCTTTTCAGGGTGGAAATGCCCTTTAAAGGAATAGTTCACAAATTCAGTGGGAACTATTCCTTTACTGCATTTATTGAAGGTAAAGGAGCTATGCCTTACAAAAAAAAAAAAATTTCACACGGGATCCAAAGTAAAGAGCTCAGTGACATTTAGAGATGTAGCACAACATGTTTCAGACCTTGCCAGTCTTAAATCAGGTGCATTAATACAAAAGAAACCCTCACCCAACAACCTTATATGTACAGAAGTGATCACATGTTCAAGACACCAGCTCCCTCTTTTGGCCAGGTATCATACAGCAACTAAATAGTACAATTGGCATAGCATATGTACATAGACACTACTGTTACCCATTGTCTGTCCAATTCAACAAGGTATGATAACCAAGAAGATGTATAATAGGGAAGTGGATGCCTACACACATGTCCCATTATGACAGTAACAGTTCCACATTCAGTCTGTAAGAAAAGTGAAACATAATGTTACAGTACAATAAACATTTAATATTTAAAGGAGAACTAAACCCAATTTTTATATTCCAGAATCTGAAAACAACCCCCCTAAAAACACCAATAAGCTATAAAATCCCACTTCAGTAAATTGTATTAAAGTAAATATAAGCCTGTTAAGAACTGGATGAAGTATCTGTGTGTATGTGCAGCGTCAGACCACACCTTCTGACCTCAGTCACATGCTTCCTTGCTTTATCTGTCCTGTAAAAGGATTGGCTAGAGATTATTAATGGGTGTGACCAACTGTAACAAGTTTCTGCCATAGCCAAGGACTGAGCATGTGCAGAACATAATGGTCGTTGACCAAACTGTGTGATACTAGAATGCTGTGTAAAGCACAAACCATATGTTATTTAGGTAAATTTCCCAACACCCGAATCAAAATGAGAGGTAAGACACAGATTACTGGTTTTATATCAAGGTGTTCTGCCTTCTGGTTCAATGTTGTTCTGAGGCTTTAGTTGTCCTTTAAAGCATCATTAAGGCCTATAGGTTCCAATGTTTCTAATGCATCAATCACACTTAATTCAGATTGGAGTACCATTGTCTGCCTGGTAGAGGTACATGTTCTAGGACCTGCCATCTAAGGCTCAAAACGGTATGTCTATTGTTAAAAATATGTTCACCTCCCATTCTTCAATTAATTTAGATGGAGCCAGGAACGAAGGAGTTAAATGTACCTTGCACACCATCCACCGCTGGCTTTAATTATAGTTAAACTGAAGGCGTAAGTGGTCGGGGACCTGTCAGTAAAGCCAGCGGTGGATCGTGTGCAAGGTACATTTAACTCCTTAGTTCCTAGCTACTTCTAAATAAATTGAAGAACGGGAGGTAAGGCAGAGGTCTTTTACCTCCCATTCTTCAATTAATGCACTTTCTGAGTGAACTATTTCTTTAAGCAGACCCTCTTTTCCCTTATAACCCAAAAGACATAATGATTTCTGGCACAGTCCTTAGATTGTAAGCTATCTGAGGCAGTGCCATATGGTTACCATTTACTAACGGTAAACGTGTATAAGTAATTTTTTAGATATGTTTAAAAATACAAATATAGAATTACTAAAATGCTGGAAATATGTAAAAAGCTCCAGAACTACAGAACAATCTACAGTTAAATAAAATCTATCCTATTTTCGATTTTACCATTAAGTTATCATTAACAAATCTGCTTTAGATTGGCTGGAAAACATTATTCACTTTTTAGTCAAATGCAGTGGAAAGTTGGAAATGCGTAGAGATAAAAATACAAATTCTGCTACTTTTTCTTACAGCGTAAGTGAATTTTATAATCCCATTTATATAGTGATATTGCTAAATTGTGATTTTGCAACAATATCACATTGGTAAAATGCCACAGTTACTTGAATTTTTTATCAGAATCATCCGATATCAGGGTTTATTGTTAATCTACGGATGCAATCGTACATTTATTAATCCCTTGAACATACAATACCATGCAGTAGTAAATGGCCTCTGGGAAATGTGTACTCCACCCACAGTGGGTCATGTGTTCAAGTACTGAAAGCTGGAGAGTTAGTCCCAAGAAAGCAAGCAAAAGAGCAGCAGGGACTTTCATCTCATAAAAGGCAGGTACTGATATAAAGACGAAGTTTGAGAATTACGTCTCCTAAGAAGGTAAAAAGTTACTTAAGTAAAAAAAGGTTAAAAGTTAGGATCCAGCAGAATAAAGCAAACCGTGAAGTGGTTGCTGGGCTTAAATTAATTTGGCCAAGTTATTGAACTAATTGCTTTAATTTATCCAGAGAGAAGGGCAGGCCTTTTAAGTCGCAATACAATGGTAAAAGTAAAATATAAGCAAATTAATTGGATGTGCACAAGAATCCTATTTTTTGTATGTACCTTAATGGTATTGTATAGGCGATCTTACAATTACAACCACAATCATACATGTACAATCGCTATCATAATTGTACAAACACGATCGTAACTATCTGACCACGATTGTAATTGCAAAACTGCACCTTTATAAATAGGACCGTTTGTGACATACCAACTGTAAATTTGTGTGATATTTACCCTGTGGTATTTCACAAGACAAAACACCAATAATGAGCAGTATTTTAGGACCATGTTGTTACATTCAATACTACACCTTTATCAGGGGAAAGCAAAGGTTTTCCAAAAAATTGATTCCTAAAAGGATTTTCATGGAGAGTTGTGAACTTACAGGGAAATTCAATAAAAGTTCCTATCGTTTAAAATGGTGCTAATTTTGCCCCAACCAATCAGATGTTAGATTTCAAATGTTAAATAATATCTGATTGGTTGGGGCAAAATTAGCACCATTTTTAACGATAAGACCTTTTATTGAATTTCCCTGTAAGTGTTCTGTGGGCAGTAGCTGTACTAAAAGTGTAATTTGATATGTTACACAAGACAATAAGGACAATAACAATGAGATGATACTGTATGTTCACATTTAAGCTACTGCATGGCCTCTGCCACTGTCGATGTATTCTGTCTCACACCTGTCCACAAACATGTAACACGTTTCATGTCAACAACTTGACTCCCATTGTTTTAATCCCCTTTCATACTGACACCTCTTACACCTTCTGATGACCTCAAGATACCACCACTGCAAGTATCTATTAAACAGCAGAAAAGGGGGATTACAGGCACCTGTAATAACCCCCTCCCCCCAAAATTACCCATGTTTAGAAATATGCTTCATAACTTAAAAATGTGGGTTAAGAATTTAAACTTAAGCACAGTCCCTAAGGACTAAGCTCCAAAGACCACATATAGCGGAAAAACTGAGATCCACAGAGTGCAGCCATAAACTACCTTAGATAACTATATATCTTCACTTTTAAACTACTGCTGAATATTTAGTCAGGACTAAAAACAGTTCATAGCCTACTAGCCTTAATTTGTTATATACACTTATCTATACACTAGGGTAGATCAGTGACTTGCCAGGGAAGAACAATAAACCCAGAAACTGTGAAAAAGAGATGATCAGGAAGAAAAAGATGTTTATTGCAAACACCAAATATATTTTACACAAATTTAGTTTTGTTTAAGAGACATTTAAATATAGGATGAGAAGACTTTGATTTATGCCTTCATTTTTGTGTTACCTTTTTAGGTAATGTAGCGAACAGCATCTTAACCACAATACATTTTTTTAAATTTAGAACATAAATCATGCAAGCCTGGAAGATGAATGAGTTGTTATTGGAAGAGGATTTTACATTTTGTACTATTAATGAATTAAGTCTCTTTAATTATGGTCAGCTATAAAATGTTATTTTAATCCTCCTGGAGAAGATTACGTTTTCTGAGATTCAGGGCTACTATTTGTCAGTGAGGCGTCAGTTCAACAACACATTGTGTCAAACAGTGAAATAAGGAGAAAATTAGAGAAGTCTGCCCATTAAGGTTAATTGATTTTAAAATACTCTATTATCCAAAGATGGCAACTAATTACTTCTTTCACGGCCTCAGCATGTTTCTGTTAAATGCATTAGTTGTTCAAAACTCATGACGGGCGGTAACTGAGCATAATGACAAGTATGCATTGTTTTAATTGGTAGATGTTTCACTTTATGCTTGATTATATATGTAAAAGCCAAATTAAAGGGACAGTACTTTTAAAATGGGAGAATAACTGGTATCCCAATACTTCATTTAAAAGGTATATTAACTAAAACAATACATATACAGAATAATAACAAGATACCTAGTCTTCCATAATGAAAATGTTTCTAAATAGTTTTCTTCTGCAGTTTTCTTCTGCAGTAAAAATATTAAGAAAATTATTTCTATAACAAACATCTAATTTTAATAGTAACTGTAAAAATGAAGCTCAGGTAATGGAAGCTTTACAAATTTGCACACTCCCTCCAATATTTAATAGATTATTCCCGTCCAAAAAGTACATCTACAAATATCATCCGACTGGCTTTCTCAATTCAGAATGACTTGTACAAGAATCTTTGGCAATTATGTACCCTGCAAAATCCCAATAGGGTACTAAACAAAAATTGGGATTTTCCAGTTTACATAATTGCCAAAGATTCTTGTACAAGTCATTCTGAATTGAGAAAGCCAGTCGGATGACTAGCGAAACATCTTCAAGAACTAAACTTCAAGTCCAGTTGATCTAATTGAATACAACAGATATACCATGACATGGATGAATGAGAACCTTCACAAGCATCTACAAATATCATACATATAGGGAAATTCAATAAAAGTTCTTATTGTTTAAAATGGTGATAATTTTGCCCCAACCAATCAGATCTTATTTAACATTTGAAAGCTAACATCTGATTGGTTGGGGCAAAATTAGCACCATTTTAAACGATAAGAACTTTTATTGAATAACCCTGATAGTATACATAAGGTATGTTATGATGGAACACAATGATTATAAAACAAGCACTTAACAATTCTATTTTTAAAAATATAGCACTGAAAATGCTAACTTTTCCTATACCCTTTTCTGAAATTCACCACTGAAAATGCACTGTTTGAGCAAGTTTTTACTGCATTTGGAGTGCTGCAGAAAGAGACAATCAATAAGAGCTGGGTAATTAGAGATTAACATATATAGCGTGAGATCATTAAGACAAAACAGAATTTTAATGCTGTATGTATAGAAACCAGTAAAATGTGAAACCCACGAGTCCATGTGTGCATGCCAATAGCAGGCACAGTTGTGTTGACAATAATACATTTGTGGGTTTTTTTTGACTCACTGGAATCAAAAGGAATTAATTGTTGACTATTACTTACATACTAGGGAACTTAAAGGGGAAGTTTAGTGCAAATACATATGCTTTTCAGAAAAAAGAGCAGTATTTTTTCATCCCATTGACCTTAATCTTCCCATTCAGCATTTTGTCTGTGCCTAAATAAATGCAACCGAAATACTGACTTCCTATTTGCAGGAACCCTAATAGAGACCGTTATGGTCTTGCCCTTGACCCAGCGCCTGGTTTGATTCAGTTGCTCAGTTGAGATCTGAGCATCTTTGACCCATCCAACAGCCAATCAGTAGAAATTACTGTTAGGAACATTCCAAGGATGTGGTGCATCCTGGGAAGAAGAAGGACCGTTAGAACCTGAAATGTCAGCTCACTAATGTCAACAGCAGGGAACAGCAAAGGGTATGAAATCAACTGATTTTTCAAAATGGAAGAGAATATGTAGAATAACTAAGAAGGCATTACACAAACTATCAATTTAACAAATATTGGCAATTTCCACTGAACTGTCCCTTTAAAGAGAACTGACTTGGTCCTTTAACAATACACAGATTTTGGCTGCCACAAAATTTTCAAGAACCATTGATATTTAAATAACATTTGAGCACCTACTCCCTACAAGGCTGACTTTAGCCTAGTGCCCTAATATCTCTATAAAATATGAAATCCTAGTATACACAGAAAAGTGAACACTTGACAATATCAACAAGGTTATTGTGGTTATAACAGACTTATAGGGAGATTCAATAAAAGCTTTTATCGTTAAAATGCTTTCTAATTTTGCCCAATCAGATGTTAGCTTTCAAATGTTAAATAAGATCTGATTGGTTGGGGCATAATTAGCACCATTTTTAACGATAAGAACTTTTATTGAATCTCCCTGTTAGTAACTGGAAGCAGTGTCAGTAGATGTCTGCCAAGCTAATAAAATCCTTTATTGCATAAAAAAGGTAACAACAATATCCATGTATACAGTAAAGATGTTCCACACTTTCAACTCAAATCTGGTTTTAGATTGACACTGTTTAGACTGTTTAGACTCTTAACACTGGGTTTCAACGTCGAAAACTTCACAATTACATTTATTGTTGTACTGTTTTTCCAGGCTACTACACAAGAAAGATTCTACACAAAGGAAGAATTTGTAGATTACTAACATTGAATGGTATTTACAGAGTTTTCATCAGTGTAACAGTTACCATCCCTTTCGTTCTATCTCTTTGTATTTGAAACCAATTTCTAACCCACACACATCACGTTATTCATCATTATGCACTATAATAAAAGAACAAGGCCAAATCGCTTCTAGAACATATTGTTCATATTGTTGTGTTACTGAAACTGGATAGACTGGGATGGAGGAGTTGTCCAGGGCAGTTGTTAATCACCTTAATGTTAGAGATATTTGCATTGATTGATACTCAGTTTTCTTTATAACTACCACAACGCATGCCAGAAAGCATTTTAATAAAATATTTTGTAACATACATATTGGGTTTTTAGATATTGTGCTCCCAAGAAAGTGTCAGTTACTGGCAATTATATTCTCTGTTCACCCCATTTCTAACACCAAGGGTTCAGAGTTTATAAATGGTCTTATACCCCGATACATAGAAGTCCTAGCTTATCACATTTGTCAAGAGGTAAAATATTTCCAGTCATACTAAATTTTCTAGCACCAAAGAGCTAAAGGTATCATGTTAATGAAACATTAACTTAAAACTGAGATTCTACAGGTCATAAGTCTAGACATCAACAATCTGTAGAATCGTAAAATGTTGTACAAAAATCAACCTCTTTCTTCTTTCATCAACTCAATGGAAATATTTTCGCCCTTTTATCTATTTGTTCTGTTTTTAATATTTTTGAGGCTATGGTATAGTTTCATGTTGCTGATGTATACCATTACTATCACCTCTTGGCTCCTACATTGGGTAATCCTTAAATGGTTGCCCTTCACTGAAGATATATATTAAACTTAAATATAGTAAAACGAATTCTAATATCCAGTGCCAAGGTACAGGCTAAATATATAACACACTGGACTCACATGATGTGAACTAACTCTACATGTTTCGCAAATGTATATATACACAGGTGAGAGGTTTCTTCAGTTTTCAAGAAAAATAAACATGTTTTAATATTTCATTCTAAATATCTAAATTTTTAATATCCAGTTTTTCCGCTGATCATGAAAATTTCAGTTTTTTATTGCAAAAAAAATATAACACTTATTTTAATACAACATGGTTTGATATAACTACTACCACCCTATTTAACAATTTGCTAATTAAATATCTAATAGCCTC
This sequence comes from Hymenochirus boettgeri, assembly GCA_019447015.1. NCBI lineage: Eukaryota > Metazoa > Chordata > Amphibia > Anura > Pipidae > Hymenochirus > Hymenochirus boettgeri. Next base: position 240,415,824 of record CM033474.1, read on the forward strand.
TGTTTAACAACTGGTTAACATTAAAAAAAGAGCATGTCCTCCCCAAAAATTAAAATTGTCCCACTGCTGGCCCCACTGTGTAGTGTTCAGAAATCTTACCTTTCTCCTCTGCACCTTGTGGTTCTCCTGCAGTGCCTAAACTTTTACGCAGTATATGGACTAGACTGCAATTAGATTGATGAATGTCTTTTGATTGGTTGTCTATTTTGTATTCACTTTATCAAATTAATCACATACACTAAAAGATAATTTTCATGTAGGCCAGCATGAGAAGGAAGCAGATATTTAGACTGATCTTGTAGTGGTGGATGCCCACTTGGTGCACTCCCATAGCTATGACGGATTTCTGCAACCCGGAATAAAGATGGCATCAGGAGGAGATGCCAGCTTTACTAAAAAGGAGAGAGGTGAGTAAATTGAGTTTCAGGGACCATGGAGAGGTAAGCAAATATAACTATGTCTGGGTTTGATGGGGTAGGGTAGGTAAGTATATATATTACTGCAGGGTGGTGGACATGCTGCCAGAGCTTGAGTCAAGGTTGTTAGTTTTACCAATCAAGCAGCCAAATTGCTATACTTTTTTCTGTATGTTATTTAACACTCTAACTCTCCATAACTGATGTTACTCCGCGTAAACCATTGTTTACATACGCTCAAAAGCTTGAATAGATGAGGAAGAGTAGAAGCCATCATTTTAGCAGGTTCAGGTATATGTTAGTATTCTGAAAGTTAAATATATTGTGGTTTCTATCCTAAATATATCCTGGCATTTAGGCTGTGTTAAAATGAACTACATGTCGTGTGCAAAACCTGAAGTATTCGAACTGATGATTAATAAAACATGTTTTTACAATAAGATGCGGGTGATTCTCCTGTTAAATGGACATTTCTAACATCTTCCTTCAAGGCATAAAATGCCAGCCTGTAAATAATAGTTCTTTTGTGACATGCGTTTGATCGTTTGTTAAGTACTGCCATATAAAATAGGAAATTTCACGTGAAAAGCTGCAAATCCCAAATCTACCCCAAAAGGTCAGTTAAAGCCTAAAAGAACTTGACATTTTCTCCTTACACATCTGACTCGTGGGTCCAGAATTAAAGAAGGCTTGTTGTAAATGACCTTCACAGTAGATACAGGGGGAGTGAGCATCTGTGGGACAGTTAGAAAATCATTATGAAATGAAATTCCAACAATTTTCTTTCAATGTGAAGACTTTACTCTATTTATTTTTTTGCATACCTTTTACAGAAACTTGCATAAGATGGTTTGCAATTTGTAATGTAACACAGCCTTGTGTCTGCATAAAGTTATTGAAGAACATTTGCAAGCTGCTCAACTCAGAAAGTGCAGTTTTGGAATCCCATATACAAAAGGGACATCTTGGAAATGGAAGCAGTTCAGAGAAGGGCAAAAAAATAATAAAGGGAATGGAGGGGCTTGACTATACAGGCAAATTAGACAAGTTAGGGCTGTTTACATTAGAGAAGCGACGTTTGTGTGGGGATATGATCACTTTATACAAATATATTAATGGGCCATACAATAAACTCTTTGGTGCATGGTTTACTAATAGGTAATATCAGAGGACACATGGACATCCTTTAAGATTGGAAGAAAAGAAGTTTCATCTAATTTCAAGGTTAGGAAAGGTTTCTTTACAGTGAGAACAGTGGAACTCTTCCAGCAGATGTAGTAATGAAAAGTTCATTGAAAAGCTTTAAAAGTAGCCTAGATAAGTTTCTAAAACTAAAAAATATTGAGAATTACTGGTATTAATACATATACTGTAGTTCTGGTTGATCCAGTGATACTTTCCAATTGTCGTTTGGAATCAGGAAGAAATTTCCTCCCCCTTTTTAGCTGGTTTTTATTTTGCCTTCCTCTGGATCAACTGTTAGGTAGGGTTTAAGAGGATGGTATAATGGTGGGAGTAGATAGATGGATGTCTTAATTCAACCTCAATTACTAAATGTTTACATCAACACCATCTTCTTCAAAGGAACTCAAGTTTGCAGCTGATAAGAGTGTTTTGGAAAAACTATTCATGCTGCCACAGCTACCAGATTATAATAGCGTCTGATGCTGTTTGTGTTACTTTTGTAACACAAATCATGCAGGTGGGTAAGACCAACAAGTTATTTATCTTGGTATATCACCCTTTATATATTTTTATTATAGTGCATATCAGCTATCCTAATTTTCTCTTTCCTGCCATTTCTTCAGCAAAAACCTAAAGAATATACCGTATATACTCGAGTATAAACCGAGTTAAAACTTGGACTCGGTTTATACTCGAGTCAACAGCTTACCCAAGCATTCCGGCAGCCGCACAATCTTTCTCTGTACTGGCGCGCCGGCCTGACGTCACTACCCGGCGCGTCTGTACTGGCGCTCCGGGCAGTGACGTCAGCCGGCGCGCCAGTAAAGGAATGAGCGCGCGGCTGCAGGAATGCTAAGGATACCGTACCTTCAATGCTGCCAGGAAGCCCTTGGATGGAGGAGCCCTTGGATGGAGGAGAGCCCACAGGGAGAAGAACCACAGTACAACTGAACTGGGTGGGAGGGTGAGGGGGGCATTCAGAGGTTTGGGAACTACAACTCCAGCTAATAAAGCATGCTGGGAGTTGTAGTTTCCAAACATCTTGAATGCCAAGTGAGGGTGGCATTCAAGATGTTTGGAAACTACAACTCCCAGCATGCTTTATTAGCTGGGAGTTGTAGTTTCCAAACTCTTGAATGCCAAGTGAGGGTGGCATTCAAGGTGTTTGGAAACTACAACTCCAGCTAATAAAGCATGCTGGGAGTTGTAGTTTCCAAACATCTTGAATGCCAAGTGAGGGTGGCATTCAAGATGTTTGAAGAATACAACTCCCAGCATGCTTTATTAGCTGGGAGTTGTAGTTTCCAAACATCTTGAATGCCAAGTTTCTACCCTCGTTTTATACTCAAGACAACAACTTTTATTAGAATTTTTAGCTGAATGGTACCTCGTTTATACTCGGGTCGGTTTATACTCGAGTATATACGTATGTGAGGAAGTTTCAAGAAAAACCACTTCTAAGTTTCGGAATGAAAACATTCTGTAATTATTTGTTATAAATCCATGAGGCAAGGGCTTTTTTGTGTATTGGTTGATTTATGAAAAATATAATTAAACATGAATCATTAGCACACTACATCATATAAGGTTAGAAAAAAGAGCAATTCCCTGGGTCTTCATGTCTCTGTGATATTGATGGATATCCCTCCACCTCCAATAGTGTTGTCTATAGGGTTTGTATTTTAGTTTATGCTGAATATGGGTTCTGCCCAGGGGAACAAGCACTAGCCAGATGGCTGTATAAACTGAGCATTCAGAATCTTTAAACTGTATTTATCACAGCATTCAAAAGACTTAATGCGCTTTAATCATAATGTAGAATGATTAAAAATTAGCGTAAAAAAACAAATATACCAATACACAATCATGCAAATTACAGAGAAAGCCCCACTCACAAGTGCTTACAATCTGTTATACAACCAGTTGTATGTATGTACCGCATATGGAAAAAAAGTCCAGATTGTGCAGAACTCTATGAAATGTATTTGAGTAGAACAGTTTCATTGTGTTACACCTCGCCAGGCCTTTATAGAGTGCTGAACAATCTTTCGGACTTTGAGTACTGCAGGTCGGCCTCATTTAAACACATGGATATATGTGGAGTGCTGTTGGTTTACTTTTTCTTAATGTATGAATATGTTTATTTATATAGCACCAATTGGGGTAGCAGTGCTGTAAATTTATATACAAAATGGGGTACAAGGGGGGCAAAATATATACATACATTTTATTATTATTATTGTGGATTCTGTAGCGCTTTACCATTACATGTATACATTCACATCAGGCCCTGCCCCAAAGAGCTTACAATCTAAGCACATTTATTTGACACATACAACCTATCAGTACGTCTTTATGATTGTGGGGGTAACTGGAGTGCCCAGAGAAACCCATGCAAGCACAGGGAGAACATACAAACTCCTTGCAGATGTGTCCAAGGTGGAATTGAACTCAGGATTTCAGCGCTGCATGGCATCAGTGCTATTAATACGTATACAAGTGCTTAAATCAGTAACATTAGGTAAGAGGTCCCTGCCCCATTGAGCTTACAGTCTAATAGGTGGGTAACATACAGATACATTGGGAAGGATAGAGTGCCATAGAGAACCTGTGCAGTGTATTGAGAGAGGAGAACAGAATTCCAGATGACGGTAGCCACAAGAGCATGTATACTGACAAATATAATAATAAATACAATTCTTTTTACTTGCCTAAGTATCCGGCATTTGCTAGAAGTAATCAATCATTTGTCAATTATAATTCATGCCGATATGATGAATTAGAGAGATTTTAAAATGATTAAGTGGTTATTGTTGTTTATCTTTGATAATGGTCTCATTTCATGTATTCCATAGAGCTAGAGATAATCTAAACACCAGGCTTGGCACTCAATATTTTGTTAAATTCAGTAGAATATAATGAAATGTTTAGTATGTAGAGATAATATCCCATTTTGGTGAACTGTGAATGCATCAGTTACTATCTTTTATAAAGAAATAGTAAAATGCCAGCACAAAAGCTCTCCATTTGAGGGTAAAGTTCCGGAGATTATATACCTAATGGAGTGTATACAGACTATTATGTGTATCAGTCAGGAGCAAATATATGTCTGCTCCCCTCATATTTATACAATGTTCTGTAACCCTTTTTTTCTGCTTCCTGGTTCTTCCAGTTAGCAGCTGCCAGTCATAGGTGACATAAGATGACATCACCAGCATCACTGAACGCTATTCCCTTAGCTGCCTCCTTTGAGGAAACTTTTGAAATGCAAATGAAAGGGGGAGAGCATTATTTAGCCCTACATCTCTCAACTTTCAATTGTTGAAGTTTGTGTGAATAACCTATATACAATTTTTCAATTGAAGGGTGAACATTCCCTTTAAAAAGATCCAATTGCCATTGCTTTTCAAAACAAAGTAGATTTTACCCCAACCACCTGCAGTAAAACAAGACCAACTGTATACTGTAAAATGGGGGTAGAATAGGAGTTGATTGCTATTCAAAAGATATAAGATAAATATTGCCAAAGATGGCTGCCACTAAAAAGAAACACATGGAACACTGGATGCTGTAAACAAGAGTAGGAAGTATGTTTTGTTCAAATACCATCTTGCTATTTTCAATACCCTATACTACACATTAAACATGAATAAACAAGGAAACTCCATTTTCACCTTCATCCAGTTTCCTCTTTTTTATGTTTTGGTTATTTACAAGGGAATTTAGGGGGCATGCATGGGACCCAATGGTATCAAATTGTAAATCCAGGATTTCCCAACATTTCCAATAACCAAAAAATCATTCAGGAGTGAATTCTGTTTGATATTTCAGCCTTGTCCACAAGAGTTAATTGGGCCAAATTATGGACATCTTTCTGTTCTAAACTTCCATTCACAGCATATTCAGCCAGTCATTCAAGGACAGTTAAGCCTCGTACATACTTCCGGTGGGACAGACAAAGCACAACACCTGAGTGCATGACAAACTCCTCTTTCCGACGATAATCATACGTGTATGTGTTCATTTAGACATTGTCTGTTAATCCCCTGTGGTGGATCCGAGTGATCATTCATTCGAGTATTGACAAGAACGCTTATCAGTCATGGGTGCCAGGGGTTGTGCCTTGTCGGCCCTGTCAGACTATGTACAGACACTTAAGGTTTGTACACACAAGATCAGGGATACGGACCCGCGATGCAGGATGTGTATGAACTAGTGTTTTGTACAATAATCGGGCCGTGTATGGGCACTTTATCGGCCAAAATGGTCTTCGCCCAGTGATCAATGCCCGTTCAGATCCCTGAACGAGCAGCCGTTTCGGACGAAATATTGCCCATACACAGGCCGTGCTTCTAACTATGAGATGTATACTGTATGTGCTGGGATTCTTTGCACAGTTCTATTTACATAGATAATCAGAATGCAGGGCTACACTGATAAGCTCCTGATAAGCTCCAACGTCCGTAACTAGGATTAGATTAGATCAAACACAAAATTGTTCTAAAAGGTAAAAAAAAACGTTAAAAATAAATCCAAGGTGAACAATTGTCCCCTCTACTTGTCATTTTTCATTTCTTGATCCACCTAGGGAATTTATCCAGAGACAGAACACGCTATAGTTAACTTGACCTCACAGATATGCTGCGTCGGGAATAGTTCCATGTACGTCCTCTACAAATAGTGGAAATCACTTCACATTGGTTAAAAAATAATGCAGCAGGTAATAAATGGGAATAATAATGGGAATAGTCACAATCCAGATAAACTGGACATCGAGTGCCGTTTAGCGGATAATGAATCATGTCAGTGGCTTTGATAAAACAGAAGTGAACAGCAATAGCTATGCACTTTATGTATTTTTTTTGTATGATGTTTACAGTGAACCTTATACAATATAACCATCTCTCTCTAGTGGCATTGCAGAGATGGAAGCGTATATTAGACAATGTACTTCCCAGACATGTCACAATAAAGCAACATCCATCCAGCATCCCTTGTGTTTTTCTTTATGCCTCATTTCCACTTCTATTTTTGGTGCTTCTTCTTTCAATACACAGAGTGCAGATGTGATCTAAGCTCATTTACAAACCTACGGAAAGAAGCCAATTACAGATTAACATATCAGCCTCTGCGGAGTAAGTACATGATTGTATGCCCTGAGTTGTAGCTAAATATTACTATGGATGGTATATGAGGGTTAGAACGATTTCCATTGAGGGTAGATGACTGGTCCCTTTATAGTATGTTGATTGCAATCAGTAGGTGATCAGTAGATTGCAATATAATACAAACACAGAACAGTATCTGCTGCAATAATTGAGACCCGTTGTAATATGCTTAATTAGTAATTTTTGAAACATTGAGTATTTGAATATTAAAAAGGAGTGCATATTAGGTGATCAGGTCATATTTACTGTACATTTAATCCATAAATCTTATGTATGTTATACAACAATTACAGAATTATATTTGAGTTTAGTTGACATCGTAATACTTTCTTAAACCATCATCCCCTAAAATCCTAAAATATCTATTTACTACAGGAAGGAAATCTTTACCTTCTAATGATGTTTCTTGCAGGAAAGAAAACAAATGGTTGAAGTGGTAACCTCCAATCAAATAAAAAAGGGGTTGGAACTGTAGGTACATAAGCTTGCAGACTTATCAGCCTCTGACATCATGCGCATTTCAACATCAGCCAACAAGATTTCAGTCTATTTATAAGGACCATGACTGTCTCTTGTGATAATTTTCCGAGGTTCCCAAACATAAACTGATAGTTTTAAACAAAATTATATATGGCCATCCACATTGTTTTGCAACAGAGAATTCTCACTCAAATGTAAGTTACCCTGCAGCCTGCAATGTTGTATATAGCAACAATGAAATAAAAGGTTTTGTAGGAGTCTTCAGAAGGTAAGGTAAGGCAATTTTCAGTAGTTCAGGAGTTAGGGAAGTACCTAGGGTGAGGACCTAGCGATTTTAGGTCCTCACCCTGGTACTATGCTGCCATGTATCGGGGAAAGGGGGTGAGTATAATTGTCCTTTAAGCACCACATACATGGAATCTACATTTAAAATCAGATCTCTCAGAATTATTGGTTGCGCTGCACTGTCGAGTGCTTTATCGAAAAAAGGAAGATGGGGCCAGGCTGAACATTTTCCACCAACCCCAAATTCTATTCCAATCTCTCCGCAGTGTTCAAGCTGAATGTGCAGAACTTCGATCTGTTCTCCGATCGGACTTTGGATTGTTGCTCTTGATCAGAAATTTGATCGGGAAAACGTCTGCCCGTGTGTGGTAATTTAGGCTGTGGGACACAGAATTTTTCCCCAACCACACTGTCCTGCTGTGATATTCAGAAATGACCAATCATTTCCCACCGATTTTCAGAACAAAATGCCAATAAAGAGGATTGGACTTTTTGAAAAATCACAGATCGAAAATATTGTCCACATCCCTTTACACTTGACCATCAGACTACTGATGGATAAAAGCATTGGTAGAGTACATTTTTTGGTGTGTATATTCTCCCAGCTATAAATGCTCGGAGTATTATTTCCATTTAATTCTATTTTTAAGGTAAGGTGTTAAGGAATTTCTGTAACATTTAGTGCAAACTTGTTCTTATTTATTTCCATAAAGCACATTTTCCCTTTGATATATTAAAATGTCTGAGGATTTTTATAGAGTTTGAAGTCATATTTCAGTAGATGTTTTCCAAATATGAATTTAGTGACAAGGAAAGTGTTAACCCAGAGATTTACGGTGGTGCTTAGCAGTAGAAGGGAGAATTGATTGGTGTTAAACACTTCACTGTTCACTCTCCTTTCACTAACAGGTGCCTGCTGTGAAAGGGTGCTTTAAATCATTATATATTATTTCCAGTCTATGGGAAATGTACATTTATTAATGGCTATTAATCATTTGGATTGAAAATCCCCCAAACCTTATTGTACTTTTTCATTTACGATAACCAGGTAGCATAATGAAAGAATACAAAAAAATGGCTTATTTATTTAGGCTCACCTGGAATGGTTTAAAGGTAAATTGTTTTATTGATTTCCTGGATTTTCATGTTTAAATGTAGAAGCATAATAATGGAATAACCTTTATAGAAATTACAAAAGGTTAATTCACTCTCAGTTCATTTATATCAGTAACTGATGATCATTAAGGTGGCCGAACTTTCGAAAGTTTGGTCCGTTTTCGAACTATATGGAAAGTTTGAAAACGGACCCATTAAAGTTAATGGGATCAAATAGTTTGAAAATTTTGAATGAAATACAATTAAAATATCAATGGTAACTTAATGTAAATAGCTGTGGGACCTGGGAAAGGGTCTGGAGAACACGTTCTAATATCCAGGACTTTCGGAAAAACTATTTTACTCTCATGTACGCTACTTTCGAGCTCTCGCGCTTCAAACATTCGATAATTATCCCATAAACGACTCGATTTGTTAATTCGTATTTACTCGCATATAGGTACAATAGACGTTTTACTTGCATATCGTTTATTTGATATTTACTCGCGTATCGGTATAATAGACATTTAATTGCATATTTGCGCGCCTCGAATGTTCGAACATTCGATTCATATCGAGAGTCCGGAAAATACGAAAGTCCAGAAAATCCGGGTCCGGATAAAGAGAACCGAGTACGTTCGAACGTGAATAGTTCGGCTCGAACTCGGATTCGAGTTCTAGTCCATCTCTAATGTTCATTGCTAAGCTGCTAATTTTTAAATGTGCTAAAAGAAAGAAGCCTTGTAAAAGTCTTTGTTAATATCGCAAGGTGTTAAAGTTGAGATATCTACGTACAGTATGTGCAGATGTTACAGAATGACACCTTCCAGCATGCTTTAGTTTCATTTACTGAATGATGGTGGACACTGTGTCACAATATCATTTTAAGGTGCTCCCATGAAAATGGACTAATCACCCTCTGAAAACAGACTCGCTTTCATATATCATAATTTTAAGCCAACAGGAACACTGACAATGTCATTGTCAAATACCTTGTGCACTGTAACAGACACAATATCATATTAAAAGGTTAAGTATAAGAGCTATAATATGTTTCCAAGCGCTCCAGATATTTAGTAGCAGAAAGAAGTTGGATAAAGCATTTTGCAAATGGCAGCCGCCCAATAATTGCTACTTAATCGCAAACCTGTTGTTCATTTGAAAGTAACCAAATGCTAGACATTTATTAGTTATTTCATCAACTAATAAAAGGTACTATTTTAATGGATTGGGCTTTCCAACAATTTACAAGCAATTTTGCATCAACCAAAAGTGATCATTACTGAATATGGAATCGATTTAGCCATGCTCGCCAGAAAATTTAGTCGGTTGACCAGTTTTTGATTAAGAGATGCATTCTAATCAATTAAAGGACAACTCCACCCCAATAAGAAAATATTTTAGAAAGAATGGCCTCTTAAAATATGTTGATATCATAGTTTGTCCTCTGAATTCATTACTGTTGCCTGCTATGCTTCTGAATCCTCATGGAAACTGAGCCATTTAGTGACCTGAACTGAGCCTGTACTGAGCCTGGGCATGCTCAGAAGAGGCAGCTTGGGGATTAACATTCAGTCATTGACTGTGATGCCAACTGTGATTCCATAACTGACAGTTGCTAACTGGAAGAACCAGGAAGCAGAACAGGGACAACAGACATTGTGCAGGATTTCAGGTTAGACTTGTATATTTCAGTTTTCAAACTATTACAGTTTAGGGATTTGGAGGTGTTTTACCTTTATGTAAGTTTTCATTTTGGGGCTGGACTTTAAGCACAAATAGATGCTGAAAAAACAGTAAAGAATCAGGTCAATAAAGAATCAAATATTGATCCCAGTTAGAGATGGCCAAACTTGCAAAAATCTTCTCTGCTCTTAGAATTGTTTTGTGGATTTCTGAAAAACAAAACAAAACAAAAATCTGCTAGTGGACCCATTAAGTCAAAGGTTGTTAAAAAATCCAACATTCCCCGGCATTTATGGTATAAATAGCAATGGTTACTTACTGTTAATGGCTCAGAGAAACATGCATCAATGCCCAAAACCAGTCCAGTCCAGTACCAGAAACTTCACGCCTTTTTTGGCATTCTGCGTAGTATTTTCTAGATTTCTAGTAATTTCAAAATATTGCGTATTTTTCAATATCAAATCTGCGTTCAAGGATTGATTGCTCTTTCCTCTGCAAAGTTGCAAACACTTTTTAAGCCTTGGAACCCAGAATTCTCATTGCCATATGGCTAACAGGATGTTGTCACTGATAAATTAGTTGGAATTGGTGAACTTGGAACATGTGGCTGATCGTTTTCAAAAATTCTAGAAAAAACTTTGAAAATCCTCGCACGTTCTGTGATTTAATAAATTTCGGAAATAAAATCCTAAAAGTCGAATTGCGGAAAATCCGCTAACCGAGATCCGCGGATTTCAGAAATCAACATCAGAACCAGGTTTGGATCCTTGTTAAGGTCCATTTCTAATCTCAGTATATAATCAATTAATTCTTCTTCAATAGAAGTTTGGTCTAACCAGTTAAAAGGTAAAATAATCTAACATAGGTTGACCCATGTATGGCTAAATAAAAGCATCAAACCCAACCATTGAAACACAAAGTCTAGGGGTCTGGAAAAATGCAAGATATATGCAAGGTATACCTGAATCTGTGCACAATGTTAAGTCTATTACAAAGTAAATTTGGATTTTAAATTGACACATGACCAGAAAAATGGTCATCCACACATTTTCTTTACTAAAAAAAAACATAAAAGACTGACTAGGTAATTATAGCAAAGTTGTCTAGTAATAATATATCCAAACTACTCTTCATTTTAAAATGAGATAAAATGTCCATTTAAATATCCCAGACTCCATACTGGTCAGACAACAACAATCTACAAATGATTGGGTGTTTCCAAAAAAAACATTTCGAGGCTTCTCCTTTCACTACCACTGTTAACCGCACAGGGGTATTTTGCAAATCCTTCATGTTAATACAAAGTAGAAGCTTTCACAAAGGTGAAATGCCAGCGTTCGTCCAGAATAACTGTGATCCCGCTGTTTCCTTTGATAACCGCTTATCTGCTAGACACATTATTACAAACCCCTTTCCTTGCGTAGGAATTACCTATATTGTTTGCATTGCTATCACAGTGAGATACCCTTGATACAAATTGCTTCGGTGAAGGGAGTTTTGCCAAGTAAAGCACACAGACATCTGTCTGGCTGCATATGAAAATCGTGTTAAAGGTTGCCTGCACCTGTGTAAACAAAAACTTTATTTCCAAGAAAAATCAGCACAGCTGGGATTCATTTCTGCTAGATAAAATGCTTATAATAAACTATGCGACGTTGAAAAAAATAGATCTATTTTTTTTAATATTAATATATTTAGAAAGATATTATTTTTTAGTTTTTTTTAAAGGGAAACGCAGGATGTCGAGTTAAACTGGTTTCCAAGTGCAACAGAATTTTCAGTTTGAAAAAACCCAAAAAGATCCGATTCTTTTTAGATCCATTAGCATTCAAAGAAATTTGGCAAAACAAAGTTAGACTTTAAAGAGATACATGGCTTCCTCTCTTAAATGTGCAATTGCATTTTAGTAAAAGTTTTCATATTTGATAACATGAAAGTATTGTTAGAGTTTATGGTAATGCCTTTTTTTTTCATTCTCATTTTACTTATGTTGTCTTTCTGACACTCCACATTATCTCTTTATTTAAATGGGAAATTAAATATACATCTTCCAAGTAATCCCTTAACGGGCATGCTCATCCTTTAAAAAAACTGGTGACCTGTCTATTATGTGACTCTGTCTATTATCTGCTCACAACGCCAATAGCTACCGTATATACTCGAGGCCTTTTCAGGCTGCGATAACAGCCTAAAAACTGAACCTCGACTATACTCGGTCAGTAACTTACTGATGGAGGAATCCGGCTGCCGCGTCCACTGATGGCCGCATCCACTGACGTCACTACTCGGCGCCGGGAAATGAGACCGCGCCGAGTAGTGACATCATTGGATGCAACCATCAGTGGATGCAACCATCAGTGGATGCGCAGCCGGATTCCTCCATCAAGTGAATGATGTCGGGGCCCGTACTCTCCTGCAACTATGGAAAAGGTAGGCTGCATCTTACTTGTAGTGAGAGAAGATGGGTGCAGGGAGATAGGGTTTTGTTCCTGGGGCTGGGGGAGGGTAGGAGTCAGGACAGGTAGTGGTTTTATTCCTGGGGCTGGGGGAGAGTAAGGAGTCAGGGACAGGGTAGTGGTTTTTTCCTGGGGCTGGGGGGAGAGTAAGAGTCAGGGACAGGGTAGTGTTTTATTCCTGGGCTGGGGGGAGAGTAAGAGTCGGGGTGACAGGGTAGTGGTTTTATTCCTGGGGCTGGGGGAGAGTAAGGAGTCAGGGACAGGGTAGTGGTTTTATTCCTGGGGCGGGGGGGAGAGTAAGGATTCAGGGACAGGGTAGTGTTTTTGGGTTAGTGTGTGCAGTTCCACTCATGATGTTTGTAACTACTCCTCCGTTCTACTACTCTACCCTCGACTATACTCCAGTCAATTTTTTTTTACTCATTTTTGAGGTAAAAATGGGTACCTCGACTTATACTCGGGTCGACTTATATTCGAGTATATACGTATTTTACAGTTAATTATATGCATTTGTAACCAGATATTTAAAAAGTTCTATTCCTTTCTGGCAAAGGTATCTGCCTCCTCTGCTCATGAGCTTTTTATAAGCTTGAGCATGTGCGGAGGTGGCAGCACGCGTACCACCCACTGCAAGATGTACTGTGTTGCGCATGCAATACTCAAAAAAATGTTGATCACATGCAATCTGAAAATAAATTGTAGCGCTTGCAAAGTGGCCCCCACATTGCCATTCACTGTTCTGCGATTCTCATCGCTAATGGATCAAAAACACATTGTCAGCGTGTCAGAAAACTGTGCCTAGCCCTAATACAGTCCCCAGCCCCACCCATACAGGCCATGCCCTGGACTACCAAGGTCACGTCCCCTCCAGCAAATCTGGGACATGACTCCAATACTGTTCCACGAAAAACCAGACGGTTGGGGGCAATATGGAACTATTGTAAGGATTTCACTATGCAGAACTAATTAATAACTTACTTAATGTTTAAGCTCACCTTTAATAAACATTTACTAGGTATGCCATAAACATGGAAGATAACACTAAGTATATTGATGCTAATAAAAAATGTCTAAAGCAGAATGTTTAAACACTATAATATTTCACATCAAGAAGCTTTATTTATTTTTTTTATTAGTTTTTAGCTAGTTTACAGTAAGATTAGACTTTTTTTAAATTCCTTTCGCAATCAACTTTTTTTTAAAATGAAATGTGTTTTTTTTGGTCACAGTACCCACACGACGAATGTCTGAAGCTCACGCCATTTATCATTCTGCTGTCATGTAAACAATCCCATGTTGAAATTCAAAGCAATGAAGTGACATCAATCCATTATTGATCGGAGAGAACATCTGCAGAGTGCTAAGCAAGTATGAGCTTCCATTGCCTCAGAATAAGTTATAATATTAGCTGAATGGAATTTCTTTCTCTCTCTGTGTGCTGGGTATTTCACTTGAGTAATGATCTTGTGTTATAGTGATGTTCTCTCTGTAAGCGTTTCATAACTATTCCAAACAAACTTCTTCCTAGAACATATCTGACATTCGAGTTAAAACTCCAATAAATGTAATGCAGTTGGGACATTTACTATACTGCCACTCAATCTTAAAACTGATTGTTCTGCCCCTTAACTTTATATAAAATACACAAAAAAAATGATTGTCTGCTGGCAATATGCATGGTAACTTATACATGGCCCTGACCGATCCCTTATATGTTGGTGCACACATACACAGGGACGATAGTGTCTACAAATTAAAGGTAGTCGATAGCAACAGACAGACATTGATCAGACATCTTGCCAATATAAGAAAATCCCTTTGAGAATTATAGGCCAGGTGTATGACCACCTTAACATGTTTTTTATGATTTGTGCTTTACTACTGGTTAACACCTTTGGTGGCATCATTCTATGTACTCTATTGATTGTTAGACAGAATGCTGCTTTACCTAGTAGTTGCAATGGAAGCTTTTGGTTGTTCAAGCCCATTATAATATCAAGTTCACAAGAAAAGGAGAGTTTTAGGTTCTCAGGTAAGCTGTTGACTCGAGTATAAACAGAGTCCAAGTTTTCAGGCTGATTTTTCAGCCTGAAAAACTCGGTTTATACTCGAGTCAACAGCTTACCTGAGCATTCCGGCAGCCGCACAATCTTTCTCTGTACTGGCGCGCCGGCCTGACGTCACTACCCGGCGCCTCTGTACTGGCGCTCCGGGCAGTGACGTCAGCCGGCGCGCCAGTAAAGGAATGAGCGCGCGGCTGCCGGAATGCTAAGGATACCGTACCTTCAATGCTGCCAGGAAGCCCTTGGATGGAGGAAGCCCTTGGATGGAGGAGAGCCCACAGGGAGAAGAGACCACAGGTACAAACTGAACTGGGTGGGAGGGTGAGGGGGGCATTCAAGATGTTTGGGAACTACAACTCCCAGCTAATAAAGCATGCTGGGAGTTGTAGTTTCCAAACATCTTGAATGCCAAGTTTCTACCCTCGGTTTATACTCAAGACAACAACTTTTATTAGGATTTTTAGCTGAATTGGGTACCTCGGTTTATACTCGGGTCGGTTTATACTCGAGTATATACGGTATGTGAGGAAGTTTCAAGAAAAACACAATTCTAAGTTTCGGAATGAAAACATTCTGTAATTATTTGTTATAAATCCATGAGGCAAAGGGCTTTTTTGTGTATTGGTTGATTTATGAAAAATATAATTAAACATGAAATCATTAGCACACTACATCATAAAGGTTAGAAAAAAGAGCAATTCCCTGGGTCTTCATGTCTCTGTGATATTGATGATATCCCTCCACCTCCAATAGTGTTGTCTATAGGGTTTGTATTTTAGTTATGCTGAATATGGGTTCTGCCCAGGGGAACAAGCACTAGCCATGGGCTGTATAAACTGAGCATTCAGAATCTTTAAACTGTATTTATCAACAAGCATTCAAAAGACTTAATGCGCTTTAATCATAATGTAGAATGATTAAAAATTAGCGTAAAAAAACAAATATACCAATACACAATCATGCAAATTACAGAGAAAGCCCCACTCACGTGCTTACAATCTGTTATACAACCAGTTGTATGTATGTACCGCATATGGAAAAAGTCCAGATTGTGCAGAACTCTATGAAATGTATTTGGTAGAACAGTTTCATTGTGTTACACCTCGCCAGGCCTTTATAGAGTGCTGAACAATCTATTCGGACTTTGAGTACTGCAGGTCGGCCTCATTTAAACACATGGATATATGTGGAGTGCTGTTGGTTTACTTTTTTCTTAATGTATGAATATGTTTATTTATATAGCACCAATTGGGGTAGCAGTGCTGTAAAATTATAATACAAAATGGGGTACAAGGGGGGCAAAATATATACATACATTTTATTATTATTATTGTGGATTCTGTAGCGCTTTACCATTACATGTATACATTCACATCAGGCCCTGCCCCAAAGAGCTTACAATCTAAGCACATTTATTTGACACATACAACCTATCAGTACGTCTTTATGATTGTGGGGGTAACTGGAGTGCCCAGAGGAAACCCATGCAAGCACAGGGAGAACATACAAACTCCTTGCAGATGTGTCCAAGGGTGGAATTGAACTCAGGATTTCAGCGCTGCATGGCATCAGTGCTATTAATACGTATACAAGTGCTTAAATCATGTAACATTAGGTAAGAGGTCCCTGCCCCATTGAGCTTACAGTCTAATTAGGTGGGTAACATACAGATACATTGGGAAGGATAGAAGTGCCATAGAGAACCTGTGCAGTGTATTGAGAGAGGAGAACAGAATTCCAGATGACGGTAGCCACAAGAGCATGTATACTGTACAAATATAATAATAAATATACAATTCTTTTTACTTGCCTAAGTATCCGGCATTTGCTAGAAGTAATCAATCACTTTGTCAATTATAATTCATGCCGACTATGATGAATTAAGAGAGATTTTAAAATGATTAAGTGGTTATTGTTGTTTATCTTTGATAAATGGTCTCATTTCATGTATTCCATAGAGCTAGAGATAATCTAAACACCAGGCTTGGCACTCAATATTTTGTTAAATTCAGTAGAATATAATGAAATGTTTAGTATGTAGAGATAATATCCCATTTTGGTGAACTGTGAAATGACATCAGTTACGTATCTTTTATAAAGAAATAGTAAAAATGCCAGCACAAAAGCTCTCCATTATGAGGGTAAAGATTCCGGAGATTATATAACCTAATGGGAGTGTATACAGACTAATATGTGTATCAGTCAGGAGCAAATATATGTCTGCTCCCCTCATATTTATACAATGTTCTGTAACCCTTTTTTTCTGCTTCCTGGTTCTTCCAGTTAGCAGCTGCCAGTCATAGGTGACATAAGATGACATCACAGCCAATCACTGAACGCTATTCCCTTAGCTGCCTCCTTTGAGGAAACTTTTGAAATGCAAATGAAAGGGGGAGAGCATTATTTAGCCCTACATCTCTCAACTTTCAATTGTTGAAGTTTTGGGGTGAATAACCTATATACAATTTTTCAATTGAAGGGTGAACATTCCCTTTAAAAAGATCCAATTGCCATTGCTTTTCAAAACAAAGTAGATTTTACCCCAACCACCTGCAGGTAAAACAAGACCAACTGTATACTGTAAAATGGGGGTAGAATAGGAGTTGATTGCTATTCAAAAGATATAAGATAAATATTGCCAAAGATGGCTGCCACTAAAAAGAAACACATGGAACACTGGATGCTGTAAACAAGAGTAGGAAGTATGTTATTGTTCAAATTAACATCTTGCTATTTTCAATACCCTGATACTACACATTAAACATGAATAAACAAGGAAACTCCCTATTTTCACCTTCATCCAGTTTCCTCTTTTTTATGTTTTGGTTATTTAACAAGGGGAATTTAGGGGGCATGCATGGGAACCAAATGGTATCAAATTGTAAAATCCAGGATTTCCCAACATTTCCAATAACCAAAAAATCATTCAGGAGTGAATTCTGTTTGATATTTCAGCCTTGTCCACAAGAGTTAATTGGGCCAAATTATGGACATCTTTCTGTTCTAAACTTCCATTCACAGCATATTCAGCCAGTCATTCAAGGACAGTTAAGCCTCGTACATACTTCCGGTGGGACAGACAAAGCACAACACCTGAGTGCATGACAAACTCCTCTTTCCGACGATAATCATACGTGTATGTGTTCATTTAGACATTGTCTGTTAATCCCCTGTGGTGGATCCGAGTGATCATTCATTCGAGTATTGACAAGAACGCTTATCAGTCATGGGTGCTCAGGGGTTGTGCCTTGTCGGCCCTGTCAGACATATGTACAGACACTTAAGGTTTGTACACACAAGATCAGGGATACTGACCCGCGATGCAGGATGTGTATGAACTAGTGTTTTGTACAATAATCGGGCCGTGTATGGGCACTTTATCGGCCAAAATGGTCATTCGCCCAGTGATCAATGCCCGTTCAGATCCCTGAACGAGCAGCCGTTTCGGACGAAAATGTGCCCATACACAGGCCGTGCTTCTAACTATGAGATGTATACTGTATGTGCTGGGATTCTTTGCACAGTTCTATTTACATAGATAATCAGAATGCAGGGCTACACTGATAAGCTCCTGATAAGCTCCAACGAGTCCGTAACTAGGATTAGATTAGATCAAACACAAAATTGTTCTAAAAGGTAAAAAAAAACGTTAAAAATAAATCCAAGGTGAACAATTGTCCCCTCTACTTGTCATTTTTCATTTCTTGATCCACCTAGGGAATTTATCCAGAGACAGAACACGGCTATAGTTAACTTGACCTCACAGATATGCTGCGTCTGGAATAGTTCCATGTACGTCCTCTACAAATAGTGGAAATCACTTCACATTGGTTAAAAAATGATAAATGCAGCAGGTAATAAATGGGAATAATAATGGGAATAGTCACAATCCAGATAAACTGCTGGACATCGAGTGCCGTTTAGCGGATAATGAATCATGTCAGTGGCTTTGATAAAAACAGAAGTAGAACAGCAATAGCTATGCACTTTATGTATTTTTTTTGTATTGATGTTTACAGTGAACCTTATACAATATAACCATCTCTCTCTAGTGGCATTGCAGAGATGGAAGCGTATATTAGACAATGTACTTCCCAGACATGTCACAATAAAGCAACATCCATCCAGCATCCCTTGTGTTTCTTTTATGCCTCATTTCCACTTCTATTTTTGGTGCTTCTTCTTTCAATACACAGAGTGCAGATGTGATCTAAGCTCATTTACAAACCTAGCGGAAAGAAGCCAATTACAGATTAACATATCAGCCTCTGCGGAGTAAGTACACATGATTGTATGCCCCTGAGTTGTAGCTAAATATTACTATGGATGGTATATGAGGGTTAGAACGATTTCCATTGAGGGTAGATGACTGGTCCCTTTATAGTATGTTGATTGCAATCAGTAGGTGATCAGTAGATTGCAATATAATATGCAAACACAGAACAGTATCTGCTGCAATAATTGAGACCCGTTGTAATATGCTTAATTAGTAATATTTTGAAACATTTGAGTATTTGAATATTAAAAAGGAAGTGCATATTGAGGTGATCAGGTCATATTTACTGTACATTTAATCCATAAATCTTATGTATGTTATACAACAGATTACAGAGAATTATATTTGAGTTTAGTTGACATCGTAATACTTTCTTAAAGCCATCATCCCCTAAAATCCTAAAATATCTATTTACTACAGGAAGGAAATCTTTACCTTCTATATGATGTTTCTTGCAGTGAAAGAAAACAAATGGTTGAAGTGGTAACCTCCAATCAAATAAAAAAGGGGTTGGAACTGTAGGTACATAAGCTTGCAGACATTATCAGCCTCTGACATCATGCGCATTTCAACATCAGCCAACAAGATTTCAGTCTATTTATAAGGACCATGACTGTCTCTTGTGATAATTTTCCGAGGTTCCCAAACATAAACTGATAGTTTTAAACAAAAATTATATAATGGCCATCCACATTGTTTTGCAACAGAGAATTCTCACTCAAATGTAAGTTACCCTGCAGCCTGCAATGTGTATATAGCAACAATGAAATAAAAGGTTTTGTAGGAGTCTTCAGAAGGTAAGGTAAGGCAGATTTTCAGTAGTTCAGGAGTTAGGGAAAGTACCTAGGGTGAGGACCTAGCGATTTTAGGTCCTCACCCTGGGTACTATGCTGCCATGTATCGGGGAAAGGGTGAGTATAATTGTCCTTTAAGCACCACATACATGGAATCTACATTTAAAAATCAGATCTCTCAGAATTATTGGTTGCGCTGCACTGTCGAGTGCTTTATCGAAAAAAGGAAGATGGGGCCAGGCTGAACATTTTCCACCAACCCCAAATTCTATTCCAATCTCTCCGCAGGTTTCAAGCTGAAATGTGCAGAACTTCGATCTGTTCTTCCGATCGGACTTTGGATTGTTGCTCTTGATCAGAAATTTGATCGGGAAAACGTCTGCCCGTGTGTGGGTAGATTTAGGCTGTGGGACACAGAATTTTTCCCCAACCACACTGTCCTGCTGTGATATTCAGAAATGACCAATCATTTCCCACCGATTTTCAGAACAAAATAGCCAAAATAAAGAGGATTGGACTTTTTGAAAAATCACAGATCGAAAATATTGTCCACATCCCTTTACACTTGACCATCAGACTACTGATGGATAAAAGCATTGGTAGAGTACATTTTTTGGTGTGTATATTCTCCCAGCTATAAATGCTTTCGGAGTATTATTTCCATTTTAATTCTATTTTTAAGGTAAGGTAGTTAAGGAAATTTCTGTAACATTTTAGTGCAAAACATGTTCTTATTTATTTCCAATAAAGCACATTTTCCCTTTGATAATATTAGAAATGTCTGAGGATTTTTATAGAGTTGAAGTCATATTTCAGTAGATGTTTTCCAAATATGAATTTAGTGACAAGGAAAGTGTTAACCCAGAGATTTACGGTGGTGCTTAGCAGTAGAAGGGAGAATTGATTGGTGTTAAACACTTCACTGTTCACTCTCCTTTCACTAACAGGTGCCTGCTGTGAAAGGGTGCTTTAAATCATTATATATTATTTCCAGTCTATGGGAAATGTACATTTTATTAATGGGCTATTAATCATTTTGGATTGAAAATCCCCCAAACTTATTGTACTTATTTTCATTTACGATAACCAGGTAGCATAATGAAAGAATACAAAAAAATGGCTTATTTATTTAGGCTCACCTGGAATGGTTTAAATGTAAATTGTTTTATTGATTTCCTGGATTTTCATGTTTAAATGTAGAAGCATAATAATGGAATAACCTTTATAGAAATATACAAAAGGTTAATTCACTTCTCAGTCATTTATATCAGTAACTGATGATCATTAGAGGTGGCCGAACTTTCGAAAGTTTGGTCCGTTTTCGAACTATATGGAAAGTTTGAAAACGGACCCATTAAAGTTAATGGGAGTCAAATAGTTTGAAAATTTTGAATGAAATACAATTAAAATATCAATGGTAACTTAATGTAAATAGCTGTGGGACCTGGGAAAGGGTCTGGAGAACACGTTCTAATATCCAGGACTTTCGGAAAAACTATTTTACTCTCATGTACGCTACTTTCGAGCTCTCGCGTTCAAACATTCGATAATTATCCCATAAACGACTCGATTTGTTAATTCGATATTTACTCGCATATAGGTACAATAGACGTTTTACTTGCATATTCGTTTATTTGATATTTACTCGCGTATCGGTATAATAGACATTTTAATTGCATATTTGCGCGCCTCGAATGTTCGAACATTCGATAATCATCGAGAGTCCGGAAAATATCGAAAGTCCGAGAAATCCGGGTCCGGATAATTAGAGAAGTCCGAGTACGTTCGAACGTGAATAGTTCGGCTCGAACTCGGATTCGAGTTCTAGTCCATCTCTAATGTTCATTGCTAAGCTGCTAATTTTTAAATGTGCTAAAAGAAAGAAGCCTTGTAAAAGTCTTTGTTAATATCGCAAGGTGTTAAAGTTGAGATATCTACGTACAGTATGTGCAGATGTTACAGAATGACACCTTCCAGCATGCTTTAGTTTCATTTACTGAATGATGGTGGACACTGTGTCACAATATCATTTTAAGGTGCTCCCCTATGAAAATGGACTAATCACCCTCTGAAAACAGACTCGCTTTCATATATCATAATTTTAAGCCAACAGGAACACTGACAATGTCATTGTCAAATACCTTGTGCACTGTAACAGACACAATATCATATTAAAAGGTATAAGATATAAGAGCTATAATATGTTTCCAAGCAGCTCCAGATATTTAGTAGCAGAAAGAAGTTGGATAAAGCATTTTGCAAATGGCAGCCGCCCAATAATTGCTACTTAATCGCAAACCTGTTGTTCATTTGAAAGTAACCAAATGCTAGACATTTATTAGTTATTTCATCAACTAATAAAAGGTACTATTTTAATGGATTGGCTTTCCAAGCAATTTACAAGCAATTTTGCATCAACCAAAAGTGATCATTACTGAATATGGAATCGATTTAGCCATGCTCGACCAGAAAATTTAAGTCGGTTGACCAGGTTTTTGATTAAGAGATGCATTCTAATCAATTAAAGGACAACTCCACCCCAATAAGAACATATTTTAGAAAGAATGGCCTCTTTAAAATATGTTGATATATCATAGTTTGTCCTCTGAATTCATTACTGTATGCCTGCTATGCTTCTGAATGCCTCATGGAAACTGAGCCATTTAGTGACCTGAACTGAGCCTGTACTGAGCCTGGGCATGCTCAGAAGAGGCAGCTTGGGGATTAACATTCAGTCATTGACTGTGATGCCAACTGTGAATTCCATAACTGACAGTT
The DNA here is from genome assembly GCA_019447015.1 of Hymenochirus boettgeri. Lineage (NCBI taxonomy): Eukaryota > Metazoa > Chordata > Amphibia > Anura > Pipidae > Hymenochirus > Hymenochirus boettgeri. Next base: position 240,438,506 of record CM033474.1, read on the forward strand.
GCTAACTGGAAGAACCAGGAAGCAGATACAGGGACAACAGGACATTGTGCAGGATTTCAGGTTAGACTTGTATATTTCAGTTTTCAAACTATTACAGTTTAGGGATTTGGAGGTGTTTTACCTTTATGTAAGTTTTCATTTTGGGGCTGGACTTTAAGCACAAATAGATGCTGAAAAAACAGTAAAGAATCAGGTCAATAAAGAATCAAATATTGATCCCAGTTAGAGATGGCCAAACTTGCAAAAATCTTCTCTGCTCTTAGAATTGTTTTGTGGATTTCTGAAAAACAAAACAAAACAAAAATCTGCTAGTGGACCCATTAAGTCAAAGGTTGTTAAAAAATCCAAACATTCCGCCGGCATTTATGGTATAAATAGCAATGGTTACTTACTGTTAATGGCTCAGAGAAACATGCATCAATGCCCAAAACCAGTCCAGTCCAGTACCAGAAACTTCACGCCTTTTTTGGCATTCTGCGTAGTATTTTCTAGATTTCTAGTAATTTCAAAATATTGCGTATTTTTCGAATAATCAAATCTGCGTTCAAGGATTGATTGCTCTTTCCTCTGCAAAGTTGCAAACATCTTTTTAAGCCTTGGAACCCCAGAATTCTCATTGCCATATGGCTAACAGGATGTTGTCACTGATAAATATAGTTGGAATTGGTGAACTTGGAACATGTGGCTGGATCGTTTTCAAAAATTCTAGAAAAAACTTTGAAAATCCTCGAACGTTCTGTGATTTAATAAATTTCGGAAATAAAATCCTAAAAGTCGAATTGCGGAAAATCCGCTAATTCCGAGATCCGCGGATTTCAGAAATCCACATCAGAACCAGGTTTGGATCCTTGTTAAGGTCCATTTCTAATCTCAGTATATAATCAATTAATTCTTCTTCAATAGAAGTTTGGTCTAACCAGTTAAAAGGTAAAATAATCTAACATAGGTTGACCCATGTATGGCTAAATAAAAGCATCAAACCCAACCATTGAAACACAAAGTCTAGGGGTCTGGAAAAAATGCAAGATATATGCAAGGTATAGCTGAATCTGTGCACAATGTTAAGTCTATTACAAAGTAAAGTTGGATTTTAAATTGACACAATTTGACCAGAAAAATGGTCATCCAACATGTATCTTTACATAAAAAAAAACATAAAAGACTGACTAGGTAATTTAGGCAAAGTTGTCTAGTAATAATATATCCAAACTACTCTTCATTTTAAAATGGATGAATAAATGTCCATTTAAATATCCCAGACTCCATACTGGTCAGACAACAACAAATCTACAAATGATTGGGTGTTTCCAAAAAAAACATTTCGAGGCTTCTCCTTTCACTACCACTGTTAACCGGCACAGGGGTATTTTGCAAATCCTTCATGTTAATACAAAGTAGAAGCTTTCACAAAGGTGAAATGCCAGCGTTCGTCTCAGAATAACTGTGATCCCGCTGTTTCCTTTGATAACCGCTTATCTGCTAGACACATTATTACAAACCCCTTTCCTTGCGTAGGAATTACCTATATTGTTTGCATTGCTATCACAGTGAGATACCCTTGATACAAATTGCTTCGGTGAAGGGAGTTTTGCCAAGTAAAGCACACAGACATCTGTCTGAGCTGCATATGAAAATCGTGTTAAAGGTTGCCTGCACCTGTGTAAACAAAAACTTTATTTCCAAGAAGAATCAGCACAGCTGGGATTCAATTTCTGCTAGATAAAATGCTTATAAAACTATGCGACTTGAAAAAAATAGATCTTTTTTTTAATATTAATTATTTAGAAAGATATTATTTTTTAGTTTTTTTTAAAAGGGAAACGCGGATGTCGAGTTAAACTGTTTCCAAGTGCAACAGAGATTTTCAGTTTGAAAAAACCCAAAAAGATTCCGATTCTTTTTAGATCCATTAGCATTCAAAGAAAATTTGGCAAAACAAAGTTAGACTTTAAAAGAGATACATGGCTTCCTCTCTTAAATGTGCAATTGCATTTTAGTAAAAAGTTTTCAATTTTGATACATAGAAGTATTGTTAGAGTTTATGGTATGAGCTTTTTTTTTTTTTTTTTCATTCTCATTTTACTTATGTTGTCTTTCTGACACTCACATTATCTCTTTATTTAAATGGAAATTAAATATTACATCTTCCCAAGTAATCCCTTAACGGCATGCTCATCCTTTAAACGAAAACTGGTGACCTGTCTATTATCTGCTCACAACGCCAATAGCTACCGTATATACTCGAGGCCTTTTCAGGCTGCGATAACAGCCTAAAAACTGAACCTCGACTTATACTCGGGTCAGTAACTTACTGATGGAGGAATCCGGCTGCCGCGTCCACTGATGGCCGCATCCACTGACGTCACTACTCGGCGCCGGGAAATGAGACCGGCGCCGAGTAGTGACATCAGTGGATGCAACCATCAGTGGATGCAACCATCAGTGGATGCGGCAGCCGGATTCCTCCATCAAGTGAATGATGTCGGGGCCCGTACTCTCCTGCAACTATGGAAAAGGTAAGGCTGCATCTTTACTTGTAGTGAGAGAAGATGGGTGCAGGGAGATAGGGTTTTGTTCCTGGGGCTGGGGGGAGGGTAAGGAGTCAGGGACAGGGTAGTGGTTTTATTCCTGGGGCTGGGGGGAGAGTAAGGAGTCAGGGACAGGGTAGTGGTTTTATTCCTGGGGCTGGGGGGAGAGTAAGGAGTCAGGGACAGGGTAGTGTGTTTTGGGGTTAGTGTGTGCAGTTCCACTCATGATGTTTGTAAACTACTACTCCGTTCTACTACTCTACCCTCGACTTATACTCCAGTCAATTGTTTTTTACTCATTTTTGAGGTAAAAATGGGTACCTCGACTTATACTCGGGTCGACTTATATTCGAGTATATACGTATTTTTACCAGTTAATTATATGCATTTGTAACCAGATATTTAAAAAGTTCTATTCCTTTCTGGCAAAGGTATCTGCCTCCTCTGCTCAATGAGCTTTTTATAAGCTTGAGCATGTGCGGAGGTGGCAGCACGCGGTACCACCCACTGCAAGATGTACTGTGTTGCGCATGCAATACTCAAAAAAAATGTTGATCACATGCAATCTGAAAATAAATTGTAGCGCTTGCAAAGTGGCCCCCACATTGCCATTCACTGTTCTGCGATTCTCATGCGCTAATGGATCAAAATCACAATTGTCAGCGTGTCAGAAAACTGTGCCTAGCCCTAATACAGTCCCCAGCCCCACCCATACAGGCCATGCCCTGGACTACCAAGGTCACGTCCCCTCCAGCAAATCTGGGACATGACTCCAATACTGTTCCACGAAAAACCAGACGGTTGGGGGCAATATGGAACTATTGTAAGGATTTCACTATGCAGAACTAATTAATAACTTACTTAATGTTTAAGCTCACCTTTAATAAACATTTACTAGGTATGCCATAAACATGGAAGATAACACTAAGTATATTGATGCTAATAAAAAATGTCTAAAGCAGAATGTTTAAACACTATAATATTTCACATCAGAGAAGCTTTATTGATTTTTTTTATTAGTTTTTAGCTAGTTTACAGTAAGATTAGACTTTTTTTTAAATTCCTTTCGCAATCAACTTTTTTTTAAAATGAAAATGTGTTTTTATTTTGGTCACAGTACAGCACACGACGAATATGTCTGAAGCTCACGCCATTTATCATTCTGCTGTCATGTAACAATCCCATGTTGAAATTCAAAGCAATGAAGTGACATCAATCCCATTATTGATCGGAGAGAAACATCTGCAGAGTGCTAAGCAAGTATGAGCTTCCATTGCCTCAGGAATAAGTATAATATTAGCTGAATGAGATTTCTTTCTCTCTCTGTGTGCTGGGTATTTCACTTGAGTAATGATCTTGTGTTATAGTGATGTTCTCTTCTGTAAGCGTTTCATAACTATTCCAAACAAACTTCTTCCTAGGACATATCTGACATTCGAGTTAAAACTCCAATAAATGTAAATGCAGTTGGGGACATTTACTATACTGCCACTCAATCTTAAAACTGATTGTTCTGCCCCTTAAACTTTATATAAAAATACACAAAAAAAATGATTGTCTGCTGGCAATATGCAATGGTAACCTTATACATGGCCCTGACCGATCCCTTATATGTTGGTGCACACATACACAGGGACGATAGTGTCTACAAATTAAAGGTAGTCGATAGCAACAGACAGACATTGATGCAGACATCTTGCCAATATACAGAAAATCCCTTTGAGAAGTATAGGCCAGGTGTATGACCACCTTAACATGTTTTTTATGATTTGTGCTTTACTACTGGTTAACACCTTTGGTGGGCATCATTCTATGGTATCTCTATTGATTGTTAAGACAGAATGCTGCTTTACCTAGTAGTTGCAATGGAAGCTTTTGGTTGTTCAAGCCCATTATAATATCAAGTTCACAAGAAAAGGAGAGTTTTAGGGTGAAGATACAAAACAAAAGTGCAATTTTTTTTATTGTTATGGAAGATGTACCGATTTGATATAATGTAATGCATATTTTAATATTTTTTTTAAATAATGTTAATGTATTGTGTGTCTATGTGTTTTTTGAATCTGAGTAGCTTTCAGATTCAATTGCTTTCCATCTTGTTAATATACAGCACAAACAAGTAGTTTTCAGATCCTAGAAAGAAGACAGCTACACATTCATAACACAATAAAGAGAACATTTTTTACAGGGACTAGTAATGAAAGAAACTGTTGAGTTTCGTTCTGTCAGCGGTTCCACGGAACATATTGAAGTTCTGAAAATCGATCACAAGTGCGAGTTTCGAGACTTCTGTCAGAATGGCGGATTTTCAAAACCAGCAGTTCTAAACCAAAACTAGGTTTGTTTTGAAACCTTGACTCAACACTAATGGGGAACTCCTTTAAGCTATTCTTCACAGAGTATATTCTATGTTTGCAGTATATAGTCCTCAATGGAGCTTAAATGGAATGTTCAGTACAAATACATATACTTTTAAGAAAAAAAGAGCAGTATTTTTCCATCCTAATGACCTTAACCTGCCCATTCAGCATTTTGTCTGTGTATATAAATAAATGCTTCCAAAATACTAACTTCCTGTTTGCAGGACCCCTAATAGAGACCATTATGGTCTTGCCCTGATCCAAGTGTGCATTCTGGGAATAAGAAGGATCATTACAGAACATAATATGGTAGCTCACTAATGTTAACAGAATAAAATAGCAAGGGCTATAAATTCAACAGATTTTTCAAAATAGAAGAGAATATGTAAAATAACTAGGTATGCATAATATAAACTAAGAATTTTTAAAATAATTATATTTTACACTGAACTTTCCCTTTAAGAAGCTTTATATATCTCTGGCTTTCTTGTGTTCAGATTATGTATTGTCTTACTCCCAGTGATAAGAAGTGTCATCCATGTCTTAATTGAGCACTTAAAGGGCATGTCCACCCCCAAAACTATAATCCCCCCAACTACTGGCCCCACCATGTAGTGTAGTTTAATCCTTACCTCACATCCCAGCTCCATAGGGTTCTCCTGTAGTCCCCCCCCAAAGTCCCAAAAAATGACTACCAGGAGGCTAGCAGAGTCCATATAGGACACTGCCTGCAGCTGGCCTCAGGTAGATTTTTGCCATGCGTACTGAGCCCTTCTCCCCCCTCCCTCCCCCTCCCTCTCCCTCCTCTCCCTCCCGTTCTACTACCCTCCCCCTAGCTCATATCCCCCTTAATATTGTGCCCCCCCCATGTCTCCCAGCCCCAACCGCATTTTTTTTTTTTTGAAAGCTCCCCAAACTCTTACTTACCTCTCCTCTTTCTCCCGCGAAGTGAGCTGCCGCAGCCGCGTCTGTGATTGGCTGCCGCTCAGCCAATCACAGACCGGCTGCCGGTCCCGCCCCTCTGCTTGCATTTCCTTGCAAGCAAGGGCCGGGAGCGCGGCGAGGATCGAGGGGAGGTAATAGAGTTGGGGGGCTTTCTAAAAAAAAAATTTAGCGGTTGGGGCTGGGAGCCCAGGGGGACCTTATATGAAAAAAATTTTTTTAGGGTGGACATAGCCTTTAAAAAATTGCAAAATTAAAGATAACAATTCAAAATTTTAGTAAATGTATATAATTGGAGTTTGACTAAAGACACACGTCAACTCTTCCAAACTTTTATCCTATTCACACCTACAGTTGATCCAGAGGAAGGCAAAAATTCCTTCTTGGCTTCAAATGGCAATCAGAAAGAATTATTGAATCATCTAGGACTATATGTATTAATACCAGTAATTTTCAATATTTTTGAATTTTAGAAACATTTTCAGCCCTATCTTTAAGCTGTTCAATGACCATTTGCTGTTGGGCAGTTCCAAATATGCCCCTGAAGGGACTTACCTGACCCGGGCCCGTTGCCTCCTAGACGCTGCCTCCTGCGAACAAAAACAGAAGCAGAGGGCTTCTGCGCTGACAGCCACTCTACTTCCTGGTTGGGGCTGAAAGGCAATTTGGGTGTGACATCACATTGTGCCTTTACTGTCAGCTGCAGAGCAGAGGAGGACTGGCGAGGAACCGTGTCAGGAAAGGAACTTCAGGCGCATATTTGGAAAATTTTGATCATTTGAAAGTGGGGTTTGGTGGGGGTTCTCTACATTTATTGCTAGCGTAATATTTTAACTGCACATGCTCTTTCAAGTATATTGACTATAATCCATGAAATGGGTGTTTTAAGATGAATCTTAACAAACTACAGAGCTTTATGATTTGCAAAGGTAGTCATTGCTCTGCAAGAACCCCAAATTATTTGGATTTTTATCTCTTGTAACTTGATGACAACGTTTAAATTGAAACTGATTTAATCTAGAATAGGGTTGCTCTGTATTAAATACTATACATTTATAACATGACTGGGCTACTTAATAAATATTCAGTTTTCATGTCAAGTCCCCAGTAGAGCAGTGCTAAAAACAAAAATCAAAACACATTACATTGAAAAAACATACAGTTAATAGTGGTTCTACTTTGGCGCTATCATTTAGAGAGACATGTTCAGTCATAACACACTAAGGTTGTCATCACGTTCAGGAACATTAACAAAGACATATCCTCTTTTTCTTTTTTACATCAAAGAGGGTAGAAAAATGAGATACGGCATACTGTAGAGCACAACATTATTTTAAAATATATAAAACAGCTGGTGCCCCAGATCTGAAGCATTGCACAGCTGTGCCAAGTGTTCTTTATTTCACTATTGTCACTGCCTGGAATGGAAAACGGATGATAGCTGCAAGGTCACCCAAAGAAGACCTGAAATTCCCTACTGCAATGAATAAGCAATGTTCAAAGTCGCCGATTTATTTCTACTCTGTCAGTTCAGAAATGTATTAAATATTACAGGAGCAAAAAGAAATAGTATTTCTTTAAGTCCTTCCCAGTAAAAAAAAAAAAAACTTAAAACCAGAAATCTGTCATCTGAACCTTGTCTACAACTGCCCCTCTGCTTCTGCATTTAGCTTGTGGGATGCAGTTAAAGCCTCTTAGAAGGTATAGCATTTCTTTAAGGGCTACCATGGCAACAAAGAAAGATGTGCTATCTCTCCTGTATACACAACTCACTTATATATCGCGTCACGTTGCACTGTGCCTTTAAAAACTATTCTCCGCCACAGCATTTTAAAGTAAACATGCACTGCAGAAATTTCTTCTATACAGTACAAAATAAGGTTACTGCATAAAGTCAATAACAATCTTAGAGGGTGGCTAGTTGAGGCACCTGTGGTTATAAAATTAATCAGTTCTTCCTATTAGAGAAAATTGGAGAAGACCGTATTGACACGTCTTCATCTACATGTCTCATCATCAGCAATGTCCATGCCATTTAGTTACAAAACCCTGGAGGCTCTGCTCTGCAGAGATTCTTATAATACTTCAATTAAAGGACACCAAGCTGCCAGACAGACAGCAGAGCATTTATTTCTTGACGATTCCTTAAGTTGTGCCACAGGCCTATCATTAAGAGAATATTTTTCACAGCAGGTTGTGAAGATTCTCATGCCATTAAATGGAATTGAAAAAGCCTCAATTTGTTGTTTGCACCTAACGTAGATATTTTTCATTGCTAGAGCAGCCATTAAAAACAATCTGTTTTATTGCAACCCAGAAAAGATCAGATGAAGTACAAAACGTGATTTATAGCAAGTATAATAAAGTATTAAACCTCTTATGGAAAAAAAACAGCTGGAATAAATATTTAGGCAGAGTAAGAAAATAGTCTTTCTGTTTTTTTTTTATACCTGCATTTAGTGCCTTGAGACATAAAAAGGTAGTGTTCCCACAACCACAAGTTAAATGCATATATACTGTATGTACTGTACACATAATAGCATGCAGTAACAGCTGCATAACCTGCACCTATGAATATGAAGCAAATCTCCTTAATAACAATTCAGTTCAGTGGAACAAAGGATTCGTATTTAAATTATTTAGCTATACATTACAAAAACCAATGTATTTTACGAGTTAACAGTTTTAAAAGATCTATTAATTTTATACCCATTGTTATGCTTCAGTAGCGGTGAGCTGCCATTAAAGGTTCTGCAATAGTCCTTCTTTCCAAATGGCCAAATAGTTAGAAAGCTGACAGATGTAGGACAACCTTTTTGCAAGTGAAATGTCCCTAATTTGTGGCACAGTGATCCTGTGGTAAATGGAGCAGCATAGGAGGCAATCTGCTTTTGGTGCAATCGTGATGCAATTGTTAAAGGATGTCTACCCTTAAAACAAAAAACTGATGACTGTTCTGGTTATATTTAAAGGTCATGTCCACCCATATTGTAAACTTTTTCTGTAGTGTAGGGCTCCCCCACCCACCCTCAACCACGAAAGTTATTTGCAGCAAAACTCTCTCGATCTCTATTTACTTTTCCTCTGGATGGGCCGGCTTACTCTGCCTTATTTCTTAGGCGTAGATATAAGAGTGTAAGAGAGATTAGAACTGATACCTTGCACCCGAACTATAAGGATTTTTTACTTTTTCCATCTGGCAGACGTTTTAGAAGTTTTTATTGTAAAACCAGTTGTTTTAAGAACAGTTTTTACCCTTTTGCTGTACGTTTTTTAAACTCAATGGTGTAAGGTAATGTACTGTCTTATGTTTTTGTACTTGTTAGCCTGTTATTTTAAGAACTATGTGGAAAGTTTCACTGACTGTACAATGCTGAGTACTGTGACAAATAAATCGAATCTGAATTGACCAGTTTAAATATATTTATAATTGCCCTTTAAATATACAAGGTAAGATTTCACTATTTCTTAAATCCTATTAAAATTTTCTAGACAATCTTAGTCCTCCATTAAATAAGAATGATATAAAGAGATGACTTTAATTGGAGATTTAAGGGCTTATTTATAAAGGCTTGTTTACTTTTTTTCACCATTCTTGCCGACTTTCCCCAAATTTGGACTTAGCTCAATTTATAAAGTGATGACAACCGTGGTAAAAAGTCATACAACTGCAGATCGCCAACTGATTTTCCTTATTGCCGCAAATTGCCATACATCATATTTATCGTATGGCAAATAGTGTTGTGTTGTTAAACCTTTCAAAATCACCTAAGGTGTCAAAAAATGCAGAGCCATATATCCAAAAGGTCCCTGAAAGATGAAAGTACATTGTGGTGGGTTTCCCAATAAAAATAAGGTCCCCGGGGTTGTTAAAGGGCATGTCCACCCCAAAACTATACCAACTACTAGCCCCACTGTGTAGTTTAAAAAAATCATTACCTTACATCTCTGCTCCTTATGGTTCTCCTGCAGTACTTGTCCAAAGTCCAGGAAAATGAAAAGTAATAGCCGTCTTCCTGTGTAAATGTCTCTGCCTCCTGTCTTGCCACTGGGAGGTAGTGTGACATGCGTAGGGGAGCCCTTTCCCCTCTCCCTCCCACCACCCTAATCCCTCTCTGCCTGCCAATCATGTAGCGTGAAATCCTTTTGCCATAATCTTCCTCTTCCCTACCAACCCCCAAACGCCGTATTAGTTCTGTAATAAAAGTTTCCCAATAATACTTACATCCCTTCGATCCCGTGGCTCTCTTCTTAGCCGACAGTCGCGTCTGTGATTGGCTGACCAGCAGTCATTCACAGACACGGCTGCCAGTCCGGCCCCTCTCTGCAGCTTCCAGTTTGCAGAGAGGAGCAGAAGATAGCCACAGGAGTGAAGGGACTGTAATATTTTTCTGATCTAACATTGGGGTTGGACAGGGGAGAGGAACAAAAATTAAAATTTAGGATGTAAATGAGCTTTAAGACAATTTTCAAGCATTTTCCTTTTTTGATGTTTACTTTTTGAGTTTTAGATTTTCTCTATTTCACAATAAAGTTAAATGGGGGTCTTATTCCCACACGTACATGAGCGTTATATCTGATAAAGTCCCCCCTGTAATATTGCCAAATTCTCAGTTACAGCACTGGTCTGGTATTGGTATATGTTATGGTGCAATTTCCCTTCTGCCATGATACTGGACTTATCGCATTGAATACGACACCATTACCACCACATGTTGCGGCAAAAATCTTTGCAGCGGAAGCAGACATCCTTCCTTACTCCAAATTTCAATCATTTCATAACCCTGGAACAACAAAAACTATTAGAGAGATAGCTGGGGTAAAATTAGCACCATTTTTAATAAGAACTTTTATTACATCTCCCTGATATTTAAATTAATGCCAGTAATTTTCATTAATATTTAATTTTCTTGAAACTATTTGTGACAAACAGGAGTGCAATGTAAACTCCCATAGACACTATCTGGAATTGTACTCTTAATTTTCAAATTATCTCACTTTATTGGCATGGTCAAGCAGTATGGCAGCTCCCCCATTGTTTAACTGGCAGGCAATCACAGGATTAAATTCCTGACTGACCAGTTGGTAAAGACTTAGTTTTCTTATATTTGCTTAGCCCAGCATGAAGTCTGCCTTCAAAGGGGCATAGGAGTGAAACCTCACTGCCACAGCAGACATCCTGGCAAGAGAACCGCATGGGGTCTTCTAGTTAGAACTGAGCCAAAAACCAAATGGCAGTTCAAAGGCCATTCATATTTCTTAATAATTCAGGGCATAGAATTATTTTATGTTTTAAGAAATATTTGCAGTTTATAGTAGAATTTAATCTGTATTTATAGACACCTTGTAGGCGATGTTATTCCTTAGGAATCCTGAGATATTATACTTCTTGTTCATACCAACTCAAATATGTGTCATGTTTGGTATCATTCTATTGTGTAAAATTAGTTAATGACAACCAGGGTAATATTGTGAATGTGATATATACGGTACTCGGATTATGGACTAAAGGGAAATTGGAGTTTTAAAATTCCCTCTAAAAATAGCAAATGCCTTTCAGGGCAGAACCAAGCCCACCCTCTAGAGTCCAGACCGCTCCCATTTTCAGGAGAAAGGATATATTGGGAGTATGGACTCAGCCCAGGAGTTCATCATACAAAAGGAACATCTAGCCAATCGGACAGACCATATATTGGCTTCAATAAGGAACTATCATTTGGACTTTTCCCATATTTAAATTTACAAGTTTCTTGGACTCTGCACACGGACGTTTCAGATGCCAAGTATTCTTTCGTTTATCCCATTCTACCCTCCCGTGTCTTACTTTTATGTTCAGTAAGTTAACATAGTTTTTCTGTTTGTTTTTTTATGCACTCTTTTGTTATCTTTTAATAAATGATATAAAATAATTTAAAGGCTAATTATCCTATTCTGAGTATATCCCAAAACGAACCTGTGTCTTCGAAGTACGCTACTATAGAAGAGTACTGTTTAGATATATATATAACTGTGTATAGAAATAATAGGTGTGGATATCCTTTTCTTACAAGTTTGATATGATTTGGGGTGTGTGGATACCCCATATATAGATTTAGCAGGTCATTCCGCTGATCTCGGAATGTGGTGGCAGTTATCGTTTAGATATTGAGAAATATTAATTGTGTATTATACTGTTTTGTTCACTACCCCCTCTTTGTCCGTTCTGTTTTATTGACTTGTCAGTTATTTGGAGTGCATTTTCCGATAACTGATAGGTGGGTAAGTGGACCAGACAGGGGGGTTCGTGACACTATTCAATGAACTTGCCATAACAAGATCTGCTGAAAAACAGATCCAGTATATAGACCATTAATATATTTATATAAGCGCAGGTTCTTCAGTGTAAACTGCCCTAACCAGTGGGGGCTGAGAGGATTTGCACCTACAAACTTGTCTGGCTAACCAGCCAACAGCAGTGTGCTGGAGTGCATCTGGAACAGTGTTAATAGTTGATTTCCATGTCTTTGAAATTATGTATTTTTGTGACAAAATACTTCAGTAAACAGCAGTTTCTGGTAAAAGATTTAGCATAAGAATGTACCTTATGATAATAACTGGAGGAGGTGATATAGACACCATGACACAACATGAAACCAGAGGGTTAAAGGGCATGACCACCCCAAAACTAAAATTAAAACTAAACCACTACTGGTCCCACTGAGTAGTGTTAAAAAAATCCATACCATACATCTCTGCTCCTTATGGTTCTCCTGCAGTGCCTTATCAAAGTCCAGGAAACTGAAGAGTAGGAGTTGTCTTCCTGGAAAAAGGTTTGTGCCTTCTCCAGCTCCTGCTGGTCTGGACCCTGTTTGCAAGTTCCGTCAAACAGGGATCTGGGGAAGACAGCACAGCCTGGTTACAAACTGGGTTTTATAATATATATATATATGTAACAGATAGGAGCACTCCATGGACTTGCAACAAACCAGTAATTTATTGAAACACCAAACAGATCGACGTGTTTCAGCCTACACGTGGCTGTCGTCAGGATACGCCATATTGGACAGGTAAGTGCCTTAAATACAAAAAAACCCTCCCACAACTCCACCCACCTTCCTCCCGTGAATCCACATCCATAGTGCACAGTGAAGATAAAAGAGTGTACATATTAAAATATATAAAAGTTAAAAACAAATAGCATTAAAACCTGGATCTGAGGTAAATGTACGTAGTAGTGCCCATAAGCAATAACATCAATACAAAGATAATTACAATGATAATAACTGTGTTCTCAATTTAACGGACTTATAGGCAAGCTGACAAAATTACTTAACAGCTCCCCGATCAGAGATCGGTAACAATGTATGTAACTCTGAAAATCGCCACAATAGTATCAATTACTGACACTACGATATGTTAAGTTAAGTGGTGACTAATCAGTCACTGAGGGAAAAAAGAAAAACAACATAGTAGCTAAAGTTATATACATAGCGATGACTAACCAGATGATTGTAGCAGTGATAGGGAAACTCATACCCTAAGTACCACCCACCGAATCTGTCTCATAAGCGAGACTAATAGTGTATACAGGAGCTACACACTATGAAAAATATATAGGTAACTTATTGGGGAACTGAATGGGAAACCAGTGCATAGGAAATCATCAATACATGAATGGCATAAGGAGTAAATAGAATGAAGTCTAAATAGAATCTAAATGGAATACAGTCTAAATGGGACGCAAAACCAATTCCATACTCAGAGAAATATTCCTCACTACCCTGTGGCCCAAATCTATATCCAGCTAGGGGGATTAAAGATAGCACAATAGTGCCAGTTGTTCATTAAGTCCCCTGGGAGCTAGTGTATCAAGGATTCTAATCCACCTAGCTTCTCTTTTAAGGAGAGCCTTGTTGCGATCTACCCCTTCAGTTTTAGGCTCATAGTCTATGGCCATCCATTTCAAACATGAGGCTTGATGCCCTGCCTCCTTAAAATGTCTGGCAACTGACATTTCGCCAAATTTGGTGTTTTGTCCGCCACCTCCTAGAGCCTGTCTGAGGGACTGCCTATGATTGGCCATTCTTTCTCTCAGGGTGGTGGTGGTTTTACAAGTGTAATAAAGGCCACATGGACATGTAATAATATATACCACATGGGTACTAGTACACGTTAGCCTATGTCGTATTTTATATCACCAGCCATTATGTGGATGTGGAAAATCAGACCCACTGATCATAGACCGGCAGGCCTGACATCCACCACATTTATAACATCGTTTTTTGCGTTCGGGTAACCATGATTGAAAGACCTGAGGTTTACAGCTAAGGTCTGTTTTGACCAAGAGGTTACGTAGATTTTTACCATGTCGATAAGCGAACATAGGTGTGATAGTACTGAATGGCAATCCTCGATCAGTGGTGAGGATATCCCAATTATTTTTAATGATATCACTGACCCTTCTACTATGTGGAGAATATTGGAGTGAAATCGGCATCCGCCTGCTCTCACTACCACTGGTTAACATCCGTGTAGATCTATCATTGTAATTCCCCCTAGTCGTTTTATTCGATGTCATGTTATGTATTTTGTTCAATTGCTCCTTAACCATTTTAGGGCTATAGCCCCTAAACCTATCTGCCATCTCTCGCAGCTGGAGTTCTGCCATCTCGATGCTAGAATTATTTTTTACGACACGTAAAAATTGAGAAAAAATTACACCTTTTTTGGTGGCAAGGGGATGGCAGCTTCCCGCTGCAAGTATGGTATTTTTGTCAGTAACTTTCTTGAATAGGCTAGTCTCAAACTTATTTTTGGAGATGTCAATCCTTAAGTCCAAAAAGTCAATTTGGCTAGCATTGGAAACTGCAGTAAACTTAATGGGAGAGTCCAAAGCATTCAATTCTGACACGAAGTTAGCACAATCTTCTAGAGATCCCCTCCAAAGTATGAAGCAATCGTCGATGTAACGTTGATAAATGGCCAATTGATCTCCGTATTGGGGATAAATGTAACGGGATTCGAAGTCCTTCATGTATATATTCGCAAAAGAGGGACCTACATTGGTCCCCATCGCCATACCGGAGATTTGTTGGAAATACCTTTCCCCAAAGCGAAAATAATTCTCCCCTAAAACAAAGGTCAACACTTCAATAAGAGAACAAAGATCCAAACGAGGGAGCGCACTATAAGTGTATCAATACTTTATTGTGAACAACACACGACGTTTCGGGACTGCAATGTCCCTTCCTCAGGTATAACCTGAGGAAGGGACATTGCAGTCCCGAAACGTTGTGTGTTTTCAATAAAGTATTGATTCTACACTTATAGTGTGCTCCCTCGTTTGGATCTTTGTTCTGGTATTACTTAAAGCTCGTGGAGTAGAGAGCTGAGGGATAGCACCTATCTATTGTCTGGCAGCAAGCCAACAGCGGTGTGCTAGAGTGTTTCTGAACTGTATCAACACTTCAATAAGCCATTCAATAGGTGGTCCTTCATGTTTGGAGTTGATAAGGGCTTGCCTGCAAATTTCGATCCCCTGCTTTTGTGGAATAACTGTATATAGACTGCTCACATCACATGTGAGCAGTACAGTGTTGGTTAATGTTCCAGTGTAAGTGGATAAGATGTCCAATAAATGTCCGCTATCGCGGAGATATGATCTCATATTGAGGACAATCGGCTGCAGAAATGAATCCACATATGCAGACAAGGGACTGAATATGGAGCCTCGTGAGGCAACAATAGGACGACCTGGGGGGGCTTGTATAGATTTGTGGTTCTTGGGTACACTATAGATTATAAGGCATTTAGGTACTTCACGTGTTAAAAATTTTGCAATCTCATTCGTGATCCAATTAGCCTCCTTTGCTATTTTGATGAGGTAATCAGCTCTATTCTTTAAGCTTATGGTAGGATCAGCAGGAATTTGTTTATATGTGTTGGTATCAGAAAGTTGTCCTAATAATTCCTGAGTGTAGTATGTTTTATCCAATATCACAACTGCTCCCCCCTTATCGGCAGGACGTATAATAATCTCTGTATCATCTTGTAATGCTTTGAGTGCCCCTATCTCCCCGGGAGATAAGTTGGACCTCTTAGGTACTTTGTTGGTACTTTTAAATTTCTCCGTAAGCTCTGTATTCGTTGTAATTAAACACTTTAATGGCAGATGGAGTATTCGGGGGTTCAAAACTGCTTTTAGGTTTGAATTTATTGAGACTAGTATTCATTGGATTGTCTATGCCAAACATGGCTTTCAATTTTAGTGTTCTTGTCAATTTATACATATCAATTTCATCTTGGAATGGGTCATGTACTGGTGTAGGTACAAAAGATAGTCCTCGATTGAGAAGTGACAATTCATCTCTGTTGAGAGAACTAGAACTTAAATTATATACTACATTTTCCTCAAGATCCTTGGTCGTGGGGGCTTGCCACTTGATTTTGAAGCCCCCTCGTCTGGTGTGCTGTCGTTTCCTTCTTTTCTGATGTGGCTCCCCGCTCTTGTGGTCATACCTAAAAAATCTTAGTTTCCAGGATTTTTTGGTCGTGATTGGCCACTATCACTATCCCCATCAGTGGTTGGGGATTCATCAGAACTATCTATTGTCCTGATGCCGCGTCTAAACCTGCGCGGTCTATTTTGTTGGGAATATGTAGGTTTACCAAATAACCATCCGTATACTTTACGGTCCTGGTAATCATGGTCAATTTGTGTGACCTTTCTTTTTTTAAAACATATAAGTTCTTCTTTATATTTGTTAATTTGCGCAATGAGTTTCGATGGCCAATCACAATCCGGATCTGTTCCTAAGGTTTCACCATGTGTTTTTTCAAGTTCATCAATTTTAGAGGGAGTTGCCTTTAACTCCTTACTCACATGTTCAATCACCAGAAGCATGAGGTCAAACGAGCAATGATTAAGGATTGCACACCAGCGTGAACAGAACTCTTTATCATACCTCCCAATGGTGGGTACGTTGTGGACACGAAATCCTCTAGGGATTTTTTTATTTCGGTGATATTCTGATAGAAAGACCCCGTGCAGATGTAAATCCGTCTCTTTTTTTCTGTAATCGCAACTTTTGAAAGAATATGTCTTTCATTTGTATATCAGAGACTGCCGCTATGCTTGCGTCAGAAAATAAAATTCGCTGTACGTCTTCCTGAGTGAAGTACAAATCACCATCTGTGTCCACTATTTCAAATTCGGTTCCCTGTAGGTTCTCCATCATTGTGTGGAATACTGGAGCAGAGGTAGATGTAAATGCCGACGGTAAGTAGGAACAATTATCATGGCGAGGGTGCACTCCGTAAATATACAACAACGAACGGTGTTGTAGTATATATATAGTATATATGGAGATCTTGTAAATGCCCATTGCTTGATAGACTTGATAACTCATTGTTAAGGTGGCCATACATCTATGAGATTTTACTTACCCGACTGAGCGCTCACACGATGTTCATCGATGCTGCCAGAACCGCTTCTCCCGATCGTATATTTGACCGACATGCGATCGCAAAATCCCATTCATTTTGCGATCGCATGTCGGTCGAATGTAAGATCAGGAGAAGCGGTTTCGGCAGGATCGAAGGAACATCGCGTGAGCGCTCGGTCGGGTAAGTAAAATCTCATAGATGTATGGCCACCTTTAATCATTGTGCTTAATAATATACTCTTATTGTATTGATGTATAATTGTATTGTTTGCTCTGCAGTGTTTGCAATACAGACTGTTGGACCAGTGAGGACAGTGTTCAGTGGTTGTTTGTAAACGTAACCAGTCCAGTTGATCTAACGGATTTCCACAGATATAGAGGGAGTGGTTGGTGTTATAAAGGTCCCTGGAATAACATGTCAACTGTCACCAATAAGTCTTCATTCAGAAGCAGCAAAACATTACGAATCAGCCTAAAGAACATAACTCACTACAGGGAGACGCCATTAAATGCACTGATAGCTTGTATTCCACTTCACTAAGCATAAATACATTCTAGTGTGAGAAGATTAGTCTATGGATCATTACCACTGGCAGTTTAATCAAACATAACAAACAAACAATACTTACCACAGCCACTACCTTCAGTACACAGGGGTTTTACAGTGAGCTTTCTGCTTCCATTTATTCCCTCCTGCAAAGAGATCCCTGCAGAAAAAGAATTAGTGCAGGTTTAGGTCGGGTTTTCCACTGCATGCAACATAATGCCAGCAAGTACCTGGATCTTATACAGGTTCACAGACTGGAATGTAAAAATAGCCTCTACACACTTAGGGGCTGTTGCAATAAAAGATAAAGAAATTTGCCTGCACTATTAATCTGCAGTAACCAATTAGATGTTATCTAACTGCATTAACCCTGTAAAAATCAAACATGATTGGTTGATGCAAATTTATAGCACAGGCAAACTTTTGCACCTCTTATTGCATCAGCTCCTTAATGCATCTGAATAGGGAATAATGTTAACTGGGAGATCCAATAAAAGTTCTAATTGTTAAAAATGGTGCTAATCTTGTCCCAACCAATCAGATGTTAGCTTTCAAATATTAAATAAGATCTGATTGGTTGGGGGAAAATTAGCACCATTTTTAACAATAAGAACTTTTATTGAATCTCCCTGTGTTTTCAGCTTTCAGAACATGGTCTCATTAGGTTCCTAAACAGATACCAGAATGCAAATCACAGAGCATATTTATGTAGAAACAAATCCAGATATACGTTTACATCATCACTTATTTTAAATAAGGAAAAAACGCTGAATGTCAACCTATGGAGAATTACCTGAATAATATAATTCAATAATAAAAATACTGTGCCAAAGATGACATGATAAATGGTATAGTAGATCTGTACATCAAAATCTGATTATGTACAAGTGTTTCCTTGACATTAGGGTCACATTAACATTTAAAATGGTAATCTCTTCTCCTTAATTGTTATATGACAAATCACCATGCCATTAAATCTATTAACTTGTTCCCAATGAGAAAATATAATTTACCGTTACTGGGGTAGCAGAAACACCAGCATTTCTTATGGAAAGTAATTGCAAATGTGATCAACTGGATGCATATGTGAACAAGCAAGATTTGACCTAAAGATGGCCATACACATGCAATTTGTACCGACAGATCACATTGGTATCTGTCGGCACACATGCTATGGGAACCGCAGATACATACCCGATCGGTCAGCATATGCGGTATGGAATTGGTCTGTCATGCGGTCATACTGACGGAAATTTTCCATCTTTCCTGACTGACTGTAGTGGCGACTACAGACGTTCGTTGACACAACAGTCGGGTAAAGCCCATACACATAAACGATAATGGATAAATCCTGTTGTGGAATGATGGGATTTACCCATTATTGTTTGTATTTATGGCTACCTTAAGGCAGCTTCATCTAGTATAAAAGTGTCAATTTTCCAGCAAGACTGTACACAGAGCTCTTGATTCAACATAGAGACCAACTAAAATTATAACTATGGCCTCTGAACAAGTTAGGGTTAAGGCCTGCAGTCTTTCCTTTAATCACACCTCTGGCTGCAGCCTGTGAGAACTTATTGCAGAAAATGTTCTAACTAAGGGCTAGGCCACACTATCGCGCTTTTTTGCAATTGCGCTTGCAATTGCGCATGCGGTTTTTCTAACACAGCAATCGCGGCAACGTATGCAATTGCGATACGCAATAGCATGCAATCACCATTTTAAAGCGCAATCGCATGCAATTTTGTATCTCAAATGAAGAAACCTCATGCGCAAACGCAGCGGAATCACACACGCAATCGTGTTTGCGGCACAGTGTGGCCGTGCCCTAATGTTCCAGTAGTTTGAGTGACGTTACCTGACCCTTTGATACTCCCCTGCCAACAGGCTCTGTGCATGTACGCTTAAGACTTAATGCTGGGAAAGACAGGAAGTACCCGCACAGACTTAAAGGGGAAGTTCATATACTTTTAAGAAAAAAAGAGCAGTATTTTCCCATCCCAATGACCTTACCCTGCCCATTCGGGATTTTGTTGCTCAGTTGAAATCTGACCATATTTGGCCACATATATTTTAGGAAAATTCTAAGGAAGTGATGCATCCTGGGAAGAAGGACTGTTAGAACCTGAAATGGCAGCTCACTAATGTCAACAGTAGGAACAGCAAAGGGTATAAAATCAACTAATTTTTCAAAATGAAAAACAATATGTAGAATAACTAGGTATGTATGCTACAAACTAACAGCATTATTATTAATTTTCCCCCAACCAATCCGATGTTACCTTTCAAATGTTAAATAAGATCTGATTGGTTTGGGCAAAATTAGCACCATTTTAAACAATAAGAACTTTTATTGACTCTACCTGCAAGAATGATATTTTTCACTGAACAAGTTCTTGAAGATATTTTGCTAGTCATCTGACTGGTTTTACACAACTAGCAAAATGTCTTCAAGACCAAACCTTTAAGTCCAGTTAATCTAACTGAATACCACAGATATACCATGACCTGGATGAATGAAAATATTTACAAGCAAACTATATAGCACCATAACCCTCAAGATGGTGGGAATGTGTGTAAGCATCAAAGTGCCTCAGAACCCATGTATGTACCCACAAAAGCCACTCCTTACTTGAAAGAAGGTAGGGAAGAATGTAATTAAAAATGTAATTTAAAATGTTTTAAAGAAACCAAATATATCAGATTTGAAAAACATAATACATTCATAACAATTTCCATTGATATTGGACTGATAACCAGTAAGTTTAAAACAGAAAAGTATGCCTAGGACTATACCATTTCAATGCCCCAATTCCCCCAAAGAAACAAGAAAATGATTTTAGCTTTCAATAACCAAGTCAATTATTGTTCTGGATAATGCAAAAAAGAAAGTAATTACCCAAAGTGTATTTAGCAGCCTAGACATGAAATACAGACTTCTCTCCCTTTTAAAATAAATGTAGCATTTTCTCATCACAGGCTCCTGTATAGTATTAAAATGTCTTTTAGATGGCGAATTGTCTGCGCAATCTATTTGAGATGTGAAATATATGTGATTAAAGCCCATAACAATTACTTTTTATGGAAGTACTTACATGTTCCGGACACAAATAGCAAGGTATGAGCAATTAGACAGAAGGAAATTTTACAGGGTTAATATTATCCATACAAACCTCATGCAGTGCAGATTAAAAAAAAGCTAAAATGTTTAGAAGAAGGGCTACGACAATTTATTGTGAAGCTAAGCAACATTTATATATAATATATATATATATATATATATACACGAAATAGATGATCAGGCGGCACACCAGTGGAAATATTCTTTTAATGCTTCAAATGGTCACATAAACCTTGCTATATATAGCGGTGTTTTGGGAATCTCCGTTCCCTTTCTCAATTGAACAATAAAGGATTATACAGGTAATTAAACTCTTACTTATAATTAATGGGCGGAAGTAGTCGGAACATAGCTCTAACTCTTAAAGCTATATCACTAGCCCAAATGCCGACTTCTAAGGGGACAGCACTTCTGTCTATCCCAGAATCAGAACAGCAAGAAAAGGGGTCACAGGGCCAGAGACTAACATAAGCAAATAAACAAAGAAATATACAAAACAAACCAAAAAAAACCAAAACATATACACATTACAAAAATAGATACAGATCGTAGTCCTTGTTCAACCCTAATAGTGACAAGGACTGCAAACGTTTAATCCATTGAACTTCTCTACGTTTAAGTTCCAAATCTTTGTTGCCCCCCCCCCTAATTGGTGTGGGTACAGTTTCAAGTACCATAAACCTAAGTTGGTCCTGGGTATGGGCAACATCCATGCAGTGTTTAAACACGGGCAAGTTAGACAGTCTTCGGGTAATGGACGATCTGTGTTGCGAGAAACAAGACTTAACTTTCTGTGTCGTCCCTTCAACATAGATAAGGCCACACAGGCACTGTAGTACATAGACGGCAAAACGTGAATTGCAGGTAAATGTACCTTTCAATTCAAAGACTTGCTCTGTCCTAGGATGTATAAATTTATCACCTGTTATAACATAAGGACATTGCACACAATTGCAGCATTTCTACATACAACTTTTTCTTTTTGGGATCCATGTTTCAATTTGAGATTTAGAGTTACCTCTAGTAGGGAACTATTGTACTTCCTCTTCTATAGGAACATAGAGGAGGCTCCTTAAACTCTGAGATAGTGGGGTATCCCTTTCTGAGTAAATACCAATGTTACCTTAGAATCTTAGAAATTTGGTATCTCAAATTCCCATACTGTGACACAAACGGGATTCTGTGAGTTTTCTTTTCTTCTCCCTATTAGAGAAAAGTTACGTTGGCAAGTACTTACTTGTGGGTCTGAAACATATCGTTTAACTCTTGAGAGTTGGCTGATGGGTATGGCATTTTTTACGTGCCTCGGGTGTTGGCTGGTATAGTTGACCTTTCCCCAAGATACCATATTTTTACACATTACCAATAATTCATAAGGATCCACTTAGACAACCAGGGCATCCTATAGTTGCTTCTATGGGTTCTGTATTTTGTCCCCTGGCAATTTTTCTAGATAAAATCTTGGGTACAAATATGCCTTCATATATTAAAGATAGCCCACATTTCCTACTTAAACTCAAGGAATTTGATCTATTTGACTCTGATGAGTTGCTTTTAGCGACATTTGATGTCAATAGTCTGTATACCTTCATACCTCATATGGAGGGGATTGCAGCAGTGAAATACTGGTTAGCTCGGAATGAGGTTTTTGATAAGACTCAAATTTCATTTTTACTGCTTTCATTAGAGATTATCTTGTCTGATAACTATTTTACATTTAAAGATGAGTTTTTTCTTCAGCTGTGTGGGACCGTGATGGGGGTCTAATATCGCGCCCGCCTACACCAACGCCTTTATGGCGTTGTTGGAGGACAGACACGTTTATCTTGATGGTCCCTACCAGGCGCATTGTGTGGCCTGGTGGAGATTTATTGATGACGTGTTTTGTCCTCTTGCTGGGCGAGGGGACCCACTCGCAGTTCCACGCTAACCTGAATTCAGCTATGGAGTCCATTTCTTTCACTATGCAGAGTCGTAATGTGGAGATACATTTTCTGGATATTCTGATACAGAAACAGAAAAAGGGTTTTTCAACCCGTCTTTACTCTAAACCAAGCGATAGAAACCAGATACTCCACTATACCAGCCAACACCCGAGGCACATAAAAATGCCATACCCATCAGCCAACTCTCAAGAGTTAAACGATATGTTTCAGAGCAACAAGTAAGTACTTGTCAACTTAGCAAGATGGCAGAAAACTTCAAAAATAGGGGTTATCCTGACTGCCATTAAGGCAGCTGAACAAAGAGTCTCTAATATTGAAATAGGGAGAAGAAAAAACTCACAGAATCCCGTTTGCGTCACAATATGGGAATTTGAGATGCCAAATTTCTAAGATTCTATGGTCACATTGGTATTTACTCAGAAAGGGATACCCCACTATCTCAGAGTTTAAGGAGCTTCCTCTATGTTCCTATAGAAGAGGACGTACAATAGGTTCTATGTTCCCTATTAGAGGTAACTCTAAAGCTCAAATTGAAACATGGATCCCAAAAAGAAAAAGTGGTATGTACAAATGCTGCAATTGTGTGCAATGTCCTTATGTTATAACAGGTGATACATTTATACATCCTAGGACAGAGCAAGTCTTTGCTGTCTATGTACTACAGTGCCTATGTGGCCTTATCTCTGAGAGACGACACAGAAAGTTAAGGCTCGTTTCTCGCAACACAGATCGTCCATTACCCAAAGTCTAACTTGCCCATGTCAAAACATTGCATGGATGCTGCCCATACCCAGGACCAACTTAGGTTTATGGTACTTGAAACTGTACCCACACCAATTAGGAGGGGCAGCAGAGAATAACTAGTCTTGACTGGTATTATTTTTCGAACTTGCCCCATAAATACTTTAACCTTGAGACACATAAGGCAGAGTTTCAAAAAAAGTAACTCGCTTCTGCAATTTGGTGGCCCACAGAAGTGTGGGCAGCATTGGGGTAGGGTAGGGGGATGGAGCAGTTGGGGCAAACCCAGCAGGGTCACAAATAGTGGCTTTTTATTGCTGGGCACCTCGGTTTTGGACAGCTGAGCTATCCAGCGAGAGCCAGAAGGTGATAACCGAAGGAAGGAGACATTGCATCTCAGTGGCAGTGGAATAGAGTCTGAACATTTTTCAACTATTTATCGGATTTACCTAACCTTATCCTACACTCGATACATTACTTACTTTGACCAAAACTACTATCGCTCAAGAGTTGCCTTCCCGCTGTCATTTGCCAAACTTTTTATGGGTTGGTGGGAAGAGTCCCGCATCTTTGTTTTAAACTTAGCATGTAGGGTTGGGGGGGCTTTCCTACCTATCACAGATGTTTCATTTTGGCTGAGACACGATTGTTAATCAAAAGGGAACCAGAGGAGGGGGAAGAGCTCCACTGCACATGCCACAAACCTCTAAGAGGCTCAGGAGGAAGTGGAAATGGATTACACAGTGAGGCTTCCTACTCTTCAGGTTCCTGTATTTTCATTAGGTCCTGCAGGACAACCATATGCAGCAGAAGAGAACACACAGTGGGTTCAACGGTGGGGCAAATTTTAGTTGGGGGTGGACATGCCTTTTAACAACCTTTTAATATATATAGTAAAATGTATCTCACATACAGGGTGATGTACTGTAACAACAGTCACCATTGCTCGTTTCAAAAGTACCAAAAAACATCAATCTTAAGCAAAAGCACAAATGAGATGATTAAACTCCCAATGTGGTTTTGATCCGAAGATATCTACAGTATGTTTTTAAGGAAAGCCCTAACCTTGTACACAGTTGGCCAATAATTATCACACTTTAGCACTGAATGCATAATCATTAATGATAAAGGTAAAGTAAATCAAAATCAAATCTCCAGCACCCAGGATCTTTTTTCTCTAAACTTTAGGACTAGTACACACAAGTCAGTTTTGAGCTGATATTCCCAATAAATCCGACCACTGAACAATAAACTATTTAGGATGATTAGAATGTCCACTCTTGTTTTTTGTCTAATTTTTTGGTAAAATCAGATAAAAAGTGTCAGCTGTAGCAAAGTTTTCACCAATATTTTGACCTGGCAGAAACATTTTATCTGATGGAGGGTGGCTAATTCCCCCAAAACGTTATCTCTGAGAGCCTGATGAAGGCTCTAACAGTGAGATTTATGAAAGTTTCAACAGTGAGCCTTATAAAGGTTCTAACAGTGAGCTTGATGAAGGTTCTAAAAGTGAGCTTGGTGAAGGTTCTAATGGTGAGTCTGAGGAGGGTAAGTCTAATGGAAGGTTTTTGCAGTATCTGATGAAAGTTCTAACAGAGAGCTTGATGAAGGTTTTAACAGTGAGTCTGATGAAGGTTCTAATGGTGAGTCTGAGGAGGGTTCTAACAGTGAGTCTGAGGAGGGTTAAGTCTAATGGAAAGTTTTTGCAGTGAGTCTGATGAAAGTTCTAACAGTGAGCTTGATGAAGGATCTAACAGTGAGCATAATGGTTTTTACGGGCGCTCGTTTGGGGATTGTTGCCTGAACCGCTGGGAGGATCTCCAAATGAGCTGCCGTTTCTAAAGGTTCTAACAGTGAGTCTGATGAAGGATCTAACAGTGAGCTTGATGAAGGTTCTAACAGTGAGTCTGAAGAAGGTTCTAACAGTGAGCTTGATGAAGGTTCTAACAGTGAGTCTGATAAAGGTTCTAACAGTGAGTCTGATAGATTCTAACAGTGAGTCTGATAAAGATTCTACACGGTGAGTCTTATAAAGAAAAGTGTTGCTGAAGTGTTAATTGTGTTAATAGGTCTAACCCAGAGATCCTTAAAGGAACAATTCACCCCACAAAATAACTGTTACTTAATCAAAAGTATATTTGTAATGGAGACAGGAGCAATTGATCCCATCTCCTGTAATGCTCCCTCTCCTCCTATGCCTCCCCTTTAATGCGTCTCTACATCTATCTTTAATCTTTAACATACCACAAGTGGATGAGGGGGAGAGGGAGTTAACAGGGGAGACAGCAGCACCGCAGGATTGCGTGTTTGTAAATAGTGAGCTTAGGGGGCAAGTCCTCAACCCAGGACAACATACACTTTCTTCTGCTTGATTCCACCAGCTGTTCTAGAATATTTCACCCCTGAAACCCATTTGTAAGTCTTCATCCTTCTGCTGTCCTTGCCACTCACAATGTGTACCCTTGATCCAATGCCCTCCTTCTTACTGACAATGTGCTAAAATCCTTCACCCTGCTCTTGCTCAATTTTTAAATTCCTCCGACCTCTGGGATTTTTCTTTTGCCATTAAACATGCGTGTGTCAAACCTCTTCTTAAAATAGCCTCTCTGGACCCTACTTGTCTCTCAAACTACCGCCATGTCTCCCTTTTACCGTTTGTGTCTTAGAATGTTCCGTCTCTACGCGCATTACTAAATACCTCCATGTTAATAATCTATTGGACCCACTGCAGTCCGGATTCCGACTGGTCATTCAACTGAAACAGCCCTTTGCAAAGTCTCAAATGACCTACAAAGTGCCAAAGCCAAGGGCCAGTTCTCAGCCCTCATTCTCCTCAACCTATCAGCTGCCATTTATACTATGGACCACTCTCCCTATGCAAATTCTAAATTCTCTGGGCATCCAAAATCAAGCTGCGGCATGGTTGTCCTCTTTTCTCTCTAACAGATGTTTTTCTGTCTCTTTTGCTAATAAGACTTCCTCTCAAGTTCCACTTAGTGAGGGACCCTGTGTTTTAGGATCCTTGCTATTCTCCAGCTACACTCTTTGGGAGAAATAATCAGTTCTTTTGGCTTTAAGTATTTAAGTAAGCTATACCCTGATGATACCCAAATTTACTTGTCCACCCCCGCACTAACCCCTGAAGTTCAATCCTAAATCTTTAAATGTCTGCTCTCTATTTACTTCTGGATGGTGCATTGCAGCCTTAAAGGGCATGTCCACCCTAAAATGCTATTTTTAATATAAGATTCCCCATGGGCTCACAGCCCCAACCGCTATATTTTTTTTTTAAAAGCCCCCCAAACTCTATTTACCTCCCCTCTTTCCTCCGCCGCGCTCCCGGCCCTATGCTTGCGAGAAAATGCAAGCAGAGGGGCGGGACTGGCAGCCGCGTCTGTGATTGGCTGAGCGGCAGCCAATCACGGACGCGGCTGCTGGTCATTCAGTGCAGCGGAGAAAAGAGGAGAGGTAAGTAAGAGTTTGGGGAGCTTTATAAAGATAAAAATATAGCAGTTGGGGCTGAGAGCCCAGGGGGAATCTTACATATTAAACATTTCACGCTAGGGGGAGGGAGAGGGAGGGATGGAGGGGGGAGAAGGGCTGCAGTACGCATGGCAAAAATCTACCTGAGGCAAGGTAGGAGGCAGAGCCCTGTAAGCCTCCTGGTGGGCAGTTTTTGGCACTTTGGGGGGGGGACTACAGGAGAACCCTATGGAGCTGGGATGTGAGGTAAGGATTAAACTACACTACATGGTGGGGCCAGTAGTTGGGGGGATTATAGTTTTGGGGGTGGACATTTCCTTTAAAAACTTTTGATATATAATGGGTCTCCCTCTCCCAGCCCCAACCGCTATAATAGATTTTCCAGAAACTCCCCCGATAGTTTCTTACCTTCCCTCTTTCCTCCGACGCACTGTCCCGGCCCTCTGCTTGCATGCAGGGGGCCGGACCGACAGACGCGTCCGTAATTGGCTAAGAGGCAGCCAATCACGGACGTGGCTGCACAGGAGGCTGGGGGAGAGAGGTAAGTAACGATCGGGGGAGTTTCTGGAAAATCTATTATAGCGGTTGAGGCTGGGGGAGGAAGACCTATTATATATAAAATGAGTTTTATGTTAGGGGGAGGGAGAGCAAAACGGGTAGGAGAGGGAGGGAAGGCTGCTCTGAGCAAGCCAAAAACCTCTGAGAGGACGCCTGTTTTCTGGACTTTGGAGGGACATTACAGGAGAACCATTTGAAGCTGGGATGTAAGGTAAGAAATTTTATGCACTACACAGTGGGGCCAGTAGTGAGTGAAATTATAGTTTTCGGGGTGGACATGCCCTTTAAACTTAATCTATCTAAAATGGAATTAATCATTTTCCTCCCTAAACTAAGACCTAGTCCACACTTCTCCATCTCTATTGACAATATCGTCATTAACACAGTTAAATCTGCACGCTGCCTTGGAGTTATCTTTGACTCCTCTGTTTCCTTCCATCATCACATTAACAATGTCACTAGGACGTGTTGTTTCTTCCTTCGCAATATTGCCAAGATCCGCCCTTTCCTCTCTCGCTCCACTACTAAAATGCTCATGCATGCCCTTATAATCTCCCGCCTTGGCTACTGTTACATTCTGCTACTTGGGCTCCCGGCCTACCATCTCACCAGTCTATCTTAAATTTGGCAGCTCGGATCATCTTGCTCTCCTCCAAAAGTGTACCTGCAACCCTGATACTGCAGTCCATAGGGTGGCTTCCCATCAAACAAAAAATCATATTCAATACCCTTCTTTTAACCTTTATATCCCTTTACTCTACTGCACCTCACTTCTTATCTTCTTTCTTGGTCCCTTATGTTCCTGGACATGCCCTGCACTCCTCGCAAGGAAATCTTCTGTACAAACCCCCTACGAACACTGCTTCCTCCCATCTTAAACCATTCTGTCTTGCCGCTCCCTCTCGCTTCTCCAGGTGACATTCTTTAGCTCTTTTAAAACTAAACTGTTATCTTACATTTCTGAAAACGAGCAGTATTAATGATTGTAAGCTGTCTGAGCACTTTATCCCTCCCACTTAGATTGTAAGCTCTTCGGGGCAGGAATCTCTTTTCTAATATGTCAAGGCACACCTCACGTATATATATATATATATATATATATATATATACACACACACACACATTCTTAACCTTTATTTATGTAAATGTAATAGATTGCACTTACCCGTTTGTATTTTATAATGTACAGTACTGCTTACCCAAATGGTGCGATATAAATAACATTATACATACATACAAACATACATACAAAGATACAAACATACAGATACAAACATACATACAAACCTACATAGATACAAACATACATACATAGATACATACATACAAACAATCAAACATACAACTGCTCCTGCATCTATTACAAATATACTTTAAAGAAACAGTTATTTTGTGGACAAACTGTTCCTTTAAACCATTGCCCTCCAGATGTTTGTAAACTACAACTCACATCATCATTTCCTTTGATTACAAAATAACTTCCCCTTACACCCAGCTCTATACACAATCACACAATAAACAGCACAAGGACCTGGAAACTACAAACCGCGATCCCACCCAGAAAGCACAACCTTGACACAGATAACAGGAAGTGTGGCAGAAATGACTACTCTGTGAAGCCGGAAGTGGGGCGGTGAAAACGGAAGTGGGGCATGACCAGAAGTGCCAACGCTGCAAGTGATCCAGTACCTGAGTAACACCATGCAGGTTTGGGTGAATGCACTGTAGTGCGTCAAAGAGACGTTCCTGAAAGTGAGTTGTACCTCAGAATTTGTAGCATGCTATTCACCTGTGTATCAAAGTATCAATGGAGGTGTTACTCTGTATCTGTTCCATTGTGGGCACCATACAGATCAATGCTGACAGGCTTCCATTGTGGGCACCATACAGATCAGTGCTGACACCATACTGATCAGTGCTGACAGTCAGTTAGTAACTTGTTTGTGTGGAATTAAGTGATTCATTTTGATATAATAGTCTAGAGTTGGTTTTATACAAAAACTGCTTAAATTCTTAGTTTATAGTACACATATCCAGTTATTCTACATATTCTCTTCCATTTTGAAAAAATCTGTTGAATTTATTCCCCTTGCTATTCCCTGTTGTTGACATTAGTGAGCTGACATTTCAGGTTCTGTAATGGTCCTTCTTCCCACGATGCACCACTTTGGAGTGTTCGTAACAGTAATTTCTACTGATTGGCTGTTGGATGGGTCAAACATGCGCAGATCTCTACTGAGCAACTGAATCAACCCAGGCGCTGGGTCAAGGGCAAGACCATAATGGAAACTATTAGGGTTCCTGCAAAGTCAGTATTTCGGAATCATTTATTTAAATACAAAATGCTGAAAGAACAGGATAAGGTCTTTAGGATGGAAAAATACTGCTCTTTTTTGTTTAAAAACTTCCCCTTTAATACAGCTAGTGCCATGTGAACCCCCTCTCTGCTATAGTTCATTATATTTCTATATTGACATGGGGTTTTCTAATATTTTGTTATTGATGACATATTTAGAATGGGGGAATCATGTTATGTATGTATGTATGTATGTATAATTTTATTTATAGAGCGCCACTTGGGTAAGCAGCGCTGTACATTAAAAATACAGAGTATACAAATAAGGGGATAAGTGCAAGCCATTATACAGATAGATTTAAATTAAATTAAATACAATTTCATACATTGATTAAGAAAGCAAATATATAAATTATGTATAAATTGATATAAGTGCAACAGGCCTCAACACATTAGAAATGAGATCCCTGCCCCGAAGGGCTTACAATCTACAAGTGGGAGGGACAACAAAAAAGAAGAAGGGGGGGGGGGGGGGAAGGATACAAAGTGCTTAAAAAGGCTAACAATCATTTGTTGTGCTAATGGTCAGAAAGGTAGGATAACAGTCTAGATTTGAAAGTATTAACGGATGTCACCAAGCGAAGCGAGATTAGGAGAGCGTTCCAAAAGTAGGGAGCAGCAAGTGAGAACGGTTTAAGATTTTCTTGCGAGGAACGGAGGGCACGGCTTGGAACATAAGGAAGCAAGAGAGAAGATAAGTAGGGAGGTGCAGTAGAGCAAAGGGATTTAAAGGTTAAAAAAAGGGTAATGAATATGATTCTATGTTTGATGGAAGCCACCCTATGGACTGAAGTATCGGCGTTGCGGGTTCTCTTTTGGAGGAGAGCGAGATAATCCAAGCTGCCGAGTTTAAAGGACAATTATACTCACCTCCCCCTCGTTCCTTTCCCCCTACTCCTGCAAAGTACCCAGGATGAGGACCTAAAACGCTAAGTCCTCACCTCTGGGTACTTTACAAAAGTCCTGCACCACTTACTTGTAATCTCCCTCGTCGCTCCGGTCCGATCCTCCCCACTGGCACTTTGAGTGACAGGTCGCGAGGCAGCCAATGGGAAGACGCGCTCTGCAAGGAGGCGTGTCTTCCCATTGGCTGCCTCCCGGACTGTCACTGACATTGTCAGTGGGGAGGATCGGACCGGAGCGACGAGGGAGATTACAAGTAAGTAGTGCAGGACTTTTGTGAAGTACCCAGAGGTGAGGACTTAGCATTTTAGGTCCTCACCCTGGGTACTTTGCAGGAATGGATAGGGGAAATGGTAAGTATAATTGTCCTTTAAGATAGACTGGAGAGGAGAGAGATAAGAGGCCGGGACTCCAAGTAGTAGAATGTTACAGTAGTCAAGACGGGAAATTATAAGAGCATGGATGAGCATTTTAGTAGTGGAGAGAGAGAAAAGGGCGGATCTTGGCAATACTGCTGTTATGCAGTGTTGCCATGTATTTCCTTGGATGCAATGACTTACCAAAGGACATCTCCAAAGAAAGTTATAAGGGGCATTGGTTTATTCACTTAATAAAGTTTGCATTGAGCCATAGGGTTGCTAATTTCTGCTGCATTTTATGTGATTTCTTGGAATTAGTATTATTTTGCCTTACCAGCCCTTCCTTAGCAAAGTCTGGACAGCCCTTTTATGCCTGGATGCTTGTAGTATCACTAAGGTTTGATCTAGATTTTCTTGTTATTTGTGTACGCTATATTGTACATTCCCACTAGGCAGATGCCAGGTAGCACTCTGCGCTGTCACTTTACACCAGGCAAACAATGCAAAATAAAGGGGGGTGAGAGTTCCTGGTAATACAGTGGTGTAATGACAGCAATGCATACAAGGATATGCAACAAATTGTGATATTTATGAAAGTCATTTGCCTTGCTTTTATATCCCTCTAGAATCCTTCTACCTGCAGTATCAATGAAGATCTGAAGGCTGTTCTCCAGGATTTGCCCATCAACCCAGGTGCAACAATTTCCTCTTGAAGTTTTCAGGGCATGCACTGTTGCCTCTTTCCCATCATTAAGTAGTGACTTCACATAGGTAAAGGGGTGGGTCAACCAAAGGAGTAATCTTGGCATCCTGGAGTAGTGCTGGTTTCTTGAGACCTTCTGATCTTTATTGCTGCTGCAGGTAGGGAGGCAGAGGGATTCATATGTCACAGCTATTCAGGGTGCTAGATTTTAAAAAGTTAAGCCTTTAAGCTTAGTTCTCCTTTAAATATAAAATTGTAAGAGTATGCCCAGTAACAAATAACAGACCTTTTCATTGGATGGCAGCATATTGCAGTGTGACTGTGACATTTAACATCAGTGTATATTTTTTAATGTACATCTTTAAATCCATTTGTTAAACAGTAATTCCTTTTTACTGTATTGTATATGTGTGTATGTATTCTGGATTCCTGTGTAGCTATACTTGTTATTGTATAGCTTATTATGTAATAATATTATGTTTTATTTTGTACGTTTACACATGCTCATGGAAATAATGAGGTAGCAGAAAGTACACTAAGTAAACATAGCCATATATGAAGAACTGTACAAAGGATCTAAGAATTTAAAGTACCATTTTACCTTTTAATATACAGTGATTGTGTATGCCATTAGACTACTGCTGAGTTTCATTACCATAGATGGAATGTATAGATCACACATTGCAATAGCTTTATTATACGGTTTTATAGCCCAGTGTCTCACTAACTGTAATGTGTAAGCATATGTAACAACTGTTTATTGGCTATTAGGTTTTCTGTATTTTTTCTGATGTTGAAATAACGTAACTTGCATAGACAAATACTTTAATACATCTGTAAAAGTAAATACCGTAATAGCTTTACAAATAACATAAATTAGAAGACATCTATACTTTCAGGCTGATAGGTAGGATTAAGTATTCCTACCCTCCCGTTCTTATTTGTAATCAGGGATGTGCTATGTAGACGATATCTGCTAGTACATAAGCCTAACAGCTGCCTGGTGTATTCCCTTGGCACACTGGTATTTTTCTGAATGCGCTGTGCATGCACAGAAATGGCAAAGGTTTTGCATGAGTTCCTGTAGAGAATATTTTACCCCTGTTGTAAAATATAAAGATGTGGAATACCCTTAAAAGGCATGTCCATCTGATAATATGCAAATCCACCCACCAGTGTTGGACTGTGGAGTTGGGGGTCCACCAGATAACATCAGACTAAGGGCCCACCAGGAAACATTAAATGGCCACTCAGCCTTTCATTTGCATTTTTTAAATCATTTAAAGATCTGACTTTCTCCTATTTGCTCCTTATGTTTATTAATTTGTATTTATTATTGTCCCTTTAGACCAGTATCTAAATTTGAACTATTTTCATTGTTGAATGGGCTGTGGGCTACTGTGGATCTCCCTTGTAAACCGGCCACCCACCAGCTCTATTCACAGCATTAGAAAATTAATTTAGAGGTGGTAATGAACCCTGTATGGTCCTGGATGCTCTCTCCAAAGTTTCTGCCTCCACCCCCCGTGTTGCAAGCTGGTTATCAGCTCATGCATGTGAAGGGCATGCATGCACACAGAAGCGTAGTCAATCATTAACAGTGATGTCATTAGTTGGCATGCAGAGCCTACGGGGCATCCAGCTAGAACTGTGCAGTTTTAGAGCCTTTGAATTGATTTTCTAAAGCTGTGAAGGGAGCATTTTAGCACATTCATACCACACTTCAATTCTATGTCAGACAGCACACCATTCCTTTTTGTAATCCTAAAGGGTGCAAGGTGGTGTAGCCCCTGCATAGAAACCCTCATAGACATTACATATGACAGGAACCTTATGTGATGTATTCTGTTCATTGTGACACGGCCACACAACCTTTTGAGTAATCCTTTGTTATGCGTTCCTTTTTTGAAGGCGAAATCCCTGCCCCTTAAAGGAGACCAGTAACCTAAAACATATTTTACTCTAACTTATAGTCCAAACACTTTACTAAGCAGTTGATGTGATATGAATCTGTAGAAATAAGCTGAAGCTGTTTGGCCTGCTACACATGGACAGATTTCTAACAATAATTCTGCATAACAGATTTACTGATCTTATTAAATTGGTATTTACCAGTATTATGGTGTGAATGATTATGTGGACTGTAGGAATCCGTGCAACATATCCAACCCCTTTTTTTTTTTTTTACACATTTGTGTGTCTGTATATTTATGTATATACAGTAGCATGCACTCTGTTTTAATTGGGTATGGGACTTATCTTATGAACTTATACATTTTTAATTGGGTATGGGAAAGCTGGAGGATTGATGTAGTGACTGCAATTGAGGGAGTGATGTCAGTAGCGTGATATGATATGATATAAATAATAAATGTGGTACCTAGCATAAAAAAGAAATATCAGGTTGTCAAAATGGGTAAAGTGACAGATGGGATAGATGAGATGTTGATAAATGTAAGGTGTTTTTCTCCCCTTCTGGTACAAATAAAACATACCTTCTTCTGCCTTTTTTTTGATCATCTGTTAGGTAGGCCTAAAACCCTACCCTCCAACTGTACTGATTTGGCCTGTACAGTAAAAAAAATTCTTTCAAGCTCTCTACCAGCCAAAATGCCCAGTACCGGGATAATCATAATTACCAGTACTTGCAGCATCTGCGAGAAGATGAACTGAGTAATATTTTTCTGGGTTTGCTTGTTCTTGACTACTATCAGCTCATCTCACTCAGTTACGCATGGCACCATGTTTGATGCATGTGCTATGACCCCCTATTGGTTAGCCAGATATGGTTTGGGAAAGTGGGAAGAGCTTTGACAGGGGTGTGTTCATGTTAACCTATTTTTTTTCTTTTTAAACATAAGGCATAAGTGTTGAATTATGTAACCAGAATTTACCTAAAGACTTTAACATATGGCTACTTAACTCCATACTGTTCTTGAATACTCAATTTACTTTTCACCAGAATTCTGGCATTATAGTGCGCAGATGTGTGCTCCCATGCCCCTGATATATAGTCCATATACCGGTATTGTATATTTTAAACAATAGTTATGACATGACACATTTAATCCATAGGATGTGTTCCTTGGCTTTTGCATTTATGCAGTGAATACTGGTGTCCTTTTCACCAGGCAGTGTTCCCAATTGCTCTTCTTATTCTATATAATTGTATGAGTCCACACACTACTTACAGTTAAATGTAGAGTGTAGTTAGCATCAGATACGTACAGTATGTGTAAATATGCAACACTGTGCTGGTTTATAAAGAACAGGAAAATTCTGATTATTTTTACAAGAAACAAACTACCGGTAGTAGCTTGATTTATCCCTCTCTAGTAAACGACAATGCATTTTCCTGCCAATCCGTATATTGTTTAACCTGCAGTGTAAGGTGCAGTGTGATTTAATATTCCTCTATCTGCAAATGTTTTATCTGAGCCTTGCATTTCCTTAGATATCTTCTGTGTCTGTGGGTTAATTATTTTCATTTTCAGTTCTACAGCTGCCTATGGAACCAACAGTTGGGATGAGGATGTGATCCTCGAAAAAGCGCTAATTAATCTTACCCTGGAGACTGCACAAGTTACCTCTGTAGCAGACAAGGGCTCAGCTGGCATGTTAAAATAGCATTTCAACATGGAGATTATGCTTGGACTATTAGGAATCAATGTCCTTCAGGTTGCGAGGTAGCTAAACCCATGAGAGCCATAATATATTGACTAGCTGGTCAGCAGTTTTACAAGACTGATTATCGCCCAAACTATTAGAAGTACAATAGAAAGTCAAATTCAAACCTTTTCTGCTTTTGTCTTTATGGTACATCTTTTGTTCTCCTGCACCAACATGATCACATTATGGTGCTTAAAAATCTCTAGCAATGGAGTAACCATGTCATTCCTTTTATTTCAACAGTAAAACAATAGAGTTATTAGCAATGCATTACAAAGAGGAAACAGTAAAGGTTAGGGAAGCAAAACCTGGAACACACGTACAGGCTTAAGAGGTGACAAAATTTGCCTGAGCTGTTCATTTGTTTCAACCAAAAAAATGTCCTTTCTTTACTGGTCTACTACAGTTAGATAACATCTGATTGGTTCCTGCAAATTAAGGCACATACGGGACAAGATTTGTCCTGACCGACCGTTCGCCACTAGAGAAAGTAACCACACAATATTTCTGTCTGAATGACCGATATGGTGTGTATTCAGCCTAAGGACACAAAATATTTGCACCTCTTACCGAATAAGGCCTGTAGTCTTATTAGCATAGGTGCTAATTTGCACCACTGCAATAATAAACACTACAATAACATTTACAAAGCTTTTCTCCTATGGGACTTAAAGTGCATGGCATGTCTTAATGATTTGTCACAGAGGAAGGGAGTTACATTTTAGTAAATGCCAAATTAAATAGATGACTTCAGTCTAGATTTAAACACCTCCAGGGATGGACCAATCCTTATTGAATCTGATAGAGTTCCAAAGGGTGGGGGCTGTATGGCAGAATGCTCTTGTTGTAAAAGGTTTTGAATTTGATTTTGGTGGTGGCTAAATCCTGCAGGAGGTATTATGGGGGTTTCGCAAGTCTTTCAAATAATCAGGGACTGAGTAGTTTTGTGATTCAAATGTCAGTAGGCCAATCTTGAAAAGGATACTCCATTAATTGGCAGCCAGTGGAGGGACTGAAGAACTGGAGTGGCAATGGTGAGGGCAGTTATTTAATAGTCTGGCAGCAGCATTCTGACCTAATTGTAGGCAGTTCAAGTCCTTCTATGGATGTCCTATGTAACGGGCATTGCCATAATCTAGCCGTAAAGTAATACATGCAAGGACTAGTTGGCAGATCTTCTGTAGGGATGAGGTGTTTTATTTTCACAATATTCTTCAAGTGAAAATAGGAGAATTTCACAGCAGGTGAAAGTTAAGGTCACCATCAATAAGAAAATCCAAGCTGGAGACTCGTCTGTGGCTGCTCTTAGTGTCTGGGTTTAGAGAGGTTTTTTTGAGAAGGGGCCTGATGTTTGCCTCCTTCAGTAGAGTGGGGAACAGCCCTGATCCTAAAGAGCAGCCCTGATCATAAAGAGTAGTCATTTATTTTAATTTCATTGTTCAAACTATGTTAGGCAGATGGAAGCTCTTTGCTTTTTTGTCCTTATAAGCTGCATAAATGGAGTAAACTTCAATGTATCTTTGGCAAACACTACCTGATTTGGGTTCTTTTCATAAATAGCAATGCCATGTGGTAGTCTTTGACCTTTTGTAGATGTAGGAAGTTGTAATTCAGCAATAGCTAGAGGGCTATTTTTTGGACTACAACTTAGTTTCAATGCCACATTCCTTATATATTTACAACAGTATTATGTGATTTGTTCTTTTACCAAGGGCATTTTGTGCCTAAGGCCTCCCTTAGGCTGGGGCAAATTCCCACTCTATCTTGTCCTAAAACTGACTTTGCTAATCAGTCAGCTTGCCCAGGATGCCATGAAAGTAGATCTAGCTATATAACACTCAGCTGCATAATGGATCCACCATAAATATTTATGTATAAATAGTCCATGCCTTTGCACAGTTCAATGTAATTTACATGAATTTTGTTCTTGTCCATGTGAAACATACTCTTTTTGCTCTCAAAGTTTAGTTATTTTAAATTATATCCTCCCATCTTTTAAATAGTATACAATGTTAGGGAAATGTTAAGGATGATAGCCAGATAAATAATCTTTGTGTTGATCCTTTCCCTAATGTATTTATGGAGCTTAAAGTCTGGTGGTTTGTTTCAATGTTCCATTCAAAATGAAATATCTTCTCCCTGTCATCATTTTTATGTAAAGGTCAATTTATTTTTATGTCCTAAATACGGATATTGTGATCAAATGTATTAGATCGCAAACTCTTTAGAGTTCCAAGATCCAATGAAGGGCCGTTGGTGGTAATACTGTTGTATAGACCTAACACGTCACACAGTGATATACCTACTGTAGTTGACATACTAAGGTTGGTCATATTACTAAATGCTTTATTGTCATTCGACCCAATAGCATCATACAAAATGGGTGAACACAACAAAAAATCTATTTCCTTTTCTATTGTCAAAGTTGTGTAACAAGCTCTACATTTATGGTAGTGGTGCCATAAGCTTTAGGCTGGGTTTTTCGAAGTATTACGTTTATTAAACCAACAATAACAACAGTAACATAGAACTAAATCATCATAAAGCCATGGATTTTAATATTTCCATCTTTGCTTCAAATGCTATACTTATTATTCATCTTCAAACCTATTTTTTTAGTGTATAAAAGAATGTACCTGTTTAGCAACTCATTTAGAAATTTAATTGTACTACATCAAACCTAATACCTCTAAATATACTGCTATAAACATAATGCTATAAATATACCCCTGTATGTACCCCTATAAATATACCTCTTTAAATATGCCCCTATAAATATACTGCTATAAATTCATATATTGTTACAAATATTCTGAAAATTGACTGTGATTTTTTCTGACCAGGACCAATCACCACATAAAATCATTCAGTCCAAGTGATTAAACTAAAGTGTTGGAAGATCATGGAAAATGTTGCAGAATGTAATGTCAACAATTCCCTATTGACAGACTACCCATTAGTTTAGCAATAAGGAATATCGGACTGTGCATGCTTAGCCTTAAATGGCATGCCCACCCCCAGCAGTAAAATCAATATTGCCGTAAACAGATTGTTATATTTACCTACCCCCACTGGTCTCTAAACTGTGGAGTGGTCTTCCAGCAGATGTGGTAATGGCAAGTTCATTAAATTGCTTTAGGAAGGGTCTGGATAAGTTTCTAAGACTAAAAAATATTGAGAATTACTGGTATTAATACATATACTATAGTTCTGGTTGGTACAGGGATACTTTATAATATTGAGAATTACTGGTGTTAATACATATACTGTAGTTCTGGTTGGTACAGGGATACTATATAATATTGAGAATTACTGGTATTAACACATATACTGTAATTCCAGTTGGTACAGGGATACTATATAATATTGAGAATTACTGGTATTAAAGGGCATCTATAGTGAAAAAAACACATTGCCCCTTTGCAAAGTTAAATTCATGTACTCTGTGCTGCCTTAATCCTATATCTGTCACTGACTCTGTTTAACCACGGTGTCAGATCTATGTGCAGCACTCCCCCCTTCTCCCTCCCCTCTGTTACCTCCTCCATGTCTCAGCTCCGGCTAACCGACAAGCTTTTTATGTGCAGTAGGAGTTAAAAGTTCAACATCCTGAAAAACACACCCACGCACAGTGGCCAATAGAAAGTAAGCTGTCCTGGAGACAGGGAAGAAGGAGATCAGTACAGTTTACGATCTCTCACTTTGTGACCCATCATCAATCAGTGAAAGCTATTAAGAAGGGGGGTCAAGTGCAGCCTTATATCTAACATCAAAGCTACCTTTCTCCCCCTGCTAATGCTGTTATCTCTATGTTTATTACAGAGCAGGGAGGGGGGATCACGTCACAGGGATTTGATTGACAGTCCAAGTAGGAGTAGAGGAATGCAATCATGTATTCTTCTAACTGGTGTATCTCAGGACAGAGAGGGAATCTGAAAAAAGAGAAGACACTCTGGGGGTTGTAGGGAATTATAGAACACATGCAAAGAAAGAAAAAAAAGTTCATTTTCCCACTATAGATGCCCTTTAATACATATACTGTAGTTCTGGTTGGTACAGGGATACTATAAAATATTGAGAATTACTGGTATTAAAGTTCAGTGCAAATACATATGCTTTTCAGAAAAAAGAGCAGTATTTTTTCAATCCCAATTACCTTAATCTGCCAATTCAGCATTTTGTCTGTTTATAAATAAATGCAAACTAAATACTGACTTCCTGTTTGCAGGACCCCTAGTAGAGACTGTTATGGTCTTTCCCTTGACCCAGAGCCTGGGTTGATTCAGTTGCTCAGTAGAGATCTGAGCATCTTTGACCCATCCAACAGCCAATCAGTAGAAATTACTGTTGGGAACATTCCAAGGATGTGGTGCATCCTGGGAAAAAGAAGGAGCGTTAGAACCTGGAATGTCAGCTCACTAATGTCAACAGCAGGGAACAGCAAAGGGTATGAAATCAACTGATTTTTCAAAATGGGAGAGAATATGTAGAATAACTAAGAAGGCATTACAGAAACTAACAATTTAACAAATATTGATAATTTCCACTGAAATTGTCCCTTTAATACATATACTGCAGTTCTGGTTGGTACAGGGATACTATATAATATTGAGAGTTACTGGGATTAATACATATACTGTAGTTCTGGTTGGTACGGAAAAACTATAAAATATTGAGTATTACTGGTATTAATACATATACTGTAGTTATGGTTGGTACGGGGAAACTATAAAATATTGAGAATTACTGGTATTAATACATATACTGCAGTTCTGGTTGATCCAGCGATACTTCCCGATTGCCATTTGGAGTCAGGAAGGAATCCCCCACCCCCACCTTCTTTCTATTTTTTCTTTTAGCCTTTTTTCACCTTTCTCTGGATCAGTGGTTAGGTAGGGTTAAAGGGACACTATACTGAAAAATGACTTTTCCTCATCTTAATCTATAACTGAATACATGTAAGTAGCACTTATTCTGATTTGCATGTGTTGCTGCATGCCTTTAATCCAGCACACATTTTGTTTAGGAGCAGTATCCCCCCTCCCTCTTTTAACCACTCCCACTTCATCTGACCTAACTTCCCCCCCCCCCCCCCCCCCCCCCCCCACAAACCAACTGTCAAGCCTGCACACAGCATTCCAACTGTCAAAACTCTGTCACCATTCCAGCTACAGTAAAACTACTCATATAGGAAAAGACTGCAAGGCACTTGATTGACAGCTGCCATCCAAGATGTTTTAGCTTGGATATCTCAAGAAATAGGGGGCAGGTTGACAAAATAATGGCACAGTGGTGTTGTGAAGAATTTAAGTTTCCATTAATGATCAATTTGAAACATTTTTTTCAGTATAGATTCCCTTTAAAGAGTATGTCCATCGTCTTTTTTTTTTTTAACTTTCTTTTTTACTGTTTAACTGAAGGACAGGAGGTTAATGTGCTATCACTTACCTCCTGTTATTCAGTTAAACCTGCGGGAGAAACTTACCCGGATTGCTCCAGCGATGCTGACATACTCCGAGGCCACTGACATTCTTTGATACATCCTCAGTTCTTGGCATTGTGTGCGCACACACACAGTGCAAAGGAGCCTGGATTAGAGAAGCCGGTACTGGAGCGAACGTTTCTCCCGTGAGTTTTACTGAAGAACAGGAGGTAAGATACAGCGCTTTTACCTACTGTTCTTCAGTTAAACATTAAAAAAGAAAGATAAAAAAACGATGGACAAGAGGAGGGTATAAAGGTTGGACTAGATGAACGTATATCTTTATTCAACCTTAATTACTATGTAAAAACTAGGTTTAAAGCTCTATATACTTACCACTCTCCTCTGATCATCCCAGTCCTCACCTCTTCTTAAACCTAAGAGAGTTCACGCACCTTCAGAGGTGACATGGCTGGTTGCAGCAGAAAGTCATGGGATGTAACTTAACCAGCACGGCTGTAACTGACTGCTGCAACCTGGAAGAAAGTCGACATCAGAAACCACTAGAAACATATATAAATAACTAACTATATAACTATAAAGTATAGATGCCCTTTAAGTTAAAGGGCATGTCCACCCATAAAACAAAATTTCATACACAGGTTAAGCATCCCCCCAAACCCCAGATCTGTTTAACTTACCTACCCCAAAGATGCCCAGGAACATTGTTACAGGACCCGAATTCTCGCCGCCTAGGTTCCACCCCCTGCTCCTGTTATGAGCTTGCTTCGAGCAAAAATAGGTGCACTGAAATGACGGTTGGTCTGAATTATTGAATGGTGTGTACCCAGCTTAAGTCTGAGGTGGCTATAATGCATTAGTGGGCATATTTCTAACCTGGAAAAAGTAAACTGGGGTTCTTATTTCCACATATACATGAGTGTTATAACTGCTGAATCCCCTGTTCAATACTGGACTTAACGTGATGAATACAGCAACATTATAACAGTGTTGTTGCCATAAACCCCTACCTTTTTCTTCTGCTGCATATGATTATAATCTGTTTCGGCCTCTTCCTGTGCCTCTGAGAGGTTTGTGGCATGCGCAGTGGAACTCTCCTTCCTCCTTCCATCTTCCTTTTGGTGCCGCATCATGTCTCTATGAAAAGCTAAAATTAGGAAGGAAATCCCCCAGACCTAGATGTTATGTTTACACCCAAATTGACTCCTAAAAGTCAACTTCTCGTTCCCTTGGTTGCCTTTTGCTGCTCCTTCACTTGAAAGCAGCAGAAGGGGCCGGACCGGCAGCTGCGTCTGTGATTAGCGGAGTCTTAGCCAATGACTGATGTGCCTGCTGGTCTGGCCCCTTCTGCTGTTTCATGAACCAAAGCAGCAGAAGGGTCTGGAAACGAGGGAACAAAGGCTGGAAAGTACCTTTAGGAGACTATTGAGGGTTTAAACCTAGCAAAGTAGTTTTGGGGGGATTTCCTACCCTTACCTAATTTTTGATTTTGAAGTAGAGATACACTTTAAACAAAAATATTAAGTTAAAATAGAACATTAACATATTTTTCCCCGTAGTACTGCATGTAACTGTTTTAAGGTTTTACTTTTACAGTCCTTTAAGTTCTATTTTGTTCTTAAAAAGTGAGGTCATGATCTTTAACACAATGACCCAGAATTCCTATTGATTTGATGCAAATCAGGCAAATTAAAAGGAAAGTTGCACAAGTATGCTGAGAATAGGAAAAAGGAATGAATTTGCTGATTTCCAACCTGGGACCTTTGCTTTTCGTATCTTAAGTCTCTAAGGCAGATGAAAATATTGATTTCTGCCACTTTGCTTGTTCTGTAGAATTTACTGTTTGATTTATTAGCTCCTTAAACAACTTCTGCTTCTTTATTTATATTTTCTTTACCTCGTGTCTTGGGAATGTGCATCTTTTTCTAAGGTTCATCTTTCAGAGATTATTTATTTCCAATTGACCATGTGGCATTTTCCAGCCCATTTTCGGCACTTTAATTCATCTTCTATACTACTCTTTTACTTTTATTTTTTTAATAAGGTAGTTATTATATCTAGTTACATTTCAAAGATGAATTGTAAGCGTTTTATCGAGCACGGTGGGTCAGTGACAGCAGATCCTTCCAG
The DNA here is from genome assembly GCA_019447015.1 of Hymenochirus boettgeri. NCBI lineage: Eukaryota > Metazoa > Chordata > Amphibia > Anura > Pipidae > Hymenochirus > Hymenochirus boettgeri. The sequence goes on from CM033474.1 coordinate 240,481,718, forward strand.
CCACCTTTGCTACAATTTGCAGAGAAGGATTTGTTGATATGCCAAGTACCAAATTGTCAACGTCTTTCTTGTCCTTATTAGGGATGATTTATCAAAGTGGAGGATGGAATGTTACCAACCATAGAATATATTGCAGCTGTCCACGATTCTTACACTAAACTAGGGCTAGCTGTAGTGTTACAGATTTAAAAATAAAACTGTAAATAAATAACCATGTTTCAGTGCTTCTACCAATTATCTGTAATGAGTATTGATGAAAAAACTCAATACAGTAGATTAAGGTGATACTCCATCAATAATCTATTATTGGTTTGCATGCGATTCGCAAAAAGATGGTGATCGTGTGGAATCCGAAAACAGATCACAGAGCAGCACATGTAATGGGGCCACCCACATTGTAATGCAATGGCATGTGATTCCCATTAATTAATGGATCGCATAATGTGATTGGACGCACGCGCCTGTGTGGACTAGACCTAATAGTTGATTTTTTATAAACAAGCTTTTGAGAGACAAACTTCTCTTTTCTTCAGGTCAGGCAGTACTGAATACTAAAAAGGGTACAGCACATTGTTAAAGCTTAATACCCTAATATGTAAATCATGTTAGAATGACAAAGATATAGGGTGAAAACTATTCTGATATCTTAATAAGTATGCCGTAAAACAATGTGAAGTGTAGTTGGAAGCTGCAGCTTTCAAAAAACGAATGGCTTTTTTTTCTCCTAGGACTCCCAGAGCCTTTGCTGCTTTAAGTTTTCTGACATCTTGCATCTGTTTATGTGACCGTGCGGCTCCGCCCCTCCGAGATTCCCTGGTTCCCAGATCTTCAGTAGTCGCATAAGGTAATTCTGCTTCCCAGCGCTCACTCGCAATGTGCATGACGTCGCTGCACACGCGTTAAGACACCAGTGCGTGCACGGACGTGTGCACACGTGACATCATCTCGCACGAACTGATGTCATGCACGCGCTGGGAAGCAGGAGAATTTGCGACTACTGAAGATCTGGGAACATACATCAAGAGTGCGGCGATAACCACAAAATCGTATTTATAATGTGGCAAAATGTGTTGTTTTTATTTTGCCGTTAAGTAAATAAAAAATAATGGCAATAATGCATTAGTGGACACATTTCTAGCCTGGAAAGATGTCCCTATAAGGCAGTGATGCCCAACCTGCATGCTGCACGTGGCCCAGCCGAAATTTTATTTGGGGACCCGCAGGTGAGCATGGGCTTGTCGGAGGATGGCTAAGCCCATGGCCTGGTCCAAACATGCAGTGCAGCTAACGTTGCCCCCAGCATGGGCCAGTTTGGGCTAAATACAATTTCGGAGTTTTCCATGTACAGCATTGAATTTCTTTAATAACACGCCCCTTAGTCGATAAAAGGCAAATCCCATTGATTTTTCAAATGGTATATTTTCATTAAAAGGGTTCCATTGTTAGGTACACGTTTAAGGGGTTCTGGTAAAACTTTCTTGTCGCTAGAATGCCAAGTGAAGATTGGATAAAGCAGGGAGGGCCATGGTTGGTAAATAAAATTGTTTCCTATGCAGCACATCATGAGTCCAGGAACATGCATGGAGATTAGAAGAAATGCAAGGTTCATTAGTGGTTTAAGTGGGCATCCATTTTTGCCAGCTGTTTTAAGTCTGATCAAAATTATATATATATATATATATATATATATATATATATATATATATATATATATATCTAATTGTATGCAGTAGCTTTTAATATTAGTCAGATTTAGTTCAAATATTGTCTGTTTTTTATAGAAGAAATAGATCCTGCTACAACCATTATTAACTACACTTAGTTTGCCTCATTATTATTCATTCTTCGTTTATTTTCTAGTCAAATGGTTCTTGTGACAAGGAATCATAGGCTGTAAAAAATAATAAAAGATGTGTTTTTAATGCCTCCTGTCACATCTGCTCATAGCACAGCCAGTAGGCCTGCAAAAAAAAGCGTGAAGACTCCATTTAAACAAGATATAACCTACACTGGTTCACTCTTAATTGAAGAATATAAAAAAACAAAAACATAGCTAGCATATTGCATTGTAAATACGGATGGCCGGTTCGCGGATTCGAACCCGGATCCGCCGCGGATTTATCCTGTTTCGTGAATGGCGGATTTTCCGCCTTCCGAACCGCGGATTTCTCGTATTTTCGAAATTACGAGGGTTTCTCGTATTCTTAAAAAATCTTAACTTCCACATTTATTAACAATTAAATATTTGAAATATTTCTAGCTAGTTCTGATATTCTGACAGCTAAACACTAAAAACTGGTAAGTTTAATATTTTTTTTTTACTAGATTACATTTTTTAAATAAAATAATTGTTTTTCTTGGCTATAGCCATCTTTGTTTTAGCATTTAGATTGTTTTTAGTTATAATAATATAGAAGTGCATCGGAGGCTGTGAAAGCAATAATCAATAATAAAAATAGGAAAAACTATTTGTCATGTAACCTTAGTATTAGGCTGTACACATGTTAGTTAATTGTTTGCAGAAGTGTCCATGGACATTTGCTTCAGCCAACAATCTAGCGTATGTACACGCACTTACCTCCATTGTTTAGTGTTCCATCCTGGTGGCAATAGCTATGAAATCTGTGTGAGGTCTTGTGGTCTCTCCCTCCTGCAATAAAGACTGAGCAGCCTGTCTGTACAAGAATTGCTATTGCTGGATAGTTCTTATATGTGTATGTAGCTTCAGGCCTGACAGCAGATGAACAGAGGTGTATGTAAGAGTATAAGTCTCTTGCATTGGGCAGCACTAAGTAAACTCAAAATATTAAATTTAATATGAAAAAAAGGCACCGTGAGCCTTGCTGGATCATCTTATTTTTTTCCCAGACCGATTTTCAACGCCCTGCTCAGATTTGGTGGACACCAAGGGGAGCTAGTCTGTGGAAGCTCCAATAGACTTCCTCTCCTAAGCACTTTTTCCCATTTCAGTGAGCCTGGCAGCCTATTGATTGAGCCATTTGATTTCCTCAACATGTTGAAAACAGAAATATAGTCAAAATTTGGGTAACTATAAAATATTAACTTTTATTAGTATAATTTATTATACTAAAAACTGTTATTTAATTAATTAAAGCTGTATTATTTAAATAAAAAAATGTAATCTGAGCCACCTTGAGTTGATTTCCATCTGCCAATGAAAAGAGAAGTTCTGTGTTTACAGGATTATTTAGCCTCAGAACCTTTACATTTATATAACTATGCAAATAAATTGTAAAAAGCTTTAAAATCGATTCAAGGCTTCAATTTAATCTTTCCTAATACTCTAGCGCTGAACTAGAAAAAGCATCGCATGCTGTTTAAAGCAGATCAAAACCGAGTTTCAAGCCTTATTCCCTTTTGAAGAATCTTATAATATTGCAGTTCCCATTCCTCGTAACGTAAGGATTAATAAGCAATAAACAGGCATCTCGTCCTAATCCATATTGTAGTTTAACTTTCGGTGATGGACTCTCTCCTCCAGGAGGTGCAGATTCTTTCTGAGGTGAGGTGATGAGGAACATTCCCTTAGGAACAGATTTGTGAAAACAATCTTGATGTTGTACATGCTAATCAAGGCTCTATTCTACATCTATCATGGCACGCTGGATGTTGGGGCTGATCTTTTATGCAAATAGCTGACTTATTAGGCATTGTGGCTGCGTTGCTAATGTCTCCGTGGGATTCTTGGAAGATTTTTTTTTCTTGTATCCGACCGTCAAAGCTGTAAAAATGAATGATGATTACCACATAGCTTTGAAGAACAAAAGAAAGTCACAGCACTTTATTGGCTTTAAATGTATTAGATCCTGACAGCAGGATCCCTACAGATGAACCGAGGCTGTTGTTGCTTTTGGGTTAAGTATTGAGTGTAACAGATACACAGACACATTTATATATATATATATATATATATATATATATATAACTAATACAGGAATTGCTGTCATCACATACTTGGAACTGTTTTATTGGCAGTCCTAAAATTATAGACTGGGAATCTTTCCCTAGCAGCATTTTGTAATAAATGGTTATCAGGCTATACCAGTGGCAGTTAATAGGATTATTCAGCAGGCAATGTGAGCAATGATCTGAATCTCAGAAGAGACACTCAAATCCTCTATATTTATACTAGTACCGTACCATTATAATTCCATTCACCGCAGTACGGCTTTGTAATAGCATTGCGTCAGTGCACCCAAATAAATGATTCATTTCGGGAAAAAAACAATGCTACATTTATGACAATGTAGGATGGAAATGGATTATATCTGAGAATCCAATAAAATAATAAAATAATCCCATTGTAAATGCATGTTAACATGGGATTTTTTTTTATTTTTAATTCATTTAGTTTATAACAAACAATGATTTGCAGTTTATTAACAGCAAATGGTACAAATTTAATTTTAACTCGACCCACCGGAGTAATGAAATCCCGTTGTATGTAAGTAGATAAGAAAGGGTTAATGGTGGTGGTCACATTGCAGTGTGTCGTTCACCTGTTATAAACCAGTTGGATTTCTTTACACCTGAAGAAGGGTTGTCCCCAAATGTTATTTTCCAGCTTTAATCACTAAAGGATTTCTGTGCTTAGTAAGGGTGCATTCTCCTGTGGATTATATCATTTTAACCCTAGCACCTGTAATAAAGCAGTTACCCCTATTACGTATCCATGTATACGCACATCCGTATAACTGTAGCTTTGTAAAATAGTATTTTTCAAAAGTTAACCTTTCTGGCTTTACCTGTAAGTGCTGCAGTACTTTTTAAAAAAAAAATACTTTTTACCCTAAAATAATTTAATTCACTGTATTTTATTGCCATTAAGGGATTAGCCACACTGCCACATTTTAACACGTGATCTAATTGCACGTTAAAAATTGATTTGGCCACACTATGTGTGCTGCTGTCCGTTTTGCTGTGATCCACTTATCGGAGTGCAAGCGATCACCATTTTTTGTGTGAGTCACATGCGCTCTGATCATGGAACATTTCCGGAATCGCAGCGCAAGTAGAAAATGTTTTTGTTTTGTAATCTGTTAATACTTTAGTGATTAGTAATATTTACTTTTTTGTAAGTAAAGAACAATAAGAATAAAATACTCTTCATGTTATGTTTCTTTCTTGTATTTGCATTGTGTATTCCTGGAAAAAAATTCCATTTATAAACATGGCCAGGCAGTTAATATACTTTTCAGTAGGTTTGTTAACCTGATTTATATTATTGTGCCTGGATGGGGAAGTGAATTGTTTAATTTAAGCATTTAAACATTTTAACAAAAAGTTTTCAGTGTATTTAAACACTCAACATACTGTAGAAACTATACATTGGGACATTTAATAAACTTAAAAAATCTATATTATAAAAGGGTCATGTAAAGAAATAATATATTTTCATAAAACATATAAAAAATGCTGTTTTTCAGTAGTGTAGGGCACCCCAGCCCTCCCCAACCGCCATGTTTATTTGTTAAAAAAAAGCCTGAGAAATCAACTTACCATGCTTCATTCCCTTGGCTCTCTGCTCTATTGCTACTCCATTTCCAGAGAGTCAGCCAATTACAGACGCGGTTGCCTGCTATGCAGAGAGCCACGGGAATGAAGCTTTGTAAGTCTATGTGCTTTTTTTAACATATAAAAATGGTGGTTAGGGTTGCTCTATGCTACACTAGCTAGAAAAAAAAACAGCATGAAGGGGAGGGAGGGAGGGAGAGGGGAGAGCTCCCCTGCACCTGCCAGAGTCCTCCAGGAGGACAAGTAAGTAGCAGGCACCGGATGACTCTCAGACATCTACTCTTCACTTTTTAGAAGGTTGAATAGGCACTGCAGGAGAACCATAAGGATTTTTGAACACTACACAGTGGGCCCAACACTTGGGCAAATTTTAGTTTTGGAGGTGGACATGCCCTTTGAAGATGTAGACCTTTAGTAAAGAGTTTTTCACCAAGATTTCAGTCAAAAGTAAACAAACAAAGCTCCAGGCTCAGCTCTTTATTGGTAAGATTTTTGCCAGTTACTGCTGCTAAGGATTATTGCTGATTCCCTGGAACTATTGTTTTTTTTCCAATTTGCAGTCCCAAACCTACCTTGACTTAAACTGAAACTGAACTTGTTTTCACACACAAGTGGTCTAAAAACGTCTGGAAATTTCAAACCAAATGACCAGTGTTTGTGTTACAATGATTCTCGCAGAATTGTTTGTCTGTAACAGTAACACAGGTTATTCTACCAAGGCAGTTTGCCATGTCTGTGCTGCTATGGCTTCCCTTACTGGTGCACCTTTTGAGGCCCAGTTATTTTCCAACATTTGATTATTTGAACCAACTGATTTTGCCATAAAATCAGTCAGGACAGAAATTACGGATGATGGTTCAGCTCAGTTGACCAAAAGATTGGTCCCATTATCAAGCTGTGTATGCCTATCATTAGAGATCACATTATTGTTATCAACATTTTATGGTTCTAGGTTAGGTTAAAAAGTTGTTTCATGATTAAAGGTCAGGCTAAAAAGTCATCTATTCCTTTAAAGGACAACTCCACCCTCCTAAGAACATCTTTTAGAAAGAACGGTCTCTTTAAAATATGTTGATATATCATACTTTGTCCTATGAATTCATTACTGTATGCTTGCTATGCTTTTTAATGCCTCATGGAAACTGAGCAATTTATAAATCTGTACTGAGCCTGGGCATGCTCAGAAGAGGCAGACAGGGGATTAACATTCAGTCATTGGCTGTGATTTCAACTGTCAAATCCATAACTGACAGTTACTAACGGGGAACCAGGAAGCAGAAACAGGTGAAACAGGACATTGAAATCTGAAATATATAAGCCTAACCTGAAATCCTGCACAAACTATTACCGTTTAGGGTTTTGGGGGGTGATTTACCTGTATGTAAGTTTTCATTTTGAGGCTGGACTTGCCCTTTAAGTCATTCTGGATACTATTACAATTAGCATTTCCTTTATTAATAAAGTTAACAATTTTCTCTCTACAGGACAAAATTTTTGGACAGCATTAAAAGAAAATGGGAAGAAAAGATGCATCAACATCCAGAATACCAGTGGACCAATACCGTAAACAGATAGGTAAGCGTTGCAATATTTTCAAAGTTTGACAAGCCTAAAATAAAGCTAAGGTCCCAACGCACCATAATAAATAACCCAATTTTTACCCAGTGGTGGAGATAAACATGTAAATTGGGACAAAAGTGACTTGCTGTGTTTAGTGGAGCCGATAGATTGTGTGCTGTGGCTGAGGGAATCAGGCACAATAACTTAGTGTTTCAGGTTTTGGGTGGGTTTTCTACATGGACATGAAATAATGTAGATTTTCAAAATATTTTCCTTTACAATATTACTTGCCTGTTAAGTCATTTTTTCCCCAGGGCTATACTGCAGTACTACTCTGACCTGATGAAGAGGATATAGCCGATATCGAAAGCTTGTCAACTAAATAATCTCTTAGTCTTTAGTACTCTTATTTTTAAATAGCAAAAATATTAGACTGAGAAGCAACTCCATATACTGTTGACATATAAAGGATGTACATGCTTTGTGGCTTAGTTAACTGTAGAGATGGACACAAAACCAAACTCGAAACCGAGTTTGAGCCGAACTATTCAAACTAGTTCGGGTTCGAATTAGAAAGTTTTTCCGGACTCTAAGCAGAATTTTCGATAATTATTTTAAATTCGATAATCAACGAATTTATGGGCCGTTTGCTAACCCTCGAAAATATCATTCGTTTTCAGTAACCCTCGAATGTACAGATCATTTTCGCTGACCCTAGAATGTAATGTTCGCTAACCCTCGAATGTAGCCTTCAATATTCGGTAACCCTAGAATGTATCGTTCGTTTTCAGTAACCCTTGAATGTATGGATTGTTTTCGGGTAACCCTCGAATGTATCGTTCACTAACCCTCCAAAATATCTTTTGTTTTCTGTAACCCCCGAAAGTATCGTTCAATTTCGGTAACCCTTGAAAGTATCGTTCGATTTCGGTAACCTTCTAAAGTATCGTTCAGTAACCCTCGAATGTAGCTTGCACAAAACCCGACAATTGCCTGCTTGTTTTTAAGAAGTGTTTTAACATGTTTTGGTGATAGTGACATGTTCCCCAGACCATTTCCCAGGTGCCACAGCCATTTACAGTAAGTTACAATTGTTAGTTTAGCTGTAAATCATCCGGACTTTCACTCCCCCATTGACTTTAATGGGTCCGAATTCAAACTTTCAAACTTTTACTGAAGCTTGAACGTTCAAAAACGGACCGAACTTTATGAAGTTCGGCCATCTCTAGTTAACAGTATACCTGTAAAGCACAACAATATTGCATGTCCTCTGTGTGCCCCCTAGAAATAACATACCTTTCTTGTCACAAGTTACTGTGTTATTCTGTCTGCAATTGAAGGGTATTTCCTGTTCAAAATGGCTGGTGCAATGTGCTGAATTTTCATACACCCAATCTAGCGTTTTATGGCCAGCCTAGCACTTTCTCTTGAGCATTTAATTTTAAAAGGCTGTAATAATAAGCTCTGGTAAAATTACTGCAGGCCTATAACAGGTATAATATAGTCAAGATTTAGTGTTTAAATAATGCATAATATGCAAACATTGGTGCAAAACAGCTTGTTGCATTAGCGTTTGTTCACACTAGGAGGCTAATGAGTTTGCATATTGGTCTTGTGAAGACTTAACCTACTGGCTGGGGGTGGCGATGAATAGAAGAGGAAGTGGTCAAATTCCTACTTATCTGACTAGTTTGTCCACAGAGGGAGAAAGATTTATCTGGCAACTAATTCATAATAAGAAAGAGTTTTCCAGCTTTCCATTTAAAATGAAATGTAATTTTGCCCTATAATTCTATGAATCCATTGAACCCATTTATTGTAAAATGATGACTTTTGCTGCGGGCCTATTATGAAACCCACACTCCATTTAACAAAGGTTCCTAGAGATATTAGTCGTTTTCACTGTGGCTAAGCCATTTGTTACTATCTGTTTCATCAGCCCTCCAAATGAATGAATTATCAGTTAGGATTTTAAAGATAAAATCTTGCAGTTTAAACCACACACTTTATCTATAGGTTTGATGCCACATATAGTGTATGGTATAATTACGCAAATTCAAACTGACTTCAGTTCTTATTTTCCAGGCTATCATTTATTATTTTAGAGATTGCTATAAAGCTGGCATGAAAATCACACAACACGTATATACAGTATACAAAGAGAACTAAATCTATATGTATGATTTCTATCTGTACATCTAGATAAACACTATACACATAGAGCTACATAAATATGTAGGCTTTCTATCAGTCTATTTGGATATACGGTATACACATACACAGATAAAAATCATAGATATAGATTTAACTCTTTTTATACCTTAAATCTAGGTAGACTGGTAGAAATCACACATATATATGTAGCTCTATATGTATAGTGTGTATCTAGATAGACAGATAAAAATCATACATATAGATTTATCTCTATTTATATACCGTATATATCTAGATAGACAAATAGAGCTAAAGCTATATGTTTCATTTCTATGTGTATACCGTATATCTAGATAGACCAATAAAATTCATACAAATAGATTTAGCTTTATGTGTATACCGTATATCTAGATCAGTCTAGATAGATTAGGGGTGCCCCACCCAGCCTACACTGGGGGCCGCATTAGTGGCACTGAGCACAGTGAGTGGGCCGTGGGGAGTAGCTCCACCCCCAGTTCGTCCGGTTACACCCCCACCATGCCCCTATCCACGCCTACTCACTGATCTAAATATACAGTATACACATAGAGCTACATCTATATGTATGGTTTCTATCAAGGTATCTAGATAAACAGTATACAAATAGAGCTAAATCTATATGTATGATATTTATTTCTCTATCTAGATAAACAGTATACAAATAGAGCTAAATCTATATGTATGGTTTCTATCTGTCTATCTAGATATACAATATACACATAGAGCTCAATCTATATGTATAGTTTCTATCTGTCTATCTCGATATACAATATACACATAAAGCTCAATCTATATGTATGGTTTCTATCTGTCTATCTAGATATACAATATACACATAGAGCTCAATCTATATGTATGATTTCTTTATATTGTGTGCTTCTAACATGAAAGCTTCATGCTCAAAACAAAAAATTCATTATGCAGTCGATTTTTTTTCAGAATCTTTTATTTATGTGACTTGCCTAAATCTTCAAACAATCCTCCTTGGGCCAAAAAGAAGCTGAGTAGCACCATGAAAGGATTTTCTTTGTTCAGCCCATTGCATAGCTAGCCAGAATATATAGATATTAGAAGCAATGAACATTGTTGAGATAAGGAATTGGCCAATAAATTGGCTCCAAAATGCTGCAGTAAAAGAATAATAAAAAAAAATACATATATATTATATTGATTTTCAATAGCTAAAAAATATTGTCCCAATTGTTTTTTTGTATGTGTAAGCATGTGTATTTTACATTCATTAAATGAACTTCCTAATATATAAAAGATCAGGTACAGCCAAAATCTATAGCGCCAACTACTGTATATGGCCTGGATCTAAATTCAGCTTCTAGAGGTGCAACAAATGTTAAATGTTGAACAAACTCCTCAGCCATATTACTAGTATATATTACTAATAAAATGGATTTTTTTAATAGGGCATGTCCACCCCCCCACAAAAATTCATACTTACCTTCCTCATCCCCAAAAACCCTGATCTTGCATTAGTGACTTATCTGTCTGCTGTTTTTGAAAATATACAGTTTACTGTCCTCTTCACCGGTTGTTGCTTGCAAATAAGGCGACCAGGCCAGTTGCAGTCAATCGGAAAAGATCCCTGGATCAACAAGAACTACCGTATATACTCGAGTATTAACCGACCCGAGTATAAACCGAGGTACCCAATTTCAGCTAAAAATCCTAATAAAAGTTGTTGACTCGAGTATAAACCGAGGGTAGAACTTTGGCCTTCAAATGTTTGGAACTACCACTACAATCTTGCAACCCATCATTCCTCCCAGCTAATAAAGCATGCTGGGAGTTGTAGTTTCCAAACATCTTGAATGCCACCCTCACTTGGCATTCATGTTTGGAACTACAACTCCCAGCATGCTTTAGCTGGGAGTTGTAGTTTCCAAACACTTGAATGCCACCCTCACTTGGCATTCAAGATGTTTTGGAAACTACAACTCCCAGCTAATAAAGCATGCTGGGAGTTGTAGTTCCCAAACATCTTGAATGCCCCCCTCACCCTCCCACCCAGTTCAGTTTGTACCTGTGGTCTCTTCTCCCTGTGGGCTCTCCTCCATCCAAGGGCTTCCTCCATCCAAGGGCTTCCTGGCAGCATTGAAGGTACGGTATCCTTAGCATTCCGGCAGCCGCGCGCTCATTCCTTTACTGGCGTGCCGGCTGACGTAACTACTTGGCGCCGGGCAGTGACGTCAGTCCGGCGCGCCAGTACAGAGAAAGATCGTGCGGCTGCCGGAATGCTCAGGTAAGCTGTTGACTCGAGTATAAACCGAGTCCAAGTTTTCAGGCTGATTTTTCACCCTGAAAAACTATTATACGGTATATGTATTATTACAATTGATTTTTAACATTTTTCAATTTTGGCAAATTATCCAGCCTTCTCTTGAAGCTATGCAATGGCCGTTTTTTAGCATTGCAACACATATGGTATGTGATAATGCAGAGGCTTTATTTTTTCTATACAATCCAATGTGTCCTGTACCCACTAGTGTGTTGCGTTGAATACTGCTGCGATAACGCACAGCTGCATTCATTTTTACATGCTGTGGAGCCCAACGGTCATCAATACAATTCAATGGCAGCGTTGGGAAAATCGCATACGAACAGTTGGAATGCTCGTTTCTGTGTGATCTCATAATCTCTAGCAAAGAAAAACACATTGAAGTTCACAGTAACGCACACAGAAAAGTTCAAAACCGCACACAATATCATACGTTTTACAGCACTTTGTAGTGTGAAAGAAGCCTTAAAGTCACCTGTGATAGAAATAAAGCAAACATGGGCTCAACCCCACACTATATATACATATGCAAATGAACACAGTCCTTACTTAGGAAAAATAGTGGTCCAGGTGTATATCACCCCAGACCCGTCGCCTGATCAACTGTGCATCAAACAAACAACACTCATCCAAAGGTAATTGCTTACCAAGTTTTCCGAGTAACCCGGGTGCCAGTAGCCCCAGGCCCGTCGCAAGGACCCATACGTCTGAAATCAGCACAGTAGAAATAGGTTCCGCACTATCCAATGTCTCCGGGACAAGGAAAGCCAGGCTGCAAATCTTTCAATCCATCAAGTTTATTGAATCACACCTGATGCATTTCGGACCCGCCAATCCTTAATCACCATACTATAGCTTGTATGTACACTGTAGTGTACTTTAACCCGGAAGCTGTTAGAGGAGTCAGCGAGGGAGGGCAGGTCCCGACAGCTTTAAGAAGTTTTTTTAAATTTCCAACAGAAATGCTTTATTATATAATCATGCCAAATATTTTATTAACCGGCTATTCATTGGAAACTGTAAACGGGCGGGGGGGGCGACGACAATAAATCTGGTGCAACCAACTCTTCTCGTGTAATATATAACCTTTATAGTCACTAGGTTTGGACCCTGCCCTGTTTGGACCCAGGTTCTTCTGAACCTGTACTATATTTCACTCCCAGCATCCTTTAGTAAGGTACAGCCCTGGTTACCTTCTGCTCAGTATATAAATGAGCATAAGAAACATCAATACAACTGCTATGTGGATTAGAAATTTCCTTTAAACCAGTGCCTGTTTCAGTTCAAATGAAATACTTTTTTTTTTTATATTCCAGGTTAAGGCAAATTAAAGATTTACTGACACATAAAAAGCCTAAAATGAGAGAAAATAATATGTGAACAAGTCCATTTGCAGGTGAAAAGACATGCCTTTCATGCAGAACCAGCTGTATTTTCATTGAAAGAACAACAGTTTAGAAGGCTTTTTCTGCATGTGTCTGTTTGATAGCATAATGCGCTCATAAGCTGCTTAAGTCGTATTCAGAAAATAGCAATGCATTAATTTTTAAGCATAAATCGCAGGCAGAACCCAACACTGCCACATGATGATAATAAGGGAGGATATTGTAAAGTCTGCCGAGAAGAAGAGATTCTTTGAAATATGAACATTCATAAAACAATAACTAGATATTCACATGATAATGAGTCAGGGCAGCAATCTAAAGAAATGGCAAGCAGGCAGCAAGCCTGTGGTGGAAACTGATAAATTCCAACATACTGAAAGAAGCACCTCTTTGTTTTTCATTGGTTGTCTGTGCACATAGGTGTGTGTGTGTGTGTGTGTGTGTGTATTTTACTTATATTATAAATCTCTGCTTGGGACTGAGCATTGGATATGTGAAAAGAGGAAAACATTGTTTTTATAAATCTCATTATTATAATCGTTCAGGGTTATTCAATAAAAGTTCTTATCATTAAAAATGGTGCTAATTTTGCCCCAACTAATCAGGTGTTAGCTTTCAAATGTTAAATAAGATCTGATTGGTTGGGGCAAAATTAGCACCATTTTAAACAGTAAGAAGTTTTATTGAATCTCCCTGCTGATTTCTCAACCAGGGGTCTGGGAACCCCTAGGGTTTCCTGAGAGGTTTCTATGGGCTCCTCTAGAGATAATGTCAGGAACTGTGTGGATCCAACCTTGTGATGAATTTGAATGCAATTTTTTAAAAATATATTTATAGATCTGTCATATTTATATGCATTACCGGTATGTATTTCAGTGAACTGTTTATTGAGAAAGAAAGGGATAAATAAAAAAACCTAAAAAATATATAATTATTTTTTATGTAGGACTTCTCTGAGACATGAAAATTGGTTTAAGAGTTCGACAAGGATATTAAGTGCACAAGCGGCACCCCTATGCTGTGGCCGGGCCGTGGGCATAGCCTGGCCCATTTAACACCCACAACACACCCCTTGCCATAACCATCCACTGGTGTAGGTAGTTATTGCAGTTCATGTCTTCCAACTTGGCCTGAAAAGCACTTTATTAATTTTATTTGACAATAAAATGTTTCTTCACTTGCTTTTCAACAGATTCTCATGATCATGTGTTTGCCATCACGCAAGCACTGTCGGAATGGAATTCACCAGTTTCATTTCTCCACTGACTAGGATCTGCTGTCTAAAATAATGAATTAGTTGTCTTTCTAAAGCCTGCCATACACAGGTCGATTATTTTCAATTCTATCAGATTGGTCATCTGTGTTCTCAACATGTTAAGCAGCTTTCAAGCTGTTCATGATCAATGGTACAAGGTTGTGTACTTCGATTGGTTGTACCGTCATGCAGCCAAAGACCTGTGTATGTTTCCTAGCCAAAGATCTTTCATTTTAGGAAACCCTGTTGTTCCTGCCTCCCCTAGTTCTGTGAGCTTAGGCACCCAGGAAGAAGAGGAATTTTCTAATCAATTGGAGCATTTTGAATTGACATATTTATATTATATTGGTACACGCCAATGCCTTAGTCTTTGATCCCTTATCTTGCAAGATATTAATTTAGAAATTATTGTGTTTTTTATGGTTTATTAATGAAATCTAATTATGAGACAGATGTGTTTCTTGGCAAGCTGTTTAGGCCTTTAAGACCTAGGGATTTCCAGGGATTAAATAAGAGATCTCATTTTTTAAAAACATGCTAAAGGAAATATATGTATATTTTTGCGAGAAGCTGCATTATGCTTATCTACAAGGCATTATCGGATTTCCAAACTCCTGCTCTAGGTGCTGTCTCCTTATTTGACTGAAGCCAAAGCAGGGGATTGTAAAGCTGAAAATTCCTAGGAGGATGTTCATTGGGAAGAACACATTATCAGGGTTATTCAATAAGAGTTCTAATCATTTAAAATGGTGCTAATTTTGCCCCAACCAATCACATGTTAGCTTTCAAATGTTAAATAAGATCTTATTGGTTGGGGCAAAATTAGCACCATTTTAAACGATAAGAACTTTTATTGAATAACCCTGTATGTGTTTTAGTGTGCCTTTCCGGTTTACAAATATTTAAAGGGAAAGGTTTGACCCTTTTAGTCCTGCATTAATAAATAAATATAGGTATACATTGCACAATGCTAATCTTACTTATTGTAATAGTACTTTGCTTTCCACTGAACCATAAACATCATATATATTGCTCCTAACTAAAAAGTGATCTGTGTAGTCCATGCAAGAACATGAATGCAGGGGTCATCAGGAAGATGAGAGTAATGGCCTGGTGGGTCAGAGGAAACTTACCTAAAGTTTCCAAAGCTGCTTTAGTCCCTCTTCTCATTGGCCTCCTGATGATGAATCAAGTGAGGTGGAGAGGACTGGAGCAGCAAAGTAAAGCTTCTTAACTAAGAAGAGCCCAAGCATCCTAACCCTTGGTACAATGTGTGTGGGAGAGGGGGGTGGGGGTGTATAGTTGTCCTTTAAAGCTGGGTACACATGATGAGATATTTCGGTCCAATCGACCGATAGTTCAGTGTATCGGTCGATCGGACCGAAATTATCGCATCCGAATGCGCCCATGTCCGACCGATCATTCGTCCGTATCGGCCAATCGGACATGGTGGAAAACCTCGTCCGATCATGCAGTCCTCTATGGGCCGCACGATCGGTGGCGTTAACTTTCGGACGCGGCTGCTTTTGCCACGACCGACAGTCCTTCCTCCTGGCCGACCGGTCGAAAGTATCGAAAAGTCGGTCAGGAGGAAAAATCGCTAGGTGTGTACCTAGCTTTAGGCAGCATACAAGTTTTATAATTGCATCAAGATGACATCTTTTTCTTACTATATAGTCGAAACTCAAGTTTTTTCAAGTTGCGCTGTTTCTGTTGTCACCGTGTTTTTCTAGTATTTAAAGTTGAAAACAAAAATCAATAACGCTAAGATAATTACGAGTATACATTTCCTCATTAATGATTCATGATTTTTCTACTTTAGGAAGGCAAGACTACAAGAAAAACAAGCCTGTATTAAAAGCAACAAGATTAAAAGCTGAAGCCAAGAAAACAGCAATAGGGATAAAGGTAGACATCTATTTGATAGCTTACATTAAGTTTCTATGCATGTCTACTTCCTTTTCCCCTAGGATGTGCTGTGTGAATATTGATTTCTGAGAAAGATTGCTTATGACACTTCAAAACCGAATAGAATGCAAAGATCTGAAATATTTATCATGGGTTGCTTTTACTTAAGGCATCAATTAACCCATTGATTGAATTCTAAGCATTGTTTTTAACCCCTTTTGCAGCAGGAATATCTCCATTTTTTTCACTATTGCGTTAAAGAGTTATAGTATCTTTAGGAAAAATCTAGAAGGTTTTGTTCATGTATCAATTTTTTTTGTATGTGTATTTGTTTATTTTGAGGTCAATAATTTTAGAGGGTTTTTTTCTTACTGCAGAGGAAGGAACAAATTAATGAATTCAGAGGGCTCATAATTAGTCCTCATTAGTCACCACTCTGGGTCCATGTACATTTTCCTATGGCAGTCACTTCTTTATTCTGGCTTCTTATAAGCTGATTGGATGAATTTGTTGCATTTTAACAGCACATGTATTTAAAATGCACTGATTCAGCGAATGGCTCTCTAGTCTTTGTTGAATAGTCCTAGAAAGAATTAGAATGGAGTATAGGCCAAATGCTAGGTTTGCTGTATGTGTTAGGTACCTGTACTAATGTCAGGCGAAGTCGGGACCAACGAGGATAGGAGTCCACAGAGGAGGTCAGGAGGCACAGCAACAGGAACAGGAATCTTGGGATAATATGACAGGCAGAATCAGGATATAATGTAAGGCATGATCAGGGTACTAAGTATAAGCAGGAACAGGCTCAATTGCAATGGCAGGATCAGGATACAAAATAAAAGGAACCCAGCACAACAGATTCAGGTTTGAAATGCTATAATCGGCTCTGGGCAATCTGAGGCAGTCAATTTAAATCTTCGTGCCGCCAGCGACTTCCAGGGAGGTCACGGCTCCTGCGCATCACTACGGAAGCGGCGGCATCCTTGCGCGATGTCATGCGCAAAGTGCGATGACATTGGCGCACAAGTTTACTGTGCGCCACCATCTTGGAAGGAGTGGAGCGCCCGGAAAGGTGAGTATCCTTCCTGACAGTATGTTGACCTTTTTCTCTTTACCTGCACTTTCTGTTGCCCGTTCTAGTAATGATTAAGGCCCCATACACACTCTACTTAAAGAGGAACTGGGGTCCAAAAATGACTTTAGGTAAATTGATAGGAATTGCTTTCCTGAGAGTTTTTGCTATTTATTTTCATTGTTTATTTTACATATTTTTGAAGATATTTACATTTTTGAGTGTGATATGGCAGCAGCATCACCAGGTCCCCTGCACATCCTGCTTCCTGTTCTTAAACCTGTCAGTCAATCTGTCCTGTGTCTCCTCCTCCCCTTTGCAGCCCCCTGGTCCCTCCCACTCATGGACCCCATGGTCCCTCCAGTTGAAGGCCCACCTTGGCCCATTCTCTTACAGCCCCATGTGGCCCCGCCCACTCGTGGGTGCCATGACCCCGCCCACTCACGGGTGCCATGGCCCCGCCCACTCACGGGTGCCTAAGCATTACCCGCTCACAGGTGCTGTGAGAAAACTGCTGTGCTGTGCTGTGAGAACTCTGCCTGAAAAGGCTGTTTTTACATAGTGAGGGAGAAGGGCTGTAGATTCCCTTACCTTCTCTGCAGCTGCAGGTCCTTCACACAGCAGAGAGGAGGAGGGACTTCCTGTCTCCTTCACACACTCACACACTGAGGGAGTCGGAGGCTGTGCTCGCCGGCGGCACTGTGCAGGAGAAGCCTTAGGAATGTCACATGTCAGCCTCCCACCCATTAACTTTCTGGTCAGTCATTTCTGTATATCTTGGGCTGTGGAGCACGTAGAGTGGTGGTTGATGGCTCGTTTTAAAGGTTTCATTTAAACTGAACTGTTTGGAGACCACAGTTCCCCTTTAATATGTAGTTATACCGAGAATTTACAGGCTATGATAAAAAGGTCTTCTAGACCCTCTTAGACCTCTTAAAGGTATTAGTCACACTTTCAAAGCATCATATATTAAAATGAAAATAAATAAATAATAACAATGTAAATAAAACATTTTCAGACATCACACGTCTTCCCAGTTGTCCACTTTTCCCTAACCTACATGTGATAAATTAGTTTCCCCATAAATAATAGTCAAAACCATATGGGCGTTATCTATTGAGAGTTGCAAACGTTTAACTGTACTGAAACATCCAATCAGAAGTTTTCTATGGTTTACCAGTTAAAAGCTACATTCTGATCTGGTTTCTCCAGATTTATAGTTCTGTTGGAAGATAAGCCAAGCTTCCATGTTATAGTAGCACCCCCAACCTTATGTTTTTAACACATAGCATTGGGTAGGATTCCTCTTCCCTCCATATTAAAGCCAGCGAAGGGGTGGAGCAAAGGCTTATGTTTATATTCTCATACACGTGTCACTAAAGCATGTAATGTGTTTATTTGTTTTTTAAACCTATTTTATTAATAACCAACATTCTATACATGATACTGTGTAGGACCCTGATCACCTTTTCCCCTTGTTTATTTCATAGCGTTGCCTTATTGTGACATACTTATGTAGAAAAATTCAAGCTTGCCTTTCACACATTAACATGACTGTTATGCTATAAAAGAATAGTAAGTTATGCAGTTGTCTGGGAAACAGCATTTTCTGTTTCTTAAAAAAAACCTATAAATACTGTACAAAAAATCCCTAAGTTTACATTGCATATCTAATGTGTAACATTTTCAGAATAATGAAAATCCTTCTAAGTCCAACAAGATGCATGTACTAATGTTAATTTAATATCACTAGTGGGTCTTAATTAAGCAGAAAGTGTCTAACTGCTTTATGGGGAAGACATTATGTCACTTCTCTGGCTTAAAGGATCCTGGCAATGCATTGGAGTGTTGGAAAAATACATAGTGTAATTGTGGTTTAAAGAGAAAGACAGATGTTAAAAACCTGCCTTTGGTTTTATCCATGTATTGAGCCCTATGAAGACGATACATTATATGATCCAGTTTCCTTTGTCTCCAGTCATTACATTTTACAGCTGCAGGTCATTGGTACAATATATCATCACGTTATTAGCCACTGCAGCGACAGTCATAAAAATCCCTAAGGAAACTTAAAAACTGGTAAATTTTGTAACACATTTCTATTGGATCGTCCTTTTCCCTGGTAGTAATATGAGTTTTGGACGGCAGTCAAGTAGTTGCAACAATTCTTCCTAAAGTGAATCGTGTTCTGTAATGGGGTCACTGTATCTCTTTCAGTTTAAAAAACAAACACGTGAAACGCGTTTCCATGTATTTGGCAGATGGAAAAAACATTTTTTTTTGCAGGTTAGAGTAAAATAGCATTTGCCAGAGTAATACTACCAAGCTATAACAGCTGTTCAGCTGCCAGATGATGTATTTGGGCTCCTTCCAGTATTTGCTGTAATAATCATGAAACAGTGCTTTCTCTTTACTCCTGATTGCAGATCTTGATCAAGCATTCCCATATGATGTACTGTGTTTCCACAACATAATCTCTACAGCGCCGCGTGTCAGGTTTTAATGTGAAATTGCGCTTTTTATCCCCTTTGATTGAAATGTGCATGATTAACCATGTGTTTAGTGTGTGTGTTTTAAATAAATGTTTGTCAATTTATATTGCAGAGAGGTGAGAAATTGAATAGAGAAGCATTTATTTCCCTGATTTCCACACATTTAATATTTTTTAGGACTTGAATATTCATTGGCACACAAAGTTAGAATATTGCAGATTGCATTGTATTTAGTTTCTTATATAGTGCTTAACATATTCTGCTATGCTTTATGGTTAGCTTTACGCTAGGTGCTTCTCCAAAGAGCTTACAATCTATGTATCCTATCATACATGCACACAGCCATCAGTATGTCTCTGAGTTGGGAAGTACAAGAAGAACATACAAAGTTCTTAAATATTGAGCCTAGAGTGAACCTAAACCTAGAGGTCATGGCTGCTAATAACTTGAATCTTGGTTTCGTTCCAGAAATGGCGGTTTTGAAAATCCGCAGATTTTTTTTGAACTTTACGAGACTTAACTTTTCATCGAAAATCAATTGTAAAAAAATCGAAAATTAAGTGAATATTTACCTTAGGGTGTACTTTTCCTTTAAAGAATAACTGTAGAAAAGTACCTGGAGGTAGGATTGATTATTCCCACGTTCCAATGCTGTTTTGTTGAGGAGCTACAGCACATACAGTTTTCATCTGCCGGGTTATGGCCCTGGGCCTTCCTGTATGAAAGATAGAGCTGAAGCACTCATTAAGCCTTTGTTTGTGGTGCTGCTCCTTATAGAAATGATATTGGGAGGAAGAATCCTACCTCCCTGCCCCGGGTACTTTTTATTTAACGTTTTTTTTTTAAAAGTTTATATGCACTATAGTTCTTCTTAAAAGGACTGTAAACTCCCCATCATCCATAAAAATAACTATGTGCATCCGTTTATATATTCACAGGGGGTGAGAACGCTTATTCTCACCTCCCTGTGAATAATATTACGCTCGGGGGACCTGGAACTACCTTACCGCTGCTCCACTCGCAGCCGTCCTTCAAGCGGCTGCGAGTGGAGCAGCGGTAAGTAAGTTCCAGGTCCCCCGAGCGTAATATTATTCACAGGGAGGTGAGAATAAGCGTTCTCACCTCCCTGTGAATATAGAAACTGATGGCACCATAGTTATTTTTGGGTTTAGTGTTCCTTTAAAGGTATTTGTGTTTAAACCGATAAAAGGAACTGTCTTGCAGACAAAGATTTTCCCCGTTAGTAGATGTTCTTTTAAATTTCAGGTTTCTGTGTGATGGTTTATCATTCACTTGGTGTTCCAGGTTTCATCGTTGTAACATCATTTACAGCTTTCACTGGTTTCTGAAGAATAATTGTTATATTTAAAAAAAAAAAAAAAATATTAGAAAACCCCACTGGGATTAAGGAATAATATGGATCCGATTTAGTCGCCCTTAACATGGAATGAAAAATGGTAACTTTTGTGATGCTTTGCCTTTTAATATTGAAATTTTAGAATTTTATTTAAGATCAGTGACATTTTACAGCTCTGCAAGTCCGGATGAGCTTACGTTCTCCCTTTGAGACAACAAGAAGCACAATTATGGAATAAAGACGCAGTTTATTTATGAAGCTCCTGTGTTGCTAGAGAGGGAATAAGGTGGGGGAGATTTACCCAGAGCTGCCATCCCTCTGGGTAAATCTCCTGTACACGATTCAATATCCTGTTTGCGGACGTGGGTAAATCCCAAACGGGCTTACGGTAACTCACAGCATGATTTTAACGCATCTATCAGCTGGTGTTAAACTTTGTGCTAAAAGTATTGCTTGTGCCGGTTGTGCAGTATATTTTGCGAAACCCATGCAGTTGGCACAAAGATGGAGTTAAAGTCACGCTAACCAATGTTGAATCGGTTAGCGCAACTTAAACTCCGAAAATAAGCCAGGGTAACTCTGAAACATTATCTCCAACAGACAAATTCACTGGCAAATTACCATATTGCTTAAATAAAAAAAATCACCAGCTAAAGCAGTTTTGTCCATCTCTGTAGATTTCCATTAAAGTAGAATTAATCACAATAAATTCCAGGTCATCATTAATATAAGGAAAAGGACTTCTGGAAATGTTTTTTTTTTTTTTTTATTAAAAAATATCCCTTTAAAATAGTAGAAAGTTGTTTTTACATATTGTGTATTTGCATTTTTTAAAGCATTATCTTCTCTCAACACTCCGTAATGACTGTTGCTCCGGGAGACTCTGTGGCTTTCCTCCAAGATAACGTCTAATACAAGTTTGTGTATTTTGGGGAGAGAAAAAGAATTGAGATTGATTACTATCATCAACCAGTATGTGTCATTATACTATTTCCCCTGTGGATGTATTGGCATCAATAGCATAGATATCAGAGCAGCAGGTTGCCTGGCATCACAAGTGGCAGAATCTCGGCTGGAGCATCTGCAGTGTACAGAGGAAGAATGCGTTCTATTGCCATTGAAACTCCCTACAATCACTGTTTCTAAAGACTTTACATTGACATACCTGTTAGACAGGTATCATGAGTAGGATAAAATGTTTGAACTATATGAAAGTCTTTATGTAACCACCTGTTCTGTGAAATGAAACTATACTGCGTGGCAGAAATCATTATGAATAGATTAAATAATTAATTGTATCATTCGCTGGCTTTATATTTGGCTTGATGTCTGTAGGATATATTTTTCTCTGAATTAGGCCCAGTTAGCAGAGGCCAGTGAGTATTGATTTTATGAGAGTAAATTAAAACTTCCCTGATTGTGACTGCACACTCTGATCTAATGAAAATAAATATTGAAATATATTTAAATAGAAATCAGGCTAAAAATGCTAGAATTCAGACTTTTCACTAATTTACTTTCTCCTTGGAAGGAAGTTGGTCTCACGAGTGCCAAAATCTGGGGCAGAGTTTAGGCCAAGCTAGGGTTGGACAGCACTGGGACTGGACAGTGCACTAACAATTTTTTAACCCCACAACCAGGACCCCCCATAAAGCCATTTTCACAACACCTGGTCCCCGGCACTTCTGATATTTACCACAAAGTCTACCGGTCCCAAGACATCTGTCATGGCCTTGATGGTGATGTAATGACCAATGACTTGAAAAGACTGTACAAGCTTTGATAAATGCAAAAAAAAAAAGGCAAATGGGATTTGCAAAAATAGCTTAATGCAGGTCCTGTTTATGAGGTTACAAATTAGTTAGGGGTTAACATGCCCTTTAAATTCCATTTCCTGGGAGTAGGTAGGAAATTATATTGCTGTCTTTGTTTTGTTTATAAACCACTGCTCGTGTTATTCACAAGTAACACTACTTTATGCAGTCACCATGCGGTTTCAAAACAAATGTTTAGGAAGAAATTACTTGATTAGAATTACCTTACACATCCATTTTAGCATTAAATCGATTATTTGTGGTATAGTATTAATGTTTGTGCGGTATAGTATCAATGTTTATATGCGGTATAGTATTAATGTTTATCTGCGGTATAGTATCAATGTTTATATATGGTATAGTATTAATGTTTATCTGCGGTATAGTATCAATGTTTATATGCCATATAGTATCAATGTTTATATGCGGTATAGGATTGATATTTATATATTGTATAGTATCGATGTTTATATGCAGTATAATATCAATGTTTATATGCAGTATAGTATCGATGTTTATATGCAGTATAGTATCGATGTTTATATGCAGTATAATATCGATGTTTATATGCAGTATAATATCGATGTTTATATGCAGTATAGTATCGATGTTTATATGCGGTATAGTATCAATTTATATGCGGAACAGTATCGATGTTTATATGTGGTATAGTAATAATGTTTATATGAGGTATAGTATTAATGTTTATATGAGGTATACCGTATATACTCGAGTATAAGCCAAGGTTTTTAGGTTTAAAAATTAACCTAAAAACCTTGACTCGGCTTACTCACCCCTTCTGTGTGGTGAGTGCGTGGGCATAGCCCTGCCCAGTTAATCACGTTAACAACACACCCTTGCCTAAACCATCCACTGGTTGTAGGAGTTTATTGCAGTTCAATTGCTCCCAACTTGGCCTGCAAAGCACTTTATTTTTTATTGACATAAATGTTCTTCACTTGCTTTTCAAACAGATTCTCATGATTCGTGTGTGCCATCACGCAAGCACTGTCGGAGGAGAATTCACCAGTTCTTTCTCCCCTGACTAGGTTCTGCTTACTAATAATGATTTTGTTTAGTTGTCTTCTAAGTGCCGCTCACAAGGTCGATTATTTCAATTCTATTCTAGTCATTGGTACATCTGTGTTCTCAATACATAAGGCCTTCAAGCTGTCATGATCAATGTTCAAGGTTGTGTTGACTTCGATTGGTTGTCCGTCATGGCGCCACCGACCGTTGTTATGTTTCCTAGCCTACAGATCTTTCATTTTAGGAAACCCTGTTGTTCTGCCTTCCCCTAGTTCTGTGGCTTGGCACCCGGAGAGAGGAATTTTCGTCAATGTCGAGCCTTTTGTGCTATTTATATTATATTGGTACACCCGCCCTGCTTAGTCTTTGATCCTTATCTTGCGAGTATATTTGAATTATGTTTCTTATGGTTATAATGCCCTCATCTTTGAGACAGATGTGTTTCTTGGCAAGCTGTTTAGGCCTTGCGACTCCGGGATTTCCCGGGATTAATAAGGATCTCCATTTTTTTCAATGCTAAGGAATATATGTATATTTTTGCGGAGCTGCATCTATCTTATCTACGGGCATTTCGGTTTCCCAACTACCTGCTCTGGTGCTGTCTCTCCTATTGACTGGCAATCCACCGGGGATTTGTGCTGATTCCTAGGAGGATGTTCATTGGAGCACATTATTCAGGGTTATCAATAGAGTTCCTTAATCATTATAAATGGTGCTAATTTTGCCCCAACCTAACCATGGTAGCTTTCCAATGTTTATAGATCTTATGGTTGGGGCAAAATTAGCCCTTTTACGATAACGAACTCTTTATTGATAACCACGTTGTGTTGTGTGCCTTTCCGGTTTTACAAATTTTAAAGGGAAAGGTTTGACCCTTTAGCCTGCTTAATAATTTATAGGTACCTGCACTAATTCTTTACTTATATGTATATAGACTGTGTTTCCCTGCACCCTAACTTCTTATCTCTATGTATTGCGTCTCTACACTAAACGTGATCGTGTAGTCCATGCCAAGACACAGCTGTGCGGTCATCAGGAAGAGAGAGTATGGCCTGGTGGGTTCAGGGAAACTTACCTAATTTCCAAGTGACTTTTGTGTCTTCTCATGCTTCTCCATGTGGCCTTTCTTGATTTTTCTCCGGGCAGAGTTGAACTGGAAGCCGCCAAGTAAGGCTTAACTAGAAGAGCCCAAGCATCCTACCCTTGTACAATGTGTGTGGGCGGAGAGGGGGGTGGGGGTTGTAGTTGTCCTTAAAGCTGGGTACCATGTGAGATATTTCGGTCATCGAACGATAGTTCAGTGTATCGGTCGATCGGACGAAATTATCGCTCTCCGAATGCGCCCCAGTCCGACCGATCATTCGTCCGATCGCGCAATGGACATGGTGGAAAACCTCGTCCGATCATGCAGTCCTCTATGGGCGCCACGATCGGCGTGGCGAAATTTCGGACGCGTCGCTTTTGCCACGACCCGCCCGTCCTTCCTCTGGCCGCACCGGTCGCGTTCTGATTCAGTCGTCGGGAAAAATCGCTAGGTGTGCCTGCTTGGCGCATACCGTTTTTATGCATCCAGCTGCCTCTTTTTCTTACTATATAGTCCGAACTCAGTTTTTCAGTTGCGCTGTTTCTGTTGTCACGTGTTTTTTCGTTTAAGTTGCAACCACACATCATCGTCCGATAATTTCGGTTCTTTCCTCATTTGATCCATGATTTTTCAACTTTGGAAGGCCAGACTCAAGGCAGCCTGTATTAGCCCAGATTAAAGCTGAGCCGAAACGCACATAGGGTAGGTGCATCTATTTTGATTCGCTTTCTTAATTTTTTCTGCTGTCTCCTGCCTTTTCCCTCGGATGATGCTGTGCTATGTCGTTGATTTTGCTTTTGCAGATGCTTAGTTTGACACTCTCACACGACTCTAGATGCAAATCTGATATTATCATGGGTTGCTTTTCTTAAGGCACCATTACCCATTGTTGATTCTAGCCTTGTTTTAACCCCTTTTGCGCGCAGGATATCTCCCTTTTCTCCTTGCGTTAAAGCGAGTTATGCATTCGGAATCTAGAGGTTT
Organism: Hymenochirus boettgeri; assembly: GCA_019447015.1. Lineage (NCBI taxonomy): Eukaryota > Metazoa > Chordata > Amphibia > Anura > Pipidae > Hymenochirus > Hymenochirus boettgeri. Next base: position 240,507,676 of record CM033474.1, read on the forward strand.
TGTTCATGTTCAATTTTTTTTGTATGTGTTTTGTTTATTTGAGGTTTCTAATTTAGAGGGTTTTTTTCTTACTGCAGAGGGTAAGACACCACTAATTGTCTCAGGGTGCTCCATTTCGTCCTCCTACCCACTCGGGTCCCCTGGACCTTTTCCTATGGCAGTCACTTCTTTATTCTGGCTCTTAGAAGCTGATTGGATGAATTGTTGCATTTAACAGCCATACTTTTTATGCACTGATCAGCGATGGCTCTCCGTTTGTGTGATGTTCTCGAAGCTGAATGGAGTACGTAAGGCCCATGCTTGGTTGTGCGTTATGTGTATGGTATCTACTAATGTTCACCGGCGACGTCGGACCACGAGGGAGGAGTCCAGATGGTCAGGAGGTCAAGATGCAACAGTGAACCGGAACTTGGTATCTCTGACGGCGACTAGGATAAGTACAGGCTGACAGGTTTGTAGGATTCAAGTACAAGCGTTAGGACAGGCTCAATTGCAATGCAGGTCAGGTACAAAATAAGCCAGCAGCCACCGACCCAACAGTTCAGGTTTGAAATGCTCTAATCGGCTCTGGGCCTTGGGCAGTCATTTTTTTCGTGCCGTCCGGTCTACTCCAGGGAGGTCACGGCTCCTGGCCGCCAGCACCTACGGAATGCGCGGCCGCTGCCGCGTGCTTTATGCGACCTGTGCTGGCCACAAGTTTAGCTTGCGCCACCTGGCGGATTGGGATGTAGTGCCACCCGGCGGTGGAGGTATCCGTTCTGGCAGTAGTTGCCTTTTTTACCTTGTCCCCTTTTTGGTTTGCCTCTTCGCTTAATGATCCTTAGGCTCCCCTCTTCCTTTCATCAGCCACTCCCCACACTGAGCTTTCAAAGATGACGCTACTTTGATAGGAATTGCTCCCCTGAGAATTTTTGCAATTTATTTCATTGTTTATTAAGTTTTGAAGATACTAACATTTGTTGTGTGTGATATGGAGCAGCATCTTCAGGCCCCCTGCACTTCCGCTGTTCTGCTCTGAAACCTGTCAGTCAACTGCTGTGTCTCCTCCCTTTGGCGCCCCCCTTGGCCCCATTCCATTACAGCCCCATGTGGCCGCCACTCATGGGTGCTGTGGCCCCGCCCACTCATGGGTGTTGTGGCCACTCGTGGTGCCTAGTCCCACCTGCTCACAGGTGCTGTGGGCCACTTGACCCCCCCCCCCCGAAAACTTGTGAAGTGGAACTCTGCCTGAAAAGGCTGTTTTCACAAGAGAGAAAGGGGCTGTAGATTCCCTTACCTTCTCTGCAGATGCAGGTCCTTCACACAGCAGAGAGGAGGAGGGACTTCCTGTCTCCCTCACACACTGAGGGAGTGAGGCTGTGCTCGCCGGCGGCACTGTGCAGGAGAAGCCTTAGGATGTCACATGTCAGCTCCAACGCATTAAATTTCTTTTTTTTTTTTTTATATGGGCTGTGGAGCATGTAGAGAGGTGGTTGATGGCTCATTTTAAAGGTATGAAACTGGCCTTTCATTTACATGAACTTGTTTGGGACCACAGTTCCCATGTAGTTATCAGAATTTACAGGACTGTGATAAAAGGTCTTCTAGACCCCTAGACCTCTTAAGGTATTAGTCACACTTTTACAGATCTAATAATGAAATATAAATTAACAATGTAAATAAAACATTTTCAGACACACCGTCTTCAGTTGTCCACTCTTCCTAAACTCACATGTGATATTAGTTTATCCATAATAATAGTCAAACACTATGGGTTATCTAGGAGTTGCAAACGTTAACTGTATATGAAACATCCAATCAAGAGTTTTCTATGGTTTACCAGTTAAAGCTACATTTGATCTGGTTTTCCAGATTTAGTATGTTGGAGAATAAGCCAAGCTTCCATGTTATAGTAGCACCCCCACCTTATGTTTTTAACACATAGCATGGGTTGGTAGGATTCCTCTTCCTCATATTAAAGCCCAGCGAAGGGGTGAGCAAAGGCTTATGTTTATATTCTATACACGTGTCTACAGTAATTAGCTGTAATGTGTTATTTGTTTTAAATTTTATTAAATAAACCACTATCTATACAGATACTGTGTAGGACCCTGACACCTTTTCCCCTTGTTTATTTCATAGCGTTGCCTTATTGTGACATACTTATGTAGAAAAATTCAAGTGCCTTTCACACATTAACATGACTGTTATGCTATAAAAGAATAGTAAGTATGCAGTTGTCTGGGAAACAGCATTTTGTTTCTTAAAAAAAACCTATAAATACTGTACAAAAAATCCCTAGTTTACATTGCATATCTAATGTGTAACATTTTCAGAATAATGAAAACCTTCTAAGTCCAACAGAGGCATGTACTAATGTTAATTTAATATCACTAGTGGGTCTTAATTAAGCAAAGTGTCTAACGCTTTATGGGGAAGACATTAGTCACTTCTCTGGCTTAAAGGATCCTGGCAATGCATTGGAGTGTTGGAAAAATACATAGTGTAATTGTGGTTTAAAGAGAAAGACAGATGTTAAAAACCTGCCTTTGGTTTATCCATGTATTGAGCCCTATGAAGACGATACATTATATGATCCAGTTTCTGTCTCCAGTCATTACATTTTACAGCTGCAGGTCATTGGTACAAATATCATCACGTTATTAGCCACTGCAGCGACAGTCATAAAAATCCCTAAGGAAACTTAAAAACTGGTAAATTTGTAACACATTTCTTATTGGATCGTCCTTTTCCCTGGTAGTATATGAGTTTTGGACGGCAGTCAAGTAGTTGCAACAATTCTTCCTAAAGTGAACGTGTTTGTAATGGGGTCACTGTATCTCTTTCCGTTTAAAAAACAAACACGTGAAAGCGTTTCCATGTATTTGGCAGATGGAAAAAACATTTTTTTTGCAGGTTAGAGTAAAATAGCATTTGCCAGAGTAATACTACCAAGCTATAACAGCTGTTCAGCTGCCAGATGATGTATTTGGGCTCCTTCCAGTATTTGTGTAATAATCATGAAAACGTGCTTTCTCTTTACTCCTGATTGCAGATCTTGATCAAGCATTCCCATATGATGTACTGTGTTTCACAACATAATCTCTACAGCGCCGCGTGTCAGGTTTTAATGTGAAATTGCGTTTTATCCCCTTTGATTGAAATGTGCATGATTAACCATGTGTTTAGTGTGTGTGTTTTATAAATAAGTTTGTCAATTATATTGCAGAGAGGTGAGAAATTGAATAGAGAAGCATTTATTTCCCTGATTTCACACATTTAAATTTTTTAGGACTTGAATATTCATTGGCACACAAAGTAGAATATTGCAGATTGCATTGTATTTAGTTTCTTATATAGTGCTTAACATATTCTGCTATGCTTTATGGTTAGCTTTACGCAGGTGCTTCTCCAAGAGCTTACAATCTAGTATCCTATCATACATGCACACAGCCATCAGTATGTCTCTGAGTTGGGAAGTACAAGAAGACATACAAAGTTCTTAAATATTGAGCCTAGAGTGAACCTAAACCTAGAGGTCATGGCTGCTAATAAAATTGAATCTGGTTTCGTTCCAGAAATGGCGGTTTTGAAAATCCGCAGATTTTTTGAACTTTACGAGACTTAAACTTTTATCGAAAATCAATTGTAAAAAAATCGAAAATTAAGTGAATTTACCTTAGGGTGTACTTTTCCTTTAAAGAATAACTGTAGAAAAGTAACTGGAGGTAGGATTGATTATTCCCACGTTCCAATGGTTTTGTTGAGGAGCTACAGCACATACAGTTTTCATCTGCCGGGTTATGCCCTGGGCCTTCCTGTATGAAAGATAGAGCTGAAGCACTCATTAAGCCTTTGTCTTTGTGGTGCTGCTCCTTATAGAAATGATATTGGGAGGAAGAATCCTACCTCCCTCCCCGGGTACTTTTATTTTAACGTTTTTTTTTTAAAAGTTTATTATGCACTATAGTTCTTCTTTAAAGGGACTGTAAACTCCCATCATCCATAAAAATAACATGTGCCATCGTTTCTATTATTCACACGGGAGGTGAGAACGCTTATTCCCACCTCCTGTGAATAATATTACGCCGGGGGACCTGGAACTTACCTTACCGCTGCTCCACTGCAGCCGCTCCTTCAAGCGGCTGCGAGTGGAGCAGCGGTAAGGTAAGTTCAGGTCCCCCGAGCGTAATATTATCACAGGGAGGTGAGATAAGCGTTCTCACCTCCCGTGAATAATAGAAACTGAGGCACATAGTTATTTTTATGGGTTTAGTGTTCCTTTAAAGGTATTTGTGTTTAAACCGATAAAAGGAACTGTCTTGCAGACAAAGATTTTCCCGTTAGTAGATGTTCTTTTAAATTTCAGGTTCTGTGTGATGGTTATTCATTCACTTGGTGTTCCAGGTTTCATCGTTGTAACATCATTTACAGCTTTCACTGGTTTCGAAGAATAATTGTTATATTTAAAAAAAAAAAAAAATATTAGAAAACCCCACTGGGATTAAGGAATAATATGGATCCGATTTAGTCGCCCTTAACATGGAATGAAAAATGGTAACTTTTGTGATGCTTTGCCTTTTAATATTGAAATTTTAGAATTTTATTAAGATCAGTGACATTTTACAGCTCTGCAAGTCGGATGAGCTTACGTTCTCCCTTTGAGACAACAAGAAGCACAATTATGGAATAAAGACGCAGTTATTTATGAAGCTCCTGTGTTGCTAGAGAGGAATAAGGTGGGGGAGATTTACCCAGAGCTTCCATCCCTCTGGGTAAATCTCTGTACACGATTCAATATCTGTTTGCGGACGTGGGTAAATCCCAAACGGGTTACGGTAACTCACAGCATGATTTTAACGCATCTATCAGCTGGTGTTAAACTTTGTGCTAAAAGTATTGTTGTGCGGTTGTGCAGTATATTTTGCGAAACCCATGCAGTTGGCACAAAGATGGAGTTAAAGTCACGCTAAACAATGTTGAATCGGTTAGCGCAACTTAAACTCCGAAAAATAGCCAGGGTAACTCTGAAACATTATCTCACAAGACAAATTCACTGGCAAACCATATGTCTTAAATAAAAAAAATCACCAGCTAAAGCAGTTTTGTCCATCTCTGTAGATTCCATTAAAGTAGAATAATCACAATAAATTCCAGGTCATCATTAATATAAGGAAAAGGACTTCTGGAAATGTTTTTTTTTTTTTATTAAAAAATATCCCTTTAAAATAGTAGAAAGTTGTTTTTACATTGTGGTATTTGCATTTTTTAAAGCATTATCTTCTCTCAAACTCCGTAATGACTGTTGCTCGGGAGACTCTGTGGCTTTCCTCCAAGATAACGTCTAATACAAGTTTGTGTATTTTGGGGAGAGAAAAAGAATTGAGATTGATTACTATCATCAACCAGTATGTTCATTATACTATTTCCCCTGTGGATGTATTGGCATCAATAGCATAGATACAGAGCAGCAGGTTGCCTGGCATCACAAGTGGCAGAATCTCGGCTGGAGCATCTGCAGTGTACAGAGGAAGAATGCGTTTCATTGCCATTGAAACTCCCTACAATCACTGTTTCTAAGACATTTACATTGACATACCTGTTAGACAGGTATCATGAGTAGGATAAAATGTTTGAACTATATGAAAGTCTTTATGTAACCACTGTTCTGTGAAATGAAACTATACTGCGTGGCAGAAATCATTATGAATAGATTAAAAAATTAATTGTTCATTCGCTGGCTTTATATTTGGCTTGATGTCTGTAGGAATATTTTTCTCTGAATTAGGCCCAGTTAGCAGAGGCAGTGAGTATTGATTTTATGAGAGTAAATTAAACTTCCCTGATTGTGACTGCACACTCTGATCTAATGAAAATAAATATTGAAATATATTTAAATAGAATCAGGCTAAAATGCTAGAATTCGACTTTTCACTAATTTACTTTCTCCTGGAGAGGAAGTTGGTCTCACGAGTGCCAAAATCTGGGGCAGAGTTTAGGCCAAGCTAGGGTTGGACAGCACTGGGACTGGACAGTGCCATAACAATTTTTTAACCCCACAACCAGGACCCCCCATAAAGCCATTTTCACAAAACCTGGTCCCCGGCACTTCTGATATTTACCACAAAGTCTACCGGTCCCAAGACATCTGTCATGGCCTTGATGGTGATGTAATGACCAATGACTTGAAAAGACTGTACAAGCTTTGATAAATGCAAAAAAAAAAGCAAATGGGATTTGCAAAAATAGCTTAATGCAGGTCCTGTTTATGAGGTTACAAATTAGTTAGGGGTTAACATGCCCTTTAAATTCCATTTCCTGGGAGTAGGTAGGAAATTATATGCTGTCTTTGTTTTGTTAAAAACACTGCTCGTGTTATTCACAAGTAACACTACTTTATGCAGTCACCATGCGGTTTCAAAACAAATGTTTAGGAAGAAATTACTTGATTAGAATTACCTTACACATCCTTTAGCATTAAATCGATTATTTGTGGTATAGTATTAATGTTTGTGCGGTATAGTATCAATGTTATATGCGGTATAGTATTAATGTTTATCGCGGTATAGTATCAATGTTTATATTGGTATAGTATTAATGTTTATCTGCGGTATAGTATCAATTTTTTATATTCCATATGTATCAATGTTTATATGCGGTATAGGATTGATATTTATATATTGTATAGTATCGATGTTTATATGCAGTATAATATCATGTTTATATGCAGTATAGTATCAGATGTTTTTGCAGTATAGTATCGATGTTTATATGCAGTATAATATCGATGTTTATATGCAGTATAATATCGATGTTTATATGCAGTATAGTACGATGTTTATAGCGGTTATGTATCAATTTATATGCGGAACAGTATCGATGTTTATATGTGGTATAGTAATAATGTTTATATGAGGTATAGTATTAATGTTTATATGAGGTATACCGTATATACTCGAGTATAAGCCAAGGTTTTTAGGTTTAAAAATTAACCTAAAAACCTTGACTCGGCTTATACTCGAGTCAGAAGAAACTTACCTTGAATCCAGAGGCAGCCGCGAGTCCGGCCGGCAGTTCCCAGTAGTTCCTCGCGGTTGCGCGATGACGTCATCACGCACGCTGGCGGGAGTGACGTCATCGCGCAGCCGCGAAGCAGTAATGGACGCCGGCGGACTCGCGGTTGCCTCTGGATTGAAGAGAGAGAAAAAATGAAGACCAGGTACAGGTAAGTGAGCTGGGGGGGGACTGGGGGGAGGGCTGGGGGTACTGGGGGGAGGGCGGGAGGGACAGTAAGCCATGCAGACACCCACATTATCTTTTACTATAGGTGGTTGGAACTACAACTCCCAGGCAACCAAGCATGCTGGGCTGGGAGTTGTAGTTTCCAAACATCTACAGTGGAAAGGTATTAGGGTGGGGGACAGTATGCCATACAGTAACCCCCAATACCTTTCTACTATAGGTGGTTGGAAACTACAACTCCCAGCAACCAAGCATGCTGGGAGTTGTAGTTTCCAAACATCTACAGTGGAAAGGTATTAGGGTTACTGTATACCCTCGGCTTATACTCGGGTCAATCATCTTTTCTATTTTTTGAGGCAAAAATGGGTGCCTCGGCTTATACTCGAGTCGGCTTATACTCGAGTATATACGGTAGTATTAATGTTTATATGAGGTATAGTATTAATGTTTATATGAGGTATAGTATTAATGTTTATATGAGGTATAGTATTAATGTTTATATTCGGTATAGTATTAATGTTTATGCGGTATAGTATCGATGTTTATATGCGGTATAGTATCAATGTTTATATGCGGTATGGTATTAATGTTTATATACGGTATGGTATTGATATTTATATTCGGTATCGTATTAGTGTTTATATGCGGAATAGTATTGATGTTTATATGTGGTATAGTATTGATGTTTATTAATTTGGCTTGAAGAGCCAAATTACTGTTCTTTCTATTTCTTCTTCTTTTTCTTCCGTTTTGTTCTTCCGCTTTTTTGGACTGTATCTTCTCCCAGTTTTTGAGCTAGAGACATGAAATTCGGTACAGACGAATTTATTCCTTTCTAGCTAAGGAATCCGCGGAAGCATTTCGGCATTATTGGTGAATTCCAGGACTTTTCCCCATAGACTATAATGGTAACAATCCTCAAATGTGGATATTTCAAAACAGTTTGTTTCATGGTCATAGACACAAACGGTGATACCCCCAACCCCCCAAACAGACAAAGGTACACCCACCTACTGGCCCACCTACTGGCCTACCTTTCCATTCCCCGTGGAAGCCATACTTAAAGGGTAACTATAGTCAGAAAACTAATTTTGATCAATCATCAATAAAAGTTTTATTATGTATGTCCATATCAATAATTATATGGACATACATGCAAAACACATACCCCTAACCTCACACGGGAACACACACCTACTGACCTACCCTTCCATTTTCATGACAGTCATACTTAAAGGGTAAATAAATTTAAAAAAATAATTTTGATATATCCTCAATAATAGTTTTATGGTTGTAAAAACAAAAAAGACATACCCCAACCTCACATGGGCACACCAGCCTACTGACCTACCCTTCCATTTTCATGGCAGCCATATTTAAAGGGCATGTCCACCCCCAAAACTACATTTTAACCCACTACTGGCCCCACTGTGTAGTGTTGTTAAATCCTTACCTTACATCCCTGCTTCAAATGGCTACCCTGCAATGTCACTACAAAGTCCTAAAAAGTTAACAACAGGAGCCTGGCTGTGTCCATATAGGTCTCTGCCTCCTGTCTCTCCTCCAGGAGAAGTTTGCATCTACTCTTTACTTTCACGCAACAACAAAATAAATTGTCTGATTGAAGTCATTTTCCCATAACCGGTAATATGATTATTCTATCCAATGAAACGTCCCTTACAGATTACCAGGTCAGTGGAGCCATAGAATAAAGAGCATGTTAGTTAGTGTAATTGGCATCTAATACCAAACGGATTCCTGCTACATCGTATGGCAGTTATGGTTATGTCTTGCCGACTACAAAAATTCACAGTTGGTATTTAATAAACTATTCACTAGAACACATGCAAAGAAATACACTGTATAAAGGGTAAGACCCTATACCGTCAGTCTGGTCTTAATTGTAAACTTCTGTAACAAAGTGCGCACCTTTAATGAGCAGCCAATAGAAAAAATCTACCCACCACCAGAAATCTACCTACCAATGATATTGATTTAAGTGATGCGACATTATAACACATTTCATTTAGGAAGGGGAAGGGAAGGAGCCTAAAAACCTTTTTCACATTTCTGCAACAATGTGAAAGTTATTTCAACCCCTTAACAGTTATAATTAAAAATTGAAACTAAATAAGGAGGGTGCATCAACCCTCCTTATTTAGTGACCATGATCCCTTGCGTCTAACTAAAGCGAAGGATTATGGGGACGGACACTCAAACAGATCATTTTTCTTGTAAGTGCTTTAGAATAGTGTTAAAGGACAAAGAGTAACGGATAAACAACTGTCAGTTCAAGCAAACCCTAATTAGCTGCACAATGAACGGTTATACATTCACAGATTCATTCCCAAAGTGAACTTATGCTTGCCGAATGTTAACCGCAGAATTTTGTTGGTGTACGGCACTAAACGATTGACGCCATGTTATTGGGGCTGAGAATCTCGATCCAGTAGCCATCGGGGTCTTGAATAAAAACCAAGCCTTTCATTTTACCTGAAAAATGAAACACAAAGACAAACATTTGTAAAACACGACACAAAGGGTTACCAATACCCCGTGGCAAATCGTGGGAAACTTTACCCAATGGCGTTCCACATGCAGTTTGATAGGTTAAACATAGTACATGTAATTACATAATTCGCTATCCAATGTGCAAGTACAATATTATGTGATTAGTATCGGTAATAATCTTGCCACATCCTGGATTTACCGGTTTAACCAACAATATAAATGGAGATATTGGTAATAATTGCAGGACAGCATTAAGATACCCTTGTAATAGAGTTACAACCTTTTTTGGAAATCCTATTATGTGAGGAATGTAAAACAAGGATAAGCATATAGGGTGAAATATAAACGTAAAGTAATAAAAACAACAACATAGTAAACATTAGAGAACTGTAAATAGGACATAATTAGTGAAAGTAATTAGTTGGATACAGACAAGGTACAAGCAGTCAGGGACGGGGGAAGTGGGAATGGATCAAACATATTCCTGATAGTGGCTGAGGAATCCCATATCCCTATTTAAACCAGTTTGTTTAGTGTTAAATAAGAGGATCATTCGAAGTTCAAAGGTTTTCCTTTCCTGGTTGTTTTTAAATTGTCCTTTAAGTATCAATATTGAGAGGTCCATGTCAGAATGATTAGGAAGTGTAAAATGGTGTCTGACTGGTGTGCAGGTTGTGTTGTTATCCTGGAAATTGGGTTTAATTTTATGAATTTTTAGAGTGTCTGTGGTTATTCATTCTCTGGCGTAATTTTTGTCCTGTTTCCCCAATATAATGTGCATTGGGACACTTGTTACATTGGATCATGCAAACTACATTCCTGGATGCGCAGCAGTATGATCTTTTAATGGTGAAGGTGCCTTTATCATGTGCTATGTTGGTTGATTCATTGATATGATTACATACTTTACATTTCTTGTAATTGTGAGAAGCAGACATCCAAGATGTGGACAGGGTCTATCTAGGAGCTGTCCAGCTCTGCCATGGTCACTCCAACCCCCCTGATTGTCTACCCACAGTTTTGGTAAGTTAAGTCTATATAAACACACTGCTGCTGTTCATTGGCTCCTCCTACAGCTCTCAGACAGGGACCTTTAACTTTAAGCCACCCCCCTTACTATATTATTCATGTCATTCCTAATGTGTCAAGGCTTGTTGCACTTATATCAATTTATACTTGATTCATATATATGCTTTCTTAACCAATGTATGAAATTGTATTTAATTTAATTTTTATCTATCTGTATAATGGCTTGCATTTCTTGTTTGTATACTCTGTATTTTTTAATGTACAGTGCTGCGTACCCAAGTGGTGCTTTATAAATAAAATTATACATACATACATGTCATTGCACCTTAGGCTATGTGCTTGTATCAATACAAACTGTGCAGTGATGGATCATAGCTCCACCCCTTTTTGCAAATAGCTAGTCATGATGCCATAACTCACTATCAGGGTTATTCAATAAAAGTTGTTATCGTTAAAAATGGTGCTAATTTTGCCCCAAACAATCAGATGTTAGCTTTCAAATGTTAAAGAAGAAAAAAAAATTAGCACCACTATAAACGATAAGAACTTTTATTGAATCTCCCTGTGTGTCTTAATTTTTTTTTTTAATTTTTTTTTATTATAATACTTGGGCAGCACGGTGGCTCAGAGGTATGCTGATGCCCTGCAGCACTGGGGTCCTGAGTTCGATTCCATCCTCAAACCACATCTGCATGGAGTTTGTTTGTTCTCCCCATGCTTGCGTGGGTTTCCTCCAGGCACTCCGCTTTCCCCCACAATCAAAAACATATAGCAGCTCTGGTCCTTGTGGTGCATACCCCCCTTGGACACATCTGCAATTGAGTTTGAATGTTCTCCCTGAGCTTGAAGTGGGTCTCCACGTTTCCTACGGGTACATCGGTTCCCTTCAAGTAAAAACGTTCTTAAATGGGTTGTCACATTGGTGAAAGCTGGTGAGTCAATCACTTAATAAACCAAAGCGGGTTGTCCCATTGGCGAATGCTGGTGAGTCAGTCACTTCCAAAAATTTTTTGGACGCATACAATCAATCAGTATGTCTTTATGGTCTCCAAGCTTTAGAAGGAGGATTCCTAAATACAGATAAGCAAGAATAGGAGATGACCAACCATAATGGTCAGGTCCCCATCATAGGCCATTCCCCCATTAACAAAGGCTGTGGCCCGCACTGTAAAGATGATGAGTTAGATGTGCTTATGTCAAAGCCGTATGCAGCTCTGCCTTTTTTTCATTTGTAAATATGAATGAAATAACTAAAAGCCAGTCAACTTAAAGGTTCGTACACATGTGTGTCCCGACCCGCGACGCACGATGTGTACGAACGTTCGTTTCGGCCGATAATCGGCCCGTGTGTAGATTATTATTATTTATTATTATTACAAGTCCGGGCGGATCTCCGAACTTGTGCTTGCGTGGGTCTCCTCCGGGCACTCTGGTTTCCCCCACAATCATAAAGACATACTGATAGGTTGTATGTGTTAAATATGATTAGATTGTAAACTCTTCGGGGGCAGGGCCTGATGTGAATATATACATGTAACTGTAAAGCGCTACGGAAGATGTTGGCACTATATAAATCCACAATAATAATAATAAATTAACGAACGTTCACCGTTAATGTACGATCACTGCTGTCATTCTTTACGAATAACATGCAGTATCGATAATTTGCAATACCGCGAGTTTATAAATATGGCCCCAAGAGTCTTTAGCACAATCTTTATAATTGCATCGGGAGGAATATATACCACAACAGCCAGTAAACCCATGCGGAATATATGACCGAGTATTCCATGGAACAGAAAGAAGTTCCAATAGGTGAATCGGCACACCAGTTGGTGTTTATGAAAAGACATAGATGACCACCTCTGTTTTTTCTACAATAAGTAGGTGACCTATCAGCTCTAAAGAAAGCCCAGCCATCCAAAAAACATCAAAATGATGCTTTGAATTTTCTTAGTAAGCCAGGTTTTTATAAATATTGGGATATTGCAATATCTGTAAGAATAGTTGATGTTTAATATAACTTCATCCATATTATTGGAAAGTGACTGGACATTAGATTCTAGGTTGGTAAGGCCAAAAGCGAATCTTGTACCAGCCCTTTATCCCCTCCTCTGCCTACGATTCCTCTTGGAGCTGCGATGCAGCTTTTGTAAGTCTGGTACTTCTGATACACCCTTGAATAAAGACATTTGTCCATTTAGTCCAACCTACTCATCAATACCCACATTTCTTGCCTTACAGTTGATCCAGAGGAAGGGAAAAAAAATATGGAGGGGGAAAAAAATCCCTTCCTGACTCCAAGTGGCAATCGGAAATATCCCTGGATCAACTCTGCTTTATGTATCAATACCAGTAACCTGCAATATTCTTTGCTTTTAGAAACTCATGCAGCTGTGATATCTGTATGCTTGCTATTTTATTATGAGAAAAGTTTTAATTCTTAAAGGACCAAAAAAAAATAAAAAATTCATAAAGTTTGAATAGCATTGTAATCTGCTGCTCTGCTACGTGGTCACCCTGAATATCATGGGCTTGCAAAGTAAATGCATCTAATTTGCAAGACGTAATGTAAAATCTGACTGTTGGCTGCCATAAAAAGATGGCTGTAGCTGTTCTGTTATTCATGAATGAGGAATATTGAATGACTTTCTCTTTCAGGCAAGAAAACAAAACCAAAATCCAAAGCTTTTTATGATCCAGATGATGTTGCATGATTGTTCTTCGAGCTTTAAAACCAGAAATATGTACATCACCGGATTCAAGAGAGGATGGTGCAACCTCTGATAAAATGAACCAAAAGCCAGAAGGAGACCCACACTTCAGCAATTCAGATTCTGCACCAGCAAGGCCAACACTGATAAATGTAGAGGATGATAGCAAGGAGCTCTCAGAACCCAATGATGATAAGGAGGGCTCCCTTGGTCAATGCTGTTCAAAGCTGGAGCTTCTCTCTGCTTTTCCCAATATTTCTGGATTGATTTCAGAACTGCAACTCATTGATTGGGATGCAACCTCTTTTAGCAAGTCTCCCCAACAAGAAACCCATATCAAAGTCTGTAAAACGGCAGATGAATTTAAAGACTGTTTTGCTGACAAGCCAACTACTGTAGACTTAATACCAGAGGATAGAAAGGAATTGCATAAGGTGCAAGATAAGTCCCAAAAAAGTTCTTTAAACAAAGCTGATGTAAAAGTCTTGCAAAATCTCCCGCTTAAAGCAAGAATTCTTTTAAAGGACACTATCTAAATCACACACATACTGACCTACCCTTCCATTTCCATGGCAGCCATACTTAAAGATTAGTCAAAAAAGCAAATTTTGTTCAATAATCAAAAAAGTTTGTTTTTTTTACTTCCAACCTGACACAGGTACACACACCAACTGACCTACCCATCCATTAATGTAACAGCCATATTTAAAGGGTAAGTTAAAAAAACAAAAATGTCCTCATCCCCATTATTTAGTTTTAAAATCTGCAGCACAAACACACACATTCCCTTCCAAAATGCAGCCTTTCAAGCCGAATTCAAAGTTTATACTTTCTCTTTCTAGTATAAGATATAATATCGATGTTTATATGCGGTATAGTATTAATGACTATATAAGATATAATATCGATGTTTATATTCTGTATAGTATTAACGACTATGTAAGATATAATATAGATGTTTATATGCAGTATAGTGTAGATGTTTATATATGGTATAATATCAATGTTTATTTGCAGTATAACATTTTGTCTGTGAAGTTTAATTCAAAGTTTGGGAACTTTTTCTGGAGTCTATGAAGTTTCTCATGAGGTTTGGTCTTTCAGCCTGAAGTTTATTAATTTCTGGCCAAGTGTTCTGAAAATCCCCCTTGTGCTGCTTTTAGTTTTTGATCTCTTTGGCCTTATAAACCTGTACATATTGGTATTGATGTGCCCAGAAAATGTAGTGGTTTCAAAATCAATGTCACCTTAAAGAAATCCCTTCTGTTTACTTTACACTTTTACCAAATCTAATAGATCGGGCAAATTAATGTCATAAAAATTTACCAGAATAAATTGAATAACATAAAGAGATTAAAAAGATCCTACATTAAAAACGTGAAGAAAACTGTATAGACACCTGGCCTAGCAGAAACTTGGCTTAATGCTTAATTCAGTTAGCTATTTTTGTACTTAGGGATAGGCCCCACCATGCTCAAAATGTGCGCACACTATCTGCGCTGTGGTTCGTTTAACAACACAAGATCATATGTTCATCATATGTTCATCATATGCGTTGACATTTAATTTAATTTAAATGTAAAATGGAAGCACATGTACTAACAAGCATAAGCCCCTCCAAAAATCGTAACGCAATCTTTTGATTGGTACAGTGGGGTCTTACCCTGAATTTTCATGGTTATGCCCAGAAAAATGTCACGGTAATCCTCACTCCCTAATCCTTATTTTGTTTAATTATTGCCATTAAAAATAGGTTGTTAGCCTATCTGATAGAAAAAGTATGCCATTCATTTAATTACATCATAGCCAAATTATAAAAGCATATAAACATTATTATATATATTTTAATAAATATATAATGTATGTTTAATATATATATATATATATATTTATATATTATATATTATATTATTATATATAAGAGAGAGGTTCAGGTCCATGGACTAAAAAAGTCTTTGTTGTGAGATAGTAGGCCAAAGCAACCTACGCGTTTCAGCCCGACGCTACTGATGACGGCCCAGTAGCGTCGGGCTGAAATGCGGAGTTGCTTTGGCCTACTATCTCACAATAAAGACTTGTTTAGTCCATGGAGTGCACCTGAACCTCTCTTATTGGATATTCTGCTGGCAGACCCTGGCAATTGTCTGGCAACGGAGTGCATCGGATCCCTACCTTCATTATATATATATATATATTAATATATATATATATATAAATATATATATATATATATATATATTATATATATATATATATATATTGGCATCTTAAAGAGGAGTTAAGGATTAAACTATTTTTTTTTAATTTATAGACTAAAGTCTAATTAAAATACAATTTACTTTCCCTTCTAAGAAGAAGTTATAAGTGTGTATAATCAGTAAAATCTTTTCTACAGCAAGCCGTTGCTTTCTCACCTATCCTCTCTCACAGCCGTACTCAGTAGTGTTCACACAAACCAAGAGCAAGCTTCTTTGTTTTTCTCTGCTTAAAGGGTATGTCCACCCTTCTAAAAATTTTTTTACATAACATTCCCGTCCCCCCAGCACCAACCGCTATATTTGTATTATCAGAAAATGCCCCAAACTTTACTTACCTTCCCTCTTTCCTCCGCCGCGCTGCCAGGCCCTCTGCTTGCGAGACAATGCAAGCAGAGGGGCGGGACCGGCAGTCGCATCTGTGATTGGCTGAGCGGCAGCCTATCACGGACGCGGCTGCCGGGAGTTCAGTGCGGCGGAGGAAAGAGGGAAGGTAAGTAATGTTTTGGGCATTTTCTGATAATACAAATACAAATATAGCGGTTGGGGCTGGGGGGACAGGGGGAATGTTATGTAAAAAGATTTTTACACTAGGGGGAGTGAATCCTAATCGGGAGGGAGGGGGAGAAGGGCTGCAGTACGCATGCCATACTTCTCCCGGAGGCCAGATAGGAGGCAGAGTCCTATATGGACTCTGCTATCCTCCTGGTGGGCAGTTTTTGGGACTTTGGGGGGGACTACAGGAGAACCATATGGAGCTGGGATGTGAGGTAAGGATTAAACTACACTACACAATGGGGCCAGTAGTGGGGGGGATTATAGTTTTGGGGGTGGACATGCCCTTTAATGGAGAAACGAAGTAAGAAAAGGGTTGTAATCTGCCTACTCTATTGAATGTGTTTAGCCTGAGCTTTTCCTTTAATCAATAAAGTTTTTTCAATGTTATATTGCTGATAAAAGCTCCACTCTTTGTGTTAATTGTAATTTGGCCTGTTGACAGTAAAGCTAAGTAAAAATAATTAGATAAATGTCGGAGGAAACTCCTAATGAATAGCCGCTTCATCCAACAATTTTAAGGCGGCCCGTAGCAAATTTTCCTTGAGTGGAATGCTTGAGGGGCGACTGAGTGTTGGTGACGAGGATCACACGTGTATGGGCCCTCGGACGATAGTTGTTTGATGATCCGCCCATACACATGTGGTGGGCCCTTGGGCATCTGTAAATTTGTCGAAGTCAAACGCAAAGTGATTCTTACTGTTCTCCCATGTAATATAAGAAAAGAAAGGGAAATCAGGGGCACTATATTGCCCTGTTATATAACAGGGGAGGATGCCTTGCGGGAACAAATCCACACAATAGATACAAATAAATAATCACAAAATAGAGGTATATAAGTTTCTCCTGTATATAAAGTAGCTGGTACACAACTGGAGATAGCAGTGGCAGACTGTCCTAACACGTTTCGCATCAGGGGAGTCTGTCACTGCTATCTCCTAGTTGTGTACCAGCCGCTTTATATACAGGACAACCTCATATACCTCTATGCTGCACTTTGAAAGGGGCTACCCTGACAGGGACAGATGAGTTTAAGATTTAGTACCATCTGATATACAGTATATAGCACTTTACTTATCTTGACTCTATGTAGGTTGCTCTGATATAGGTTTTTGGTACAATTTATAACTAATGAGTTATGCTATATGTTACTGGTAATAGCTATGTTTTTGTATATACTATTTTATTTTAAATGTTTTTAAATCTTTTTCCTTGTACCTAGTATATTACTATCCCCAATACCATTTATTAATAAAGGGATTTTATCTATACTGTGGTGGGCTGCGGGCGATTATTTCTTTGTTCTCCCATGTAATGGGAGTTCTCCGGATTGCTCCCCTCTCCATTGAAAAAAGGCAGCCTGCTCGCTCTCTGACGAGCAGCAAGTCTGTACAGAAATCTTGAGATTATTTACTTTGGAATAATTGTTACAAAGACTGTTATCTATGGTTGGTACTTAAAGCCTTGTACACTTATAAGATTTGTCTGCAGATGCGACCGGGGAACATTCAAAGACCAAATGTTTTTGTGAACAATCTTCTGCGTGGCAGCTCCCGTCTGTGTTGTTTGTGATCTGTCCTGTCTTTATCTTACGTGTACAAGTCTTAACTCTTAAATATAACAATTACATACTGTACATAATTATTTGTGTTTTCATCTTTTGTCATCCTTGTATGACCGTTTGTATTCTAATATTGTACAGCGATGTGTCCCCAAGGGGCGCTATATAAATAAACGTATACATATGTACAAGTGTAAACAGATAAAATATTTGTCCAACCACAAAATACATCAAAACTATATTCATATAGGACTCAAAAAGAGGGGGATTAAATACAATATTATATAAAATCCATAAATGCAGGTGGTTGTTAATTGTTAAGATAAACACTCACTCTAACTTGAAGATGGTCTGGGTGCCTTTCCCCAGACCTGTCACTATATATGTTTGTCCAACAAGGTTAGTATGGAGTATATAAATATATCAGCTTCCTGCTCTTAGTCATAGGGGTGAATAAGTGCAGCAAGCTTGAAACGCGTCAGGGAGTCCTGGATATGTTCATGTTCAAGTTATTGAAGTAAAGTTGTGTTCACCTGTTTGATTTGTAGGCTTGGTGTGTGTTTTCTGGTGTGTGCCATTGTCTCACTTAGTGGGAAGTTTGTGAAAATAGAGGATAAAACAGTATCATCTGTTTACATTTGTAAGTATGCATACATTTATTTATATATGTATGTGGGGGAGAACAAACAGCGGCTGCACCAACGTTTGGCTCAGCACAGAAGAGCCAATTTCTTGGGTCAGGACTCAGCCGTGTACCTGCATCTTAAGGAAAAAGGACATACCTTTTGAAGATTGTGTTGTCAACATCTTGGCGAAGGAACATGACTGGTTCAAGAGAGGTGTCAAGAAGGCCATTTATATAAAAATAAAGAAACCAAGCTTGAATAGAGGTGGGGGGGTTCGACACGAACTGTCTGCCATGTATAATACTGTTTTGACACCTTACCCTGGGCGTTCCTATAACACCTCTTAGCCACAATGCAATCATGCCTTGCATTCAGAAGGTCCCTGGCTGTCATTTGCTAATTGGGACTTTCCAGGGTACATAATTGCCAACAGATTCTTCTACAAGTCATTCTAAATTGAGAGATCCAGTCGGATGACTAGCGAAACGTCTTCAAGAAATAAACTTTAAGTCCAGTTGATCTAGCTGTATGCAACAGATATACCATGACCTCGATGAATGAATATTACAGATATACCATGACCTGGATGAATGAATATAACAGATAAACCATGACCTGGATGAATGAACATAACCGATATACCATGACCTGGATGAATGAATATTACAGATATACCATGATCTGGATGAATGAATATAACAGATATACCATGACCTGGATGGATCAACATTACAGATATACCATGACCTGGATGAATCAACATTACAGATATACCATGACCTGGATGAATGAATATTACAGATATACCATGATCTTGGATGAATGATATAACAATATACCATGACCTGGATGGATCAACATTACAGATATACCTGACCTGGATGAATCAACATTACAGATATACCATGACCTGGATGAATGAATATTACAGATATACCATGACCGGGATGAATGAATATACAGATATACCATACCTGGATGAATGATATTACAGATATACCATCATGACCTGGATAATGAATATTACAGATATACCATGACCTGGATGAATGAATATACAGATATAACCATGACCTGGATGAATGAATATTACAGATATACCATGACTTGGATGAATGAACATTACAGATATACCATGACCTGGATGAATGAATATTACAGATATACCATGACCTGGATGAATAATATTACAGATGTACCATGACCTGGATGAATGAATATTACAGATGTAACCATGACCTGGATGAATGAATATTACAGATATAACATGACCTGGGAAGGAATAATACAGATGTACCATGACCAGGATGAATGAATATAACAGATGTACCATGACCGGATGAATGAATATTACAGATGTACCATACCTGGATGAAGAATATTACAGATGTACCATGACCTGGATGAATGAATATTACAGATGTACCATGACCTGGATGAATATATACAGATGTACCATGACCTGGATGATGAATATTACAGATAAACCATGATCTGTATGAGATGATATTACAGATATACCATGATCTGGATGAATGAATATTACAGATATACCATGACCTGGATGGATGATATTACAGATGTACCATGACCTGGATGATATTACAGATGTACCATACTGGTGATGAATATTACAGATATACCATGACCGGATGATAATATTACAGATATACCTGACCTGGATGGATGAATATTACAGATATACCATGATTGAATGAATGAATATTACAGATATACCATGACCTGGATAATGAATATAACAGATGTACCTGACTGGATGAATGAATATTACAGATGTACCATGACCTGGATGAATGAATATTACAGATGTACCATGACCTGGATGAATGAATATTACAGATAACCATGATCTGTATGTGAATATTACAGATATACCATGATCTGGTGAATGAATATTACAGATATACCATGACTGGATGAATGAATATTACAGATATACCATGATCTGGATGAATTAATATTACAGATGTACCATGACCTGGATGGATGAATAATTACGATATGACCATGACCTGGTGGATGAATATTACAGATTACCATGACCTGGATTGAATCAGAATTACAGATATACCATGACCTGGATGGATGAATATTACAGATATACCATGACCTGGATGGATGAATATTACAGATATACCATGACCTGGATGGATGAATATTACAGATATACCATGATCTGGATGAATGAATATTACAGATATACCATGACCTGGATGAATGAATATTACAGATATACCATGACCTGGATGAATGAATATTCAGATATACATGACTTGGATGAAGAAACATTACAGATATACCATGACTGGATGAATGACTATTACAGATATACCATGCCTGGATGAATGAATATTACAGATTACCATGACCTGGATGAATGAATATTACAGATGTACCATGACCTGGATGAATGAATATTACAGATATAACATGACCTGGATGAATGAATATTACAGATTTACCATGACCAGGTGAATGATATAACAGATGTACCATGACCATGATGAATGAATTTACAGATGTACCATACCTGGATGAATGAATATTACAGATGTCATGACCTGGATGAATGAATATTACAGATGTACCATGACCTGGATGAATGAATATTACAGATGTACCATGACCTGGATGAATGAATTTACAGATAACCATGATCTGTATGGATGAATATTACAGTATACCATTCTGGATGAATGAATATTACAGATATACCATGACCTGGATGGATGAATATTACAGATGTACCATGACCTGGATGGATGAATATTACAGATGACCATGACCTGGAGGGATGAATATTACAGATATACCATGACCTGGATGATTAATATTACAGATATACCATGACCGGATGATGAATATACAGATATACCATGACCTGGATGAATGAATATTACAGATATACCATGACCTGGATGAATGAATATTACAGATGTACCATGACCGGGATGAATGAATATTACAGATGTACCATGACCTGGATGGATGAATATTACAGATGTACCATGACCTGGATGAATGAATATTACAGATAACCATGATCTGTATGGATGAATATTACAGATTACCATGATCTGGATGAATGAATATTACAGATATACCATGATCTGGATGAATGAATATTACAGATATACCATGATCGGGATGAATGAATATTACAGATTGTACCATGACCTGGATGGATGAATATTCATGTACCGACCTGGATGGATGATATTACAGATGTCCTGACCTGGATGAATGAATATTACAGATATCCATGACCTGGATGGATGAATATTACAGATATACCATGACCTGGATGAATGAATATTACAGATATACCATGATCTGGATGAATGAATAAACAGATATACCATGATCTGGATGATGAATATTACAGATATACCATGATCTGGATGAATGAATATTACAGATATACCATGATCTGGATGAATTAATATTACAGATATACCATGACCTGGATGAATGAATATAACAGATATACCATGATCTGGATGAATGAATATTACAGATATACTATGACCTGGATGAATAAGAAACTTCACAAGCAATAAATAATGAGATTTTTCTTTTTGCTATTAGAATTTATTTTGCGACGTTTCCCTTAGTTTGAAAGACAAGCCCTCAAGCAGTTGCACATCATGGAGAATATGTTTTTTTAATTGATAACTTAGCACATCTGCATGGATTGAGCACTACGGCAGTGCTGACATACAATATGTAGAATAAGAAAAGAGGTTGTAATGCACAGGCCCGTTGTCCATTCTCCGAAGCAGATGGCTGTTACAGTTGTGTGTCACTTCCTCATTACATCCTCTTAAGATTAGTAGCTGTGTGTCCAGATGGGCCTTGAAGCACAGCTGTGGAAGAAAGGAAAATAAATGAAACCTGAATGCTGATATTTATTTATTTATTTTTAAGACACAAATGTGTTTGCAGAGCCTGTAATGACATTTCTCTTATAAAGATGCTTTTTTCTTACCTCTGTAAATAAAATAACCTCTTAAAATTTCCTCTTTCACGTGAGTACAAGTATTTATTAGAAATGTCCATGTCCTTCTAGATATCAGGCAGTAAGATAATGCTGCAGGGGAATATATTGTATGTAACCCACAATGCCAGGGTTATATTTACAGCTATGTGGAAATCCCAGTAGACTGTTAACTAATACAGTAAATAATTCATTGTCAATGTTTTATTAAGCTCCCAATGGTGAACTGAAGGTCTTTAATCTTTCCCCCAAATTGTTATAATGCATTTCTTAGTATGAGGCTGTTTGTTTCTCCCTAATCCACGTGGGTTTCCTCTGGGTCCTCCAGAGGGCAAACCCCTCAGTTTGTGCTTTGTAGGCTCCTCAAAGCAGGCCTGATGTGAATGGATAAAATATTTATAAAGCACTGCGTAATAAAAGAAAATAAATGCATATATACATACAGCATTATATATGTTAGTTCCATGACCTTATGGAAGCACAAGTGGGGGCAGTTTTGCTCTGATGAACTGTTTGTTACTAAAACTTTTTTTATTTTGTTGTATACATTTAAACAAACAACGAAACCTTGAAATAGCTGTTTTATAATTTAACATTATTTTATCAACTAACCATCCATTCTCCTAAAGAAAGAGTATAGCTAAATCCTTAATGGCTTCACATGCTCTATAGACACCTAAAGCAGCCCAATCCATGGAACTAGAAGGGTTTCATATGCAGACACAGGCCAGATTCAACTCATTTGCATCAGGCCAGCCCATTTTGGCCCACCCTTAGGCCACATGTAGCTAATAATAAGCCACATAAATTGTGAACCCCAGACCTGAGATCTACAATGGTGTATCAAACTGGGCTTGTGGTAATTTAAGCCAAGTAGGTCTTCGTTTATATTGCAGACATTGAATGAGTAGAGCTGCTATGGTAATAACTATGAATATGGTTGTGTATGTTTAAGTCCTCACCCTGGGTACTGTTATATAAATATATATTTGTATACTTATTTGCTCTACAGAAAATGTGATATTAAATTGTATAGAAGTAGTTTGAATTAATAGAAATGTCTTCTCTTTAACCTTATCTTGTTTTATAATTTTATCCTTTAGGAGGTGTTCCTGGTCATCGTCGCCATCTTGGTTTTTCTCTTTGCGTTTTATGCTTTCTTCTACCTTAACATGACTGAATCAGCAGACTCCGACGACGACTCCAATAACTAGCAGATTCCAGTGATCTGTCAAAGCATTTTAAGGGGACCATAGATGAAATCAATAATAATTGAAATGATTTTTGCACATCATCTCCGTACTGTTTTCGCAATGCAATAATGATGAATTGTTTTGATATTCAGTTTCTTACAGTCTTAATTCAAAGATTCGCCCCTACTATGTACTGGATTATCATGAGCTAATATAATGTTGTTAATTTAATAAATATGGGATAATAATTTTATACATTTAGGTTTTTCTACTTGGTCCTACCTGACCTACTTTTAAATTTTCTCCACCTGCTATGACCTTCCAATTTATCTTTTGTTAAAATTCATTAAATTCCTGTTTTTACTTACTTTGCATTCCATTTTTTTGTGATATTCCTTCAAGCACATTGTTAATACGTTTATTAAGATCTTGTATTTTAAGACCATATGTGAGTCGCACAATGTCTCTTTATTGGCTTTTTTTCCTTATCATTAAAAGGGACCTTGTATAAGTGTGTTACATTTTGCTTCTGTTTTTGTTGTTATAGAAAATAGTCATGTAGGTGTGTTTTATATTTTCAATGGAAATCAATAAAAATGTTTAATTTTTACAGTTATTGTTTATTTATAAAACTGTTATGTATGAATATTTTTGCACATGCACAGTTTAAAACAGATCCCTAGTTACACTAATGGCCACTCCAGCTCCACCCCCCCTGGCAAATTGCAGAATGTCTTCTCGTAGACCAGGCCCCAAAGACAAAGGGTGTACAGGGCCAGATCGGACTGTTGAGCACAGCTTTAGGAACAATGTTTGCCATCACATTTGGTTTTTTAAAGGGAGAGGGGTAGTTTGGTTGGTGGTATAGCTCTCTTTATGGAATATAAACAAGGGAGTGCCTACACCCTGTAATGATTTTGAGTAATCCGTATGTGACCAGAAGTATAACAAACAAATATTAAGAATGAGGAAAGAGTGGTTAGATGCTGAACAATTAACCAACTTAAAATCCAAATAGTTGATGTGGAGAAACCAAAATAGAACACAGGCTGCGCTGCGAAAAATCTTAAAGGGTTATTCAAAAAAAGTTCTTATCGTTTAAAATGGTGCTAATTTTGCCTCAACCAATCAGATTTTAGCTTTCAAGTGTTAAATAAGTTCTTATTGGATGGGGCAAAATTAGCACCATTTTACACGATAAGAACTTTTATTGAATCTCCCTGCTAGTGTTTATTACCACAGGTATACACACGACATGTTTTGAGTGACATGCACCCTTTATCAAGTGTGCAACAAACTTAAAGGCTGAGGCCTCACTACAACGCACGCACGGGATTGCGTGTGCATTTTTTGGTGCGTTGTTCCGCGTTTGCACATGCGATTTCGTAATTTAGAATTATAAAAACAAATGCGTTTGCGCAAGAAATGGTAACCGCAAAACGGATTCGCATGTATTTTTTTTTTTCTTATTCTAACCAAAGTCACATGCGCATTCACAAGTGAAAAACGCGTTAGTGTGGCCTAGCCCAAACAGAGGATTAAATAAAGGTTCTAAAACCTTTTTGCTTTGTGTACAAGGTCCACATAAGGTTATTTAAAAGCTCTGTGGAAATCTTTGCTTACACAAACACAAGTAATGGAACTTTACCTTTGCAGAGTATATTTTTATGTTTACAAACCTCACCATGTGTAGAATATATTTTCCACAAATCATCCAATATTTTGCTTAGGGGAATTTCAGGTGAGTGCATTCATTACCTGACAAACGCACACACTAAAACAACTTAATCTTCACATCTACAGCAACAGTCCATTCAGTGGTACAGTAAACAACCTGAGTGGAAATGGGCCTTTTTATGAAAGCCATGATTTTTACTGCTTTTGAAACACAGTTTGTCGCTCACTAACCGTCACTGGCAGAATGGTTAAATTGTTGAGGGGATATGAGCTGGTTTTACCCAGGGGAACAGTAGGACACAGTAATCAAACATTAGAGGGGAAGAATGTTCTACTTTACAAATAAAATAACTGCGACAACAATTAAATTATGGAATTCTTTGGCAGGGGAGAATATGCTGATGGATTGACTGCCAAGAGGACAAAGTATCTTGTGTTGTTAGTTTTATTTCCACGCAAAAAAATCTTATCAGAATGTTGATCTGAACATTATTTACAATTCAGAAAGGAATGTTTCCTCTCCTGTTGGCAACATTGGCAAGATTTGTATTTTTCTTTTACGCATTCCTGTAGATGATTGGCCTTGGATCTTGCAGTAATGTAGAAACGGTAATTTATGTACTCCTTAACTAGGGCATCCAGAGGAATACTCGTTGAGGCAAGGTAAATGATTCAGTTTATGGAAGACATTTTATTAATTTTCATCCATTTCATTGAAAGGAAGGTTCAGCGGAAAAAATAACATTTTAAATTATTTATCTGTATTACTCATACCTAGGTATTCTATATATTCTTATTTTTGAAAAAGATTATTTCATAACATTTTCTACGCTTTGCTATGGTCAGTAGTGAGCTTTTATTTTGAGTTCTGCAAAGTCCTTCTTCACCTCCTTAAAATGTCTATAAAAATAATTTATGCTGATTGGCTGTTGGATGTGCCAAAGATGCTCAGATCTCTACTGAGCAACGTAATCAACCCAGGGACTGAGACCCTAACAGACAGAGAGCTGGTGGACAGATTTTGGTAACTGAACTGAGAAAACATTCCCTTTTTTCTTGAAAACATATCTGTTTGTGCTAAACTTTTAATGTGAAGACTAAAATAAAAGGCAGGCAGTATAAACCCCAAACATTGCTTTATGAACATTCAGAATATAGAGTTACTAAAATATAGCACACATTAATAAGTGTAAACACAATGTGTTGTTATTTAGAGG
This sequence comes from Hymenochirus boettgeri, assembly GCA_019447015.1. Taxonomy (NCBI): domain Eukaryota; kingdom Metazoa; phylum Chordata; class Amphibia; order Anura; family Pipidae; genus Hymenochirus; species Hymenochirus boettgeri. The sequence continues at coordinate 240,534,253 of CM033474.1, forward strand.
TATTTTACAGTGTATTTGAATTGAAATTTAAAGGGCAACAATGGTCTCTAAACAAGTTGGGTTTAAATGAAAGACTGCAGTATTTTCCTTAAAATGAGCCAACAATCACATCTCTGGCTGGAGGCTTTGAGAAATTATATTGGGGTGAATGTTCAAACGTCTTGCTTCCAGTAGGTTGAATGACATCACCTGACTACTGCCCCACCTCTTCGCCCCGGGGGAGAAGCATGCTCGGTTATGACTTAATGCTGGGGAAAACAGGAAGTACCTAGAGAATTGACCGTTGTGAAGGAAAGCCTATGAATGCAGGCTGAGGCTGGTTACATCACTACAAGCTGGTCACATGGCTGAAAACGGGAAGTGTTCAAGCAGTAAGTTATATTGATGAACCTTTCTAGCAATAACTTCTAGAGATGTGATTTAGGTTTTATTTTGAAGGTATGATAGAAAGTTTTTTTATATAATTCTTACTAGTTTGGAAAAATTGGAGAGTTGCCCTACAAGGTTATTGAAACCTTTATTTTTGGTCAATGTAATTGTTAAGTACACTGATCGTATAAAGATTGTATAAAACTAGCTAAACATAGTATAGTATAGTATATGTCCATCCAGTCTAACCCATCTAACTGTTGATCCAGAGGAAGGCAAAAAAAAAACCAGCAAATTTATGAAGGAGGAAAAAATTCCTTCCTGACTCCAAGTGGCAATCGGAAATTTCCCTGGATCAACTCTACTTTATGAATCAATACCAGTAACTTGCAACATTCCTTGTTTGCAGAAACTCATCCAGATTTTTTTTTAAACCGACCAATGAACCTGCCATAACAATGTCCACTGGAAGACCGTTCCATAGCTTTACCGTTACTCTTCTTTGGTCAGTACCTTTTACCCAGGGTGAGGACCTGAACCGCTAGGTCCTCACCTCTGGGTTCGCGTAACTTGCAGCATAGCCTTACTGACACGCTGCTCCGGTAGGCTCGGCCCCCTCCTCTCCTTGCTCAACAAGGCCAATAGGAAGGCACCCTTGTTGCAGAGTGACAGTTACGCGAACCCAGAGGTGAGGACCTAGCGGTTCGGGTACTCACCCTGGGTAAAAGGTACTGACCAAAGAAGAGGAGCGGAGGGAAGGTTGAGTATAATTGTCCTTTAAGTTTGTTATCCACCAAAACTCCAAGATCCCTTTTCAACAGGGATTCACTTAACACAGAGCCATTTATAGTATAAGCAGCACAAGGATTTTTAAGTCCAAAATGCATCACCTTACATTTATCAACATTGAATCTCATCTGCCACTTAGCAGCCCAATGTGACAATATATCTAGATCCCCCTGCAACGATTGCACATCCTCTGAAGTTTTTAGAGGATGCACATCCTCTGAAGTTTTGTGTCGTCAGCACAAACCTTGCTGACAATACCCACTTCCAAATCATTAATAAATAGAAGCGACCCCAACACATAACCCTGTGGCACCCCACTTAGCACTTTAGTCCATAATGATGAAGCCCCATTAACAACTACTCTCTGCTTATACATTAGTTGCTTATGGGGGACTGTATCAAAAGACTTTGCAAAATCCAAGTAAACTACATCTACTGCTGTGCCAGAGTCTAAATTTCTACTTACTTCCTCATAAAAGCCAAGCAAGTTAGTTTTACAAGACCTTTTCCTCCTAAATCCATGCTGGTTACTACTTATAATGTCAGTCCTTGAAACATACTCTAGAACATGTTCCCTTATTAAACTTTCCAGTATATTCCCCACCACTGAAGTTAAACTTACAGGCCTGTAATTACCCAGCTGTGAATGACTACCCTTTTTGAATATTGAAATAACATCAGCCTTTTTCTAGTCCAGAGGCACACCTCCGGAATGAGGGAATCTGCAAAAATAAGAAACAATGGCCTAGATAAAACTGGCCTATGTACTCCCTAAGTACCCGAGAATGTATTTTATCCGGTCCAGGAGATTTATTAATATTAACCTTATTTAGTTCTTTCTGTACCATATGCTCGGTTAACCAAAGTGCACTTGAATCTTTTATACCATTATTACTACTATACTCTATGATATCTGTACTTGCATCTTCTATAGTGTGTACAGAGGGGAAAAAAATATTCAAGACATTTGCTTTATCGCCATCCTCCGTAACTAATGTATCCCCATTAATTAATGTGCCATATTCTCAGTCCTCATCTTCTTACTATTAATATACTTAAAAAAATACTTAAAAAAAAAATTAGGCTTAGTGATGCTTTGTTCAGCTATCCTAACTTTATAGGATTTTAGCTAGTTTGATTGCTTTCTTACACTCCTTGTTACAGTTTTTATAATCCCTAAAGGCCCTTTCCGTTCCCTTTGACTTAAAGGTTTTAAATGCCTTTTTCTTTCTTTACATTTGCCTCTTTACATCAGAATTCAGCCACATGGGTGCAGATTTATTTATATTTATTTCCCAAAGGTATAAATTTAGATGTGAACTGGCTTAAAATCCCCTTAAACACAGTCCACTTCTGTTCAGTACCTTTACCTGATAATACATTATCCCAGTTGACATTCTGAAGAGCTACTTTTAACCTGAGAAAATTTGCCTTAAATTAAAAGTCTTTGTTAACCCAGCGCACTTTCCTTTCAATAAAATAGTCCAAACAACACTATTTCATGGTCACTATTCCCTAAGCCTTCAGTTACCTTTATATCTATAATGCGCTCCACGATGTTAGATATTACCAGATCCAACAGAGCTCCTTTTCTAGTAGGAACTTCAATTCAATAAGAGAAATTATCCTACAGCAAATTCAGGAACTCATCGCTTTTTCTGTGATGGCAGTTCCACTACACCAATCAATGTCAGGGTAATTAAAGTCCCCCATAATGAGCACACTCCCCAAACTTGTAGCCCTTGCCAACTGCATATGAAGCTAACTCACTTCCTCCCTGCTAGTATTTGGTGGCTTATAGCAGACACCAACAATGGCATTTCCCCATTCCTGTTGCCTAATTCCACCCATATTGCCTTCACTTTAACATCCGTATCGCCGGTTATCTCTTCTTTTAAATTTGGCTTCAATTCTTTTTTAACATAAACATATACACACATGCTGTGTGGTTAATAACACTGCATATGTGCCAGCTGATTTGCCAATTTAATCATCTGGGAACTCAACATAATCAGTTTGTACAGATGTGTGGGTGGGGCCAAATCAAGGTGGCATCTTAATGAATTTCCTTTATTGGGGGACCTTCACAAGAGTTTATGGGTGCTTAAAAAATATACCATATACAAAAAATTACACATCCACCCTTTTAAGTTTTAACAGGTATCTACCCTGGAATCAGTCCAATACCAAACACTTCTATAACACCCTGTAAGTTTATGTGGTAGTGAAAAGTGTACACAAAAAAAATCATTAATTCTATTTAATTTGCATGTGTATTTTAATCCCACAGTCCAATAAGACTCCGTCGCCCACTCATTTTGGTTCACATAGAGGTCTGGGTGTTCCAAAGCTCAATTCGCATAGAGGTTTCCTATTGACATCAATATATGAGTGTACACATGAAATGGACTCACCATTCCTAGATGGTCGTTCAGGTGTTGAACTACCCTGGACCTTTCGCCTGGCCCATACACACCGGGAAACACGTTGAAATAATGAAGGGTGACCCGCACTCCAAAACACATTCAGCAAGGCAGTCCACTAGTAAAATCCATCATCTCTATTAGAACAAAGTTAAAACCACGGCAGTGTCTCAGTAGTTAGCACTGATGCCTTGCATCCCTGAGTTCGATTCCACCCTTTGACACATCTGCAAGGAGTTTTTATGTTCTCCCTGTGCTTGTGTAGGTTTCCCCCACAATTATAAAGACATACTGATAGGTTGTATGTGTACATAATGTGATTAGATTGTAAGCTCTTCTGGGCAGGGCCTGATGTGAATTGAGTAAAAATAATTGCAAAGCGCTGCGGAATATCAAGCGCTATATAAGAAATAAAATACATACATACAACCATGAACACGCCTGACATGTTTCAGGAGCTAACTGCTCCCTTGATCATAGGCACAACAGTATGTCAGCTTCGGTGACTTATATACACATACTGTAAATCAAACAGGTTTACTGAACTGGAACTATGTAACATTTCTTAAAACAATGCTAAAACCATCTTATACATTGTTACAGCTCTATGAATGAGGATTAATAACATTGCAGTTAGTAAGCGCTAACCCTTACAGAGCCATTATCCTGTACATAATAGAACATACAGAAGCAACATATAAATCCAAGGGTGGCCTGATACTCAGACTTGATTAGAGGTTTATACATATGCTTCCTACTAGTTTACATATTTATACACGGCTGTTACCCAAAGTAACAATGTATATCCAGAATCAAATTTATCCCCTTCGGTACCCTCATATTCAATAGGAAGATCCACTTTACTTGTGTATTCTCTCCTGATTCCTGCTATCTATAGGTATGTGTTGAATACCCTGTATTACAAGATACTGTCCCCCGTTGCATTCCATAAAATGCCTGGACACCAGACATTTTATTGTCCTGCATTTAAGAGCTCTCGAGGTGCTGCCTACATATCTGGTATTGTTTGCATGTCAAAAAGTAGACCACATAGGTTGTTTTGCAATTAATATATTCTCTGATGGGATACTGCTCTCCTAAGAGAATCAAGCTGTGACAATGTATAAGATGGTTTTAGCATCATTTTAAGATATATTACATAGTTCCAATATAGTGAATACTGTGTCTTGAATTGTAACTAAATGCAGGTGCCTGCGGGAGGCAGCAACAAACATGTTTGTATATAAATCACCGGAACTAACATACTGATGTGTCTATGATTAAGGGAGTGCCAGGCATGTTCATGGTTTTAACTTTGTTACAATAATGATGAAGGATTTTACTAGCGGACTGCCGTACTGAAAGTGTTTTGGAGTGTGAATCACCCTTGGTTATTTCAATGTGTTTCCCAGTATCTACCCTGGAACATTATTTTTTTAATTGTCCATTATTGGAAACTATTATTATTCCCAACCATCACCATAACAATTTTTTTGTTGCTGACCTGTCCCCTATTTCTTTATATTCAATCTGAACCATCTTCCATTTTAGCTGTCAGTCAATGGCCTTATAATCATAAAGTCTTCTGCTGTGTGCAGTCCTGCTGTAACTGGAATGGAGATAGTTGTTATATGTGAATAGGAAATATCCTCTCCCAGTGCTGCCTCCTAATGCTTACTGAGCATGTATGCCCTTACAGATAGTCAGGTCTGATAAAAGGAAGTAAAACAACTACTGGGATTAAGGCATTCAGGAAACTACAACTGCTAACATTTACTTAGCTATATATGAGGCAAAGTAATTTTTCAGTAAACATACCCTTTAAGAATGGTAGATGCTGTAGTATTGTATCTGCTGAACATACATTGTTTTTTTTAATGGAACTGTATATTATACAGAGTTCCACTATTGTAAATGGAATTTTCTTTTTCATTTTGGCAGAATCCAAGAAGTCAAAGGTTCAATTAAAATTGCCTGTAATTCAAAGAGAACTTTTAACATTGACAAATCATTCTACGGCATGCGAAAGCTGGCTGGAGTAAGCATTGTACAACTTGTGTATAAAAATAGGAAATCTACTTGAGCCTAAATTTACTTGCTAAATATGTTCTTTTGATTGAGGCGATAATTATAATGCACTTTACTGCAATGTGGAAATTATGAGATCAGAACTACTTAGAGCACTGCATAATGGATTTCCAATGCAACCTGAAAATGTTGGTAACTGAGCTAAAAGAAATTTACATTCTCCTGGAAGAAACTGTACTAAAATATGATGAGGTCAATAAAGAATTAGTCATGTAAGAAAACGAAAAAAAAGTTTTTACGATGTGAACAACTTTCCTGGGAACGCTTTTCCCAAATATAATATTTTAAATGATCTATAAAAAACAAAATCAAATACAAAATAATGTAATATAAAATGTTTTCCATTTTGCAGTTTTCTATTTGGTGGAACATTTAGTGGAACTTTGGTGTTCAGCCTGGGTATTTGTAAGCAGAGGGGCTTGTGGGGGGCTAGAAGTGCCTGTCACCTGTACCTTAATGTAGTCCAGGCTAGTAATAGTCAAATAACTTATCTCAACCACACATTTGTTTTCCGTTGTTCAACAGCACTATACTAGCTGATAACAGCTTCTAGTTAGCTATTTTCAGTTTCTAACCTGGGGTTAGTGCACACCAAGTTACACTGTGTAATGATATTAAACTTAGAATTGAGTAGGGTTGGATGATCCCAAAGTAGCTTGTTGCTTCAGCAGGTTCATAAAACTAAATTTCAATACAAAATTTTAACAGTAAAAAAAACTAAATTGTGTGATACAAAATGTCGGAATTCGTTTGGACCCACACAATTTCACCTGTTGAAATTTCACAATTTTTGCATTTAAATTTTCCAGAAGTTTCGACTTACCAAATGTCAATATCGAAACCGGGTTTGTTTTTTAACTACAGTTCATCCTTAGAACTGAGGCCCAGACTGTCGACTGTCGACTGTAGGGTTCCAACCAATCGTATTTATTGACCGTCTCTACGGAGATAAAGACAATTTTCAGTCTAGGCATTACTAGAACAGATGTCACAGCATTATTTTGTAGCTTGTTTAGATGAATAAATATGTAAAACTGTGAAGTATTACATTTTACTTTTTATCATAAAAAATAAGGGACAATCTGCTGCTATCCTAATTGAGGTAATGTGTGGTTTACAGATTTGGCAGTTATAACAGTGAATTTTAAATGATTAACCAATAAACATCACAAAAAAGAACATTTTATATTATTGCAAAATCCCAGCTTTCCATGTCCTTAGATGGCAGTAAACTGTACTAACACTTCATATTTCTAGAGGAACAAATACAACTTTTCCTGTTTGTGTTATCTTACCATATCTGTTCCCACGAATTTACTGTAAGCAACAGAGTTTATCATGTCAGAATAAGCTAAATATAGCATTTTAATCCACATGATCATTCATGAAGCTGTATGATTATTTACTTATTAAAGGGCATATTTTAAAAAAATATGCTACATTGTTGGTATTATTTAACCTAAAAATTAGCATAAAATAGTTTTTACAAAAAAACCCTTTATATATACAAAGAAAATGCTTTGGGAATTTTAAAAGGGCGTGTCCAACTTCCAGATTAGATAACAGGTGGATGCACTGGAACCGGAGAAAACAGTGCTGGAAAATTGTAATTTATTGACTAGCCGCTTAACCCCCTTTCTGTTGTCCCCTGCTTTCTTCTTGGTAATAGCAGGCATCCATGGCCATGAAACAAGGGTAAACAGTAACTTAAAAAGGCAGAACAGTCCAATCAGAAGAGAGAGGAAAGGTAACTTAGTAGATGACTGGAAGAGGAAGATTTGAATTTGCCACCAGAAATGAAACAACCAATAGGAAAACAGCAGGCAAAAAGGACACAAACCTCTCAAGGAAGACTGAACATTTTAAGAAATGATCGTGTGTGCGCAATAACGAATAAGCTGAAGGAGCTGCGTGGGAGAAGAGGAAAGACAGATATGGTTTTCAATTTGAAAATATATAACATAAACTTACATCATAATGCAAAGAATTAGAGTTGCACAGAGAGGCCATTACATATTTAAAGTATTTAAGGTTATTATTTCAAGGTAACTAAAGTTTTGAGATAATTTTGCTCTCTAGTGTTGTCCAGAATTAAAAGATCTAAATTTGTTTTTTTGGAATACAGAAGGGTGAGGACTGTTCACTATTATCTACAGCCACCAATCAGGTTTTATCTAACTGCAGTAGAACAGTAAAAAGTTGAAAGCTGATTGGTTGCTGCAGGTTAAAAAGCATGGACAAATATTTGCACCCATTAAATAATCCTCTTTCAGGGAGATTCAATAAAAGAACAATTTTGCCCACACTAATCAGATGTTATCCTTCAAATTTTAAAAAAGATCTGATTGGTTGGGGCAAAATTAGCACCATTTTTAATAAGAACTTGAACTTGAACTTGAATTGAATCTCCCTGAGAGTGTTTTAATTGTCTGTTTAATGATTACCCATTGGTGACAAGGACATTTTCATCCTTTTTTCCTGCACAATTCCAGATCTTTTTATATATTATTATTCAGCAGTAATTTCTAGACTATTCCGGTTCCACTGCCATTGATCAATAGATATATGTCCCAGTGCAGGGTCACATGGATTAGAGGAGTTGGCTACCCATTTATATCATGTAGATTGTCATTAGCTACACAGAATCTCCCTGAACAAAGTACTTTCACATGATGCCAAGAGGATAATTGCTGCTTCCTCACTGTGTCATCCGGGAGCAATTCTGCCCAGTGAACCTAATAATCAACACTTGAAATGGATGGAAACTTTGGGTAAAAACAAATATTTCTATGGGTTAAATAAACAAGTTTACATTCTGTATCATTGAAATGACAAGTTTTACATTGTACACAATGCATTGCTCTCATGATCAGAAATAAGGCCCTTTGAGGGCAATTACAGAGTTGCCACTTGCCAAAATACATATGATGGGGCACTTTTACGTGACTGTTAAATTCCAGTAAATAGCTGAAAACAGCCACAATGGAGCATTTCATTGGGCGATAGTGATTCTCTGAAACCTAAACAGACCTCCCATAGGGTTCCTATTTCCGCAAAATATAGCACACTCACTATGGATTCAAATACAAGGGTACTGCCCAAAGGACAAGAATATGTAGGAAAGGAAAACCCACTAGATGGCTGAATTGCATAGATGATGTGTGATATTTGGATAAATACATTTTTTGATATATATATAACTGGAGCAATGTTTTTCATTGTGACTGTTGGGTCCGTAAAGTGATAAACTTGATAAACAATTGATGGACAATTGTGGGGTTTTTCCAAAATAATTATGTACCTGCCATGGGGAATATTCCGTTTCAGTTTTAACAGTCCTGTGATCCTGTTTTTAAAACCATTTTTGAAATTTAATAGTCACTCGCCCTACTGTAGTTCCTTGTGTTTCTAACCACATTTCCATTCACAACATTAATATGTAGATAGGTCAACCATATACAGTGAGCTTTCATGTGACATGGGCATAAAGTTATCCAGCCCTGCAGTTAACTACATCATTGTGAGTAAACAAGTATACTTTATGAGTTTATATTGATTAATCCAGATTGAGGGCAGAGTGGATTTCATTCTTAATTGTACTCTTGTCTATTTTATACCTTCCATTTATGTGCTTCCCTCAAAGTGGGAACACACAGCAAAGATCTTTAAAAGATGACAGATAGAATCTTTAAGATCTTTAAGAACACACAGTGTTTTCCCTATATAAAGTATAAGGAGAATATTCAGGACAGCCTCGAAACTGCAGGGGCCCAGACCCCCCCACGAAATTGAAGGCTGGACCCCTGACACAACCCCCTCCCCAGCGCACGTTATCAGCTGCTTTTAAACACTTACACTTACCCTTTAAGTACTGTAGGACTGATATCCTTATAATGTGATCATTTGCAACATGCATCATCATTTTCCTGCTGCAATTTTGCAATAAGAGTCCGTCTGTGGGTACAATGAATTTCCTTTTAATATGGTCATAAATATTGTCCAATGTTCATTTCTACATGTAAATAAAGCTGTATGGGGAAATGTCCGTAATACAGAAAAAAAGAAAATACTTTCTTTGCTACGGTGATATAATTCCTCTTGGTATGTCTTAAAAGTACCGGAAGGCTTGAAACAAAATGACACATTGCTCCATTTGAAAGGTTAATTTGTTTGCTTGTACCAAATAATGGGTTAATTATCGGATATTCCAAATACACTGAAAGAGTTAATTAATCCATTGCCTACCAATTAATCACATTAATGATGGTTGTTGTGCAGTTTCTTCACAGTCTTGTGCTAAGAAATTTGCATAATTTTCAGAGCATGGAAAGTAGAACATTCTAGGAGGAAGAGTCTGCCAATTAAAGTCACTGCCAGATTTGGAGGAAGGCTATTAAACTGTCTATAACCCCTAGCCTTTTAATATTGACATCTTGATGTTTGCAGGTCTTACATTTAAAAAACTAATAAACAGAGAGCCGCAATGCAGGAAAATGGGGTTAAAGTTGCGTTAACTAATTTAAAACCAGTTAGCACAACTTTAACTACTTGCCCCAGTTATTGCATAATAGACCCACCATCAGATACTCAATACCGGCTTTGTGGCACTTGCTGTGAGACTATTTAATGTCAGATAATAGCTAGTGTTATAGTCCCACTGGGGTTAAATCTCCTTTGGGATTGCTGGGTAAATCTCCTGCATGTGTTTTTTAATGTGAATTCTTTCTGAATAATGTTATTTCATTGGCAAAATAAGCCAGTTGGTTTGATATATAAGTACTGATATCCTAAGGCCGAGTACACAGCCGCCAACTGCTGCTCTGCGGTTATCTACTGGCAAATGAAACGCAGGATTGGGTGAAAATCTGCAACATGTCCAATCTATCTTTTAACTGATTTTAGTGTATAATAGGGCAACAAATATGGATTGTTTATAAAATTCAATAAAAATTGTTTATAAAATTCTGGGCAATATTTTGGGCCAACCAACTAAAATATTTTACCAGCTAGCCAGTCTGAAATACCCTTCAAATCTTATCTAACTTTCCCTGGAATGTCCATCAACCTTTCATTTAATCAATAATTAATGTGTTTATTGCTTATGTCTTCTGTGTTTACCCCCTTGAATTTTTTTTATTCCTATATTTTGTAGGAATATACAGCACTGTGGATTTAAATTGATCTACATTAATAAAAACACACAGAACCCCTGGTCTAGCTCTATTTAGATGGGGAGACTGCTTTTTAGGTGGTTGTGGGAGCAGTTTTTTCCTATGGAGAGAGGTTGACTTTGATGGACTGTTGTATTTTCTCAACCCAAAATGAACTATTAACCAGAGTAATTCTCTAGTTCACTTCTGACTGCCAGTGTCCACGGAAGTGGATGGAATTGGGGCTGGTTGTTGGGAGTGTGTAGAGATGGAGTCAGATAGGGACAGGGACACACTGAGTGGCCTGGTTCCTATGCAAAGTGCTGCTAGTGCAGCTCATGGTTTGGGATGGTAGGTTTGGCACCCCTGGCCTATAAAGCCAAATCTCAAATGTTTCAGATATAATAAAGTGGCCATTCTCTAAAGAAGACAATTTCAACCCACATCACACTTCAATGATAAGTGCAATATTTAAAGGGCATTTCCACCCCTAGAATAAAAATCCATCTTTACCCTCTCCAAATCCTGAGAGTTGTAGTTACTCGCCCCCTGCAGTCCCTGAATCCCCTAATACTCCTTCCTGGTCCCCCCCTCCTCTGTAAACTCAGAAAGCTTTATCAGAGGCGGCACGCAGGACTGGGAAGGCACACTGGAATGCAGTCAGGCATTAGCCGTGACATCATTTCAGAAAAAAAGCATTTAACACGGAAGCCAGCTTTGTTGCAGGGAAAGGTAAGTATTAGGTGCTTCAGGAACCATGGGGAGGTGATTAACTATAACTATCTGGGGGTTTGAAGGGGTGAGGAAGATAATCCTAGGTTTTTATTTGGGTTGGACATGCCCTTTAGAACATCTTCAAGGAAAAGGCCTACAATGTGCAATTAGCCATAAAGGTTTCAGCAAGGAGCATTTTCTTTTAAAATCCCAGAATCCATAATGTTTGTACATCCTAATGGCCATGTAACACATTACTGGCTTCCTTAGGCTTGTTGAATAAAGTATAAATTCAGCACATTGTGTATCCCTATTCTATATTTCTAGCACCGTCTGCGTGAGATGGTTTCTAATTCATCAGCGAGATCCCAGCAGACTGTAAGCTCAGTTTCATTTTATGCCCTGATTACACACATATTATGTCTGGGAGCTTTCAGGTCGATTGCAAGCTTAATTTCTCTACATTTCAAGCTGATTTATATCTATGGAAGAATCGTTTGCAACTCTGTGAATCATTTTTCCTGCAATTCCCTGACAAACAGAATTTATATTTTATTCAACTATGTGAGATAAATTGGTGGATTTGTGGTTGAGTCACTGTTGGTTAAATTTAGATAATATAAACAGAGCAGCTGTATAGGGACACTTATGGCTTTTCTTTAGGTTCTCCAATGGTTGCAACTGCATAATCATTAGAGATGACCGAATTTCCTGAAGTTCGGTTCATTTCCATGGTTAAGTAGTTCGGAAACTAACCCATTAAAGTCAATGGAAGGAAATAGTTAAGATGAATTACAAATTAAATAACAATGGTAACTTACTGTAAATGGCTGTGGTACCTGGGAAATGGTTTGGGGAACATGTCACTATCACCAAAACTTCTTTAAACACTACCTTCCTCCATGATCAGGCAATAGCCACATTCGAGGGTTATGGCCACTTCGAGGGTTACAGAATAATACATTCGAGGGTTACCGGAAATCGAACGATACATTAAACGGTAACCGAAAATCAAACATTACATTCAAGGGTTACCCAATTCAAACAATACATTTGTGGATTACCGAAAACGGAACATTACGTTTGAGGGTCACAAATTTCTAACGATACATTCAAGGGTTACTGAATAGAGATGTCCGAACTTCGCAAAATCCGGTCCGCTCGAGGATCCGCGAATTTTCGAAAAAATCCGAAAAATAACGTATTTTCGAAAATTTCCGAAAATACGCGAAAACTAGTATTTTCGAAAATATGTATTTATGGAAATAAGAGAAATCCTTGTATTTTCAAAATTACATGTTTTCCCGTATTTTCGAAAATTTTCGAAATTACGTGAAACTCGTATTTTCGAAAATTTTCGAAAATATCAAAAATCCGCGAATTGGAAGTTCAGAAGGCGGAAAATCCGGAAAAATCCGCCGTTCGCGAACGGGATAAATCCGCGGCGGATCCGGGTTCGGATGCGCGAACCGGCCATCCCTATTACTGAACAATACATTTGAGGGTCATCGCTGAAACTGAACATTTGAAGGATATTGCCGAGACGCCGCATTTGAGGGTTATGGGCGAAAACGAGGGTTATTGAACGGTACGTAAATTCAATAATTATTGAAAATACATCCACGAGTTTGGAAAATTCTAATAGTTCGCGTTTGACTACGGTTCGGTTCAAGTCCATCTCTAATAAGCAGCTGCTTAAAGTAGTTAAAATGTTCTGTGGAAATACATATACTTCCATGAAAATATTTTCAAATTTTTACATTCCACTAACCTTAATGTCCAGAGATCTCGGCATAAACAAGTTATGACTTCCTGTATGTAAACAGTTACTCAGTAGAAATCTGGGCATGCTCTAATCACCTAATAGCCAATGTAAAAATGACAGTTAGGAACATTCCTAGGAAGTGGACACCATGGAGAAAACGGATCATCGCAGGACCTAAAATGCCAGGTTTCTATTAACCTCAGCAGGGCATAGCAAAGGATATTAAACTAATTGATTTTTTGAAATAGAAACAAAAATAATACATAGAATTAACTTAACCCATAAAATAACGTTGGAAATCAACTTTTAAAAGTGACTTACCTTTAAAGATTGGATTCTTCTGCCCAACTCCCACCAACAGAGCTTGAGTATGGGATGTCTTCAAGATCTACATCCCCCCAGTCACCAGGCTTTAGGAAAAAGCAGACATACACACAGTCCAGATACCCCTGCAAGCAGCGAAATGACCTGGGTGGAACATGACTTTCATATGGATGACATCACATACCTATCTTTATGGGGAAACACTGCAATCTATACAGGGGAGTCATTTTTCGAGTCAGCAACCCAGGTTGCCTTCTTCCAAAAGTTATGCTTTGAGTTTTACTCAAACACATTTAAGGGTTACCCACTTGCAGGCCTTAGGATAATAATACAAACATTTGCAATTTTCCATTTTTATTATGTTACCTCCAAGTCATACAGTTTGGGGCAGCTAATATCTATAGTTAATAAACTCAGCAACCAAGTTATTATTCAGATAACACAAACACGAAGGTGAGAAAAATCCGATTCATATTTCTAGGCTCAGCGTATTGTTATTCTGAGGCTAAAAGCAGTTTGAATTATTTATAGACCTCCAGCCCTCTGGCTTAATTAGTTTTAGAGTTTCCAAACATTTTTTAATCTCGATTTCAATTCCAACAGATATCCCGCAGATTACGTGTTCTTGTGTCTAATGGTTGTGTGAATGGCTGTATAGATTGCACTTTAGATTAGTCCGTCTGGATCAAAGACTTTTATAGAGGAAAGAACAAACGAGACTTCTGCAGAGACAACACCTGGAAACAACATTGCAATGAACATCTCTGCGTTGCCATGAAATATTCCTGTAGGATTTAGAATAATGTTAGATGCCACAAAATGAGGAACATAATTATTTTAAACAAATTAATCACAGGCCTTGTTCAGGAAAATGTTTAGGACTATGTACCAAAAGCCGCTGATGTACGAAGGGTTAATGTAGCTTTAAAGGGACACTATTCTGAAAAAATGACTTTGTCTTATCTTAATCTATAATTGAATTCATGTAAGGAGCACTCTGATTTGTGTGTGTTGCTGCATGCCTTCAATCCATCACACATTTTGTTTAGGAGCAGTATTCCCCCTCCCTCTTTTAACCATTCCCACTTCCATCCGACCTGACTTTTCCCCCACAAACCAACTTTAAAGCCTGCACACAGCCTGTACACTGTCAAAACTCTGTGACCATTCCAGTTACAGTAAAACTACTCACAGAAGAACAGTTTTTGAGAGCAAGGAACTTGATTGACAGCTGAAATGTAAGATGTTTTACATTGGATATCTAAAGAAATAGAGAGCAGTACAACAACAAAAATGATACATTGGTGGTTGGGAAGAATTATAGTTTCCAGTTACGGACAATTTAACATAACCTATTTTTCCATATAGATGCCCTTTAAGACAGAAATAACTGGGCAATAGCCTCTCTTTAGTAAAAAGTTTAAGCTCATTCGCAATGTATTTGCGTTGCCTTAAGGGGGCAATGGAGAGCGATAGCAGCTCTCTATATACCCTAAAAGTTTCTTGTGTTTTCTATGAAATAAATGCTATATTTGCTACAGGCAAATTCAGGAAAATCTTTAAAAAATTGAATAACAGCAAACCAAGCAATCAGCTCTCCAATCAAATCCTATATCTGTCCTGGCACTAAGAAAATATGTTTAGTATATGTAGTTTAGTCTAGACAAACAGTAGAACTCCAGATGTTGGGTAACTACAACTCACAGTATTTGAAACTACAACTCCCAGCATTTCCCTACAATCTCTCTGCAATGGTGGGAGTTGTAGTATTTAAACAACTGGAGATCTTCTGCTTGTCTATCCCTGGTTTAGTGCAATGCTTAATCTATTAAACTAATTCTATTGATAAAGAAAATGTATATTAATAATAATTTCTATACTGTTAAAGGGCATGTCCAGCCCTTTTTTCAACTTTTTATATATTATAGATATTGGTCCCCCAGCCCCAACCACCTTAATAGAATTCTTAGAAAGTGTCCGATAGTTACTTACCTTCCCTCTTTCCTCCGCCGCACTGCCCGGCCCTCTGCTTGCACGGAAATGCAAGCAGGGGGCAGGACCGGCAGCTGCATCCCTGATTGGCTGAGAGGCAGCCAATCAGGGACGCAGCTGCCAGATGCTCAGAATGCCGGAGGATAGAGGGAAGGTAAGTAACTATCGGGGCACTTTCTATGAATTCTATTATGGCGGTTGGGGCTGGGGGACCAATATCTATAATATATACAGGGGATTTTACACTAGGGCGAGGGAGAAGAAAATGGGAGGGAGAGGGAGGGGGGGAGGACTCTCCTGTGCATGCCTCAGACCTTGTCGAGGTTGAGGCTGAGACAGGCACAGGATGACTCACACAGACCTTCTACACTACACTTTCCTGGACTTTGGAGGGGCACAGCATGGCAACCATAAGGAGCTGGGATGTAAGGTAAGGTACACTACAGAGTGGGGCCAGTATGGGGTTAAATTTGCGTTTTGGGGGGGGAACTTCCCCTTTAAAGGCTGTTCCTGTGGTTGCCAAACTATTTTTATTTCCCCCTATAATTAAGTATGGTGAGAGAGCAGCGGCCACTAGAGACCCAAATACAGAGTACTGGGACTGTGTTTACCCAGCTTAGTTTAGTGTGTCAGTTCAGGAGAATCTTTAAGATAAAGGCCCATACACATAGCCAGGATGGATCAACAGCTCAAGGAAAAACAGCCCTCCTTGTAAAGAAAAGCTTTACTTTAGTGGTTAGTATGAGGTGTGATTGACAATCAGAAGAGTAAAATGATAAAAAACAGAGCAAGATTCCATTCATTATATTAACTTTAGTAGTAGAAAATTGTACCGTGTTAGCCATAGATGAAAGTGAAGACATCTTGGATATAAAGTAAAAATTATATAAAGTAAAATGATTGAAAATGCAAGTTTTCGAAGCACTAGGCTTCTTCCTCAGGCATGGTATTATATATTATATTATAACCTACCTCCTTAATGGATCCCTATGGGACCCAAGTAGCCGATAATATCCTTATAATCGGCGCGCTACTACGTAGTAGCGCGCCGATTATAACCAGGAAGTGCAGTACAACACAACCACCCCCCAGCCTCACCCCTTAACTCCTGCTCACGGCTGCCCACGGCTGTTTAGTCCTTCCAGCCAACCCTCTATGTCCTGGTCGCTGCACAGGGTGAGAAACTCGGACTCCCGTAACGAAACTTCCCCCGGGTTCTCCGCTCGGAAGTCATAAAGTGCGTGGGCCCGGAGTGCCATGATAATCCCCGGGGGAAGAGTCCGGTCCGGGACCCGCTCTCTCTATGTGGACGGACTCAGCGAGTCATCCAAATGCTGCCAAGGCTCGAAACTCCTCCCCTACCCTGCCCACTACCAGGTCATTTCTATGGAACCTAACGTTACTGCTCTGTTCTCTCTGCCCAATCACATTCCCTTACAATTAGCCCCGCCCATCCGATACTGAACACTGTGCAGAGCCAGGGGGAGGGTGCCGTGACAGGCTAGTGGAGGGTGATGGGGGGTGGGGGTGGCTTTTCCATAGAGAGAGTGCCCTGTCATAGTTAGTGCACATGGAGGTGGGGAGGGAGGGTAATCTTCCATTACATTGCCAGTGTGCCATAGGCTCACAGGTCAGTCTTTGTATTAGAGTGAAGGGGTAGGTTATAATGGATATTGTACCCCCTACTGTAAATTATATGGATATCAAAAGTCACCTCGGAGTTCCGTGCCTGGTATAAAAGGCACTCTGCCTGCGGCCTTGTGCTTTTATATGGTCACGGAACTCCTCAGTGACTTCTAATATCCTTATAATTTACAGTAGGGGGTACATTATCCACTATATTATATATATATATTATATTAATGATATTCTGGGATATCGTCAGCAGCACCAGGCAAGTGAAAGATAAGAGGACTGTGTGCACACCCAGCCAACGTTTATATATTATATATATTATATAATTATATTAACTTTACAATTTGAGCAATGGCTGTCTAATGAGAATGTGTCCAACTATAATGTGTTTATGGAGGTAGAAAAAAATAAGAAGAATTGTATTTAGCCATATGTCTTTATTTTCCAATAGTCCCCATATGCGATTCATAATAAAGTCTTAAATCGTCTACCAAGTTATTAAAGTGCCTTTACTTACCGTTGCAAGATTTACTGCATTATGGGATTGTGATTCATAAAAAAGTCTTAAATCTTAGAAGTTGTTTAAGAAGCTTTTTCACTATCTATATGTAGAAATCCCTTAAATTGGCTATTAATACATTGTGGATCAAGAGACTAGTGGTTTTAGTATTCAGTTCCCTATTTAGACTCTTGTGCTAAATAGCCTACAAACATTCTCAAATTGTCAATATGTGAATATTAAATGCCACAAACTGATTCCACACACTATCAGGGAGATTCAATAAAAGTTCTTACCTTTAAAAATGGTGCTAATTTTGCCCCAACCAATCAGATCTTATTTAACATTTGAAAGCTAACATCTGATTGGTAAGGGCAAAATTATAAGAACTTTTATTGAATAACCCTGTATATGTCAGTTTGGCTGCGTGTTTCATAATTCAATAAAGAGCTGCATGATTATGGGTTATGTCATATTACAGCATTAAGCTTCCATTAAGGCACACTCCAGTTCCAACACAAGATATAGCCATTTATGGTGAGATATGGCCAGTTGTAATAGTTGAAGTGTAACCGTAGCATTGTATTTTCTCCATTTTAACAATTGGCGCAACCGTAAATTCAGATTTTTGATCCCCTATAAAATACCCGTGCAGCAATTGTACTTTTACGCTGCAGTTTGCAAGTTTGTAATACCTTAGATTTTTGAATATGGCCCCATGTTTCTGCATGAATAAGCCTTTGTCAAGTGTATGTGCTCAATATGCTTGACATAGGCCTACCAAGTTACAAAAGTGCCTTTACTTACCTTTGCTAAATTTACAGTATTGTGGGACTGTGTTTAGGAAAGAATCACCCCTTTTCTTAACTTGAAGGAATTTCGCCACAAGGAAGTGCAAAATTTAATGCTGCCCATATTACATAGGCTGTGCTATCTTCAAAATATTTAGTGCCAAATTAGTTTGGCCAAATTAGTGCCAAACCCATGCAAACCCGATAATACATAGGGTGGCATGGGTTTTACACTAAATTTGCCTATTAGTGGGCAGTATTGCATCACCCTGGTAGTGTGTTAACCACCAATAAAGCACCGTGACTTAAATATTGGTTCATATATATGGCTTTCAAAAAAACAGGATAGCCTCCAAGACTATACCAGGACTGCGGTAGACTAGGGAAGGTGACTATAAACTTTGTATATAAATATATCATCTGTAGAAATGCTTATTTAAGTCATCATCATCCTTTCAGCTCTAATGTGCTAAATTAACCTAACTAAATGATTAATGCTAATATCCGAGTGTAGTCACTAAAGTCTTCCACCCCCTTTAAATTTGCAAATTTAATAATATAATGTGTTTGTGATATCTTCTGCAATTTTAGGAGTAGGACAGATCTGATTTTGGCAAAATAAATACATTTTTTTCATTCATTTTTAATAAATGATTACATTTCCGTTTCTGAAAATATAATTTTTTTTTGTCGTTACGTAAAACTACAAAAAGGAATTTAAATATTGTTATTATAAATGTTAAATGTTTTTTTTTACCCATTGGGATTTAATAAGTGATTTTTTTTTAAACAATGCCAAATTAAAATGCACCACGCTGAACTCTCCATCTTTGACTATGTGGAGGACAGGAGCTAAGTTATTCTGTCTTGGTTCCCGAGAGAAGAGGATGTTCTTGTCAGCTCTCAAACCGAACAAGTAAATGGTGACAGGAAGCATCCATCACACCGTAAATGATGTGAAATGTTGTCGTTCCTCTTCCACGGGCGAGCACTGACATAAACAAAACTGCCAGTGACTTCACATCTCTTGATGGATGCGCAAGGTACCTAGAGGTGGTGAATAGATGCCCTTTTGCTCCTTAGATTTACTGTTTTCATCCTCCTCAACTCTCTTTGATTCTATAATAAAACAATGAAATGTGTTCTTAAAGGCACAACAGAATATCGTGAATTACTACAGATATTTATTTTGCCGGTTGTTACCATATTGATCACATTTTATTTAAATACTCATTGAAGTGCGGCTTCTGTTTGTCTATACAGTATTATTGTTTGGTCTCTCCTGATATTAAAGACCTCAATGTCTCCACTAAATCCAATTGTAGCCCCCCACCCACCCCCCACCCCCCGTGGCATCTTATCTGAGAGTCAGGTGTTCGGTGATAGGATTCCATTAAAGTTTGAACAGATCTACTTTTCCCTGTTGTTAACATAATAACTATAACACCACCCAGCAGTCAGAATCAGAATTACCACGTTACTATACCATGAAACGCAGACGTGAAACAGTTAGCCATTAAATAAATAAGGAGGAGGCTGCCAAGACTCTGGCTGGAAGTTCTGTACTTACTGCCAAGCTGGCTGTTTTAATTAGTCCTTTTCTCGATTTGCTTTTTTTCTCCTTTTCCGCACATACAGTTGTTCCTAATTCATTTGTGAGATTCTTGCATCAGGGGTTGCATTTCATTTGGATTTGCTAGAAGTAGTCTGAAATGAATTAATTACTGGTGTTGACACAGCCTCAGGTGTTCCACAGGTGCTCTACAGCACAGACCTTTTCATCCAACTTTCTGGTTATCATTTGGTAATGTGCTCTCTTATTGTGTCATTGAAGAGCATTCATGCATTAAACACCTGGAATCTCAACCTACAACTTAAATGATAATGGATTTCAGCTCAGACTTCTGATTACAGTTGGCTACTTGGAAGCTACTTGCTAGAAACTTGTTGGAAACAGCACAGCTAGGATGATTTTTATCATTGCCTCTGTACTGGCAAATGGGAAATGGAGATGAGCAAAACTATTCCAATCAAACCCAATTAAAGTGAAAACGAGAGTGGAACTTTAGAAATTTCAGTACTGAAATTCAACAACTATGTTACTTTTCTACATATCTAACAGAATCTTTAAAGGGACACATAACTACTTTTAATCAAAGTTTTGTGGAAAAGTATAATTCAAAGGAAGGTAGGATAACAATGGAGAGAAAAACTCCTGCTTGCCCCTCCTCCCACCTGTATATGCGTGCCTATTGTAAGATAGGATGGATGTTGCGTATGCAAGTTTCTTTGTCCCCAGGGATTATTTCATATTTTGGACAAGTGCTCCAATAATTGTTATTATTTCAAATAGCAGAATGTAAACTTTTCCGAAAAACATGTATGTTACCCAGACTGCATATTAACAGGTAAGTGTAATCCTATTTCCACAACCCCTATAAAATAGTTCAGCTATTTGTCAATGGTATAGCTTATCCGATCTGATAGCTATTGAGGTATAAGTATTTGATACAGTTAAAGCTCTCTGTATTCATGTATTAACACTGCACCGCGCGCACAAAAGCGCGAGTTACCGCTCGCTCTTGAGCACGTGTTCCCAGTGCTCGAGAGCACATTGCCGTGCCTTTGCCATTGCCCGATGATTTGCAATCAGAGCGCATGCGATTGAGCAAAAAAATTCACAAAGGAATAACAAATAATTTGTGCCATTTATTGTAACAAAAAAATACATTTGTTGATAATATACAACAAAGATTTGCAAAATTTTTATTAAGGCGGCAGTATAAATGGCTGATACTTGACAAATCCCATGGGATAAAGTGGGATTTGGCAAATATCAGCTGGGTGGGAGGACTAAAAATGATCAACAATGATGCAGATGAACAACCCCATAAGCATCGCGGTCAGTCGTTCTTGTGTCGGATGCTTTTAATTTAAGGGCCCAAGTTCATGTAGTTACCACACATGCAACTGTAATCGCATGTTACAGATTATAATTGAATCTTTTAGCGCACATGCAAATGTATTGCCACCTGGCAGATGAACAAGGCCCAACTGACCGACTGTTTCACCCGACACAATCGCATGTGTGTACAAACCTTTAGAAACAGTCCCAATTTGGCCCTTTACACTGTGGTAACATGATGCAAATGACATATTTCAGGGTATGTCTGAGCCCTTTATCTGAGCATTAAAATGTTCCAGCCACTTTATTCAGTCTGTCATCCCATGCATTCCCTTTGTTATATTGTTTGCTTGTTATATAGTGGATGAGATGGAAAACTGTAAAAGGGTTCTTGAATAGAAATCTAGTTTGCCATTAGGCATAAAGTTTACGTTTTGCATTTCCTTTTTTGTAAATGACCCTTTAGTAGCTAATTAGCTTCAGTGCCATTTCTCATCTGTAGAGATATAAGGTATATTTTTTATCATAGGCAAGAAAGGAATTTGCCAGCAGTCTCATTCTGACATGGGCTGGAGAACAGACTGGATATCAAAATGCAGTAAATTTTAAAAGTGACTTCGCGACTTAACCTATAATGAAAAAAGTGATGCAGCCCTTTAAGAAGTACAAGACAGAGGTCAATCAATCAAAATTGTGTTGGATTATTTACTATTCTTCTTCCCTCCTGCAAATGAAACAGCTTTCTGTCTGCGGATAAGAGATTGACTATTAATCAAAACTCTAGTTATTATCTCTTTTTCTTCTAGTTCCCCTTCATATTCAATCATGTCACCTGGGAAGTCAGTGATCTTCAGTCAAATTATTCTAATTATCTTCTGGTTAGGGTCTGACAAGGATGAACCCTCTGAACCACTTGGGGCCGTTAAAAGATAAAAAAAACAACGACTGGTAAACTGATTAATCCCAAAGGTTGGTGCAAATATTCCAATAACAAGATCCATATTCTATTAATCTACCTTGGTTAACATATATCAGGGCTTTACCCGCTGTCAGGTGAACATCCTGTATTCACAAGTGATTAAAGATGTTTGATAATATTGGGCTTGTTTCCCTCTGTCTAGGGCAGAAAAACAAATAAAATATCTTAAGAAATTCCTAGGTGTTTGAAAATTGTTCCAGTAAATGTTTGTAATTTATAAAGATAAATTGTCGAGAGGAGAAATCAAGCATCAGGGAATTTTATCATTAGTGATGTAACCGTGGAGGAATTAGAAATAAAACGTGATAGCAAAACATTAGCTTGTAATAGTTCTGCGATATGTGTGTTCTGCTGTTTATTTGATTTAAATGGTAGAGAGAAGTTATGAGCATATATCTTATAGGTGTAAATAAATATAAATATATATATATATTACATGTGTAAATCCCTTATCCCTTATATTATAGAAATATATATTTATATCGCCATAGGAGATTGCATTGAGTTTTTAGGAGCTACCAACAAGGTGGGGGGGTATATGATATTACATATAGGAAAGTTGTTGTATGTATGTGTGTACTATCTCACTATAACCATTTAAATGACCATCAGTAAATGTATATAAAGAATAGCACTGACTTATATTAGGTACAGCAAAAAATATACAAAATACATAAACTTACTTACAGAGCTGAGATGTATTCTTTAATGGCAGGGGGTGGGTGGGGCGATTACATGGCGGTGGATTTGAGTTTCTTTAAATAATCAAGGTTTGCTAGTACTGTATAAGGGAGACAGGCTGTGCTATTTGCCTTGGAAGAAGCTTTCACCATAGGTCAAAAATTACAAAATATTATAGTCCAAAGGTGCTATGGGAAAGAAATTAGGCCTTCTGCGCATCTACCATTCATGTACATAAGGGGGGGGGAGTGTTCAATACATTAATGTCTGTCCATATATCCCAACAGATAATGATCTCCTCAGGGTAGCGATCATTTGTATTTTTTGGTAACACCCCTATTTATTCTCTTTTTATTGCAATAGTTTACTGTTCCTTTATATTGTACATTTTAATACTGGTGAATGCTACACAAATACTTTAATAATCACATCCAATGAAAGGGACCTTTTATAAATCTATTTTTATTTCAAACCCTCTTTTTGCCATTTTTATTTATTTCTCTAATAAAATAAAAAAAGAATTGACTTTTTAAATTGTCCCCCAAATATTCTTCTATACAGAAATGAAATCGTTCTCCGTGTAATTTAATGGACATTAGTGATAGTGGCTGTTCCAAGATAAACATGTAAATAACATAATAACTGTTTGAGATCAATTAACTACATTCTTGCAGAATACAAAATAGTCTTTTAATTATTACAGAGAACAAATTTAGCAGAAGTAATCATACATAATTTCTAACACACATCCTGGCAAGGTTTCAAACAATATATTAGTGCCAAACTGTATTTCTAATGATGAGATTGTACCTAACTGGTGCGTGTAATTGTTCCTATAGAGTGGGATGGGGTGGTTTTTTTTTCTTTCTTTCTTATGCAACTGTTCTTTTTAATCCAAGGAAATAATTAGGTATTTACAATTTTCTGTAATATGATAGTAATGCAACATTTCAGGCGTCTGCTTGCCAAAACGAATTCTTTGTTTATAAATGTCTTTGTATGCAAGTTATTGGGTTCATTTACTTGAGATCTGGGAGTAGAGCAGATGCTAAAGACCCAGATTTTCCCATTTGGCTTTGGTACAACATAAAAACCAGACAAAGCTCCGAAATAGAAATACATTTGGAAATGGGTCCAAATAAAGCATTTTCTTTTAATTACTGTTTTGTATATATAGTCTCTCGGCACTATTATTTTTTGACAGGTGCAGCCGCTATATTCCGTATATTTTTATTTTATTTTGTCTTTCACTGTAAAGGAAGAAACATATAAAATTTTATTGGTTTGAACGTTGTTTTTTTCCCCCCGACGTTAATCTGGTTTCGCAATAAAGGGCAATATCAAAGGGATATCAAGTTGATTAAGCAGCATATAATAAGAATTTATTTTTTCCCTAATAAAAAGGATAATTCAGCATACTGTACATTCTATAATTGCAGCTGAGTATTTCATCCATGAAATGAGCAGTGTCTAGCGACTTAGTTGCACCTGCCAATTTGTTTTTTCCCTCCTAGGACACAAATGTAATTTTAAGCAAAGTATTGTCTATTTTCTGGACTTTCAATGACATCATTTGGAGCTATGGCTAATTGTTTAAAGTATATGCTGATATATATAGCAAAAAAAATATTAAAAATGAATTCTAAAAAATTACATTTAAATTATTTACTGGGTTGCTATAGTTACCTAACATCTGATTGGTTGCTGCATTATAATAGCACTAGAACTATGTAGATGTTTTTACTGGGTTACTGTAGTTACCTAACATCTGATTGGTTGCTGAATTATAATAGCACTAGAACTATGTAGATGTTTTTACTGGGTTTCAATAGTTACCTAACATCTGATTGGTTGCTGCATTATAATAGCACTAGAACTATGTAGATGTTTTCAGACATGTTGGTAAATTCCGATCGATTGTGTGGTTCCCTATGGGACCGCACGATCGATCGTTTACAAACGATCGCTCGCTCGGGGCAAATAATCCAGTAGTGTGTACCAAGCCTAAAACTCATGCCACCCAATCTACAGATCAGGTTAAAGTAAACTTTTCCTTTAATGTATTGAGTGAAGCCCGGGAAGTTTAGGAGCTATTACTTACCTTCAGCCCTGGCTCCTGCTCAATTGATTGAAGAACAGAATGTAAGACATAGCTCCTTAGCCTCCCGGGGTTCAGTCAATACATTAAAGGAAAAGTTCACTTTGGGAGTGAACTATTCCTTTAATGTAGGTTTTAGGCCCCACCCACACTGCACACGGATGAAAACAGAACAAGAAGGAACAGTCCATATATTTTTGTCCGTGTGTATCTGTTTGTTTTTCCTTTCTACAGGCTAAAAATGGATTTGTTTCCAAAAAGAGAAGGGAATTGCAATGAGTTTTTTTGTAACAGACTGGGTCATTCCGATCTGTTAAAAAAAAACGTAATGCAACAAGCGTTTCTGTCCTGTCCTTAGTGTGAACGAAGCCTTACACTCCAAAAATACAGTGCAGTGCACCCAATGCAATCTACTTTTTAACTGAGTTTTGCACTTCCTGGTAGCTTACCTGACTGCACTTACCTGTGATGCACTAGATCTTGCAAAGCATTTTGTTTATCTTGGGCACGCAAGTAATGTGTATAAGTATTACTGCATCTCTCTGCCAGGGCCTCCACTTCCATGAACCCCTGCTCAAAAAAAGTCAATGGCACACAGTAAGGGGAGTGGCGCCGTAGGAAAAACTGTTTCTGGCACCACTCCCCCTAGTGGTGCCACTGCATGCGCTCTGATCACCGAATCCCAGAGTAAAAGGCCCCATCACACACTAGTGTGTGCTTTTTAACATGCGATTGGACCTCGTGTTAAATTGCACTGATGTGGCCTATCCCTAAAACTCGATTTTGATAGTTTCAGTGGTAGATATGACAAACAATATTTCGATGGAGGAAATGTTTTGATCTGAAATCTGGTTTGGTTGAAAACTATGGTGCCTCCTTTTAATACGTTTTCCAGAATATTTGAACACACAATGGGCGCCACCTCACTTTTTTTTTTTAAATGCCCGCCATTTTTAACAGGTTTTTATTTGGTCTTGGTTATGATTAAGCACCTTGAATACAGTAACATTATGTCTGTAGTATGTGTCCAGTGAATATCCAGCAGAAGAGTCTTATTTGCTGATGTCTTTGACTGGAAAGATCACTTTTCTTTAAGATCCAAGATTCACCAACCACAGCACCTCCCTATTCTATTCAGTTTGTGGCTACATAGTCATTCACAAATAGACATGATGGACCCAACCCGCATTTTTACATTTTTCCGAACAGTGTGGAACTGTTTTTGCCAATTATCAAACAATCGAGAATGTTCAAATTTAAAAATCTTACATTTTCGTTATTTTTTAATACGCGAATACGCGGAATGCCAAAATAGTAAGCACGTTTCCCCTGTTGGATAGTGTTTTTTTTAAAGATTTTGGCCATAGATACTTGTTCCCCAGACCATTTCCCAAGTCCCTGAGCTATTTAAAGTAAGTCACCATTAATGTTTATACCTTAAGTTTAGGCGTAGCTCTTTTTTTTTTTTTTAAATCTCATTGACTTCAGTGGGTCTGCTTGTGGATTTTAGAATTTTTGGATTTTTTCAAAAATCCGTAAAACTGCAAGAGGAACGGATTTTAGTGAGTTCGGCCATCCCTATTCACTAATTGTTTTCTACTGATAGTGGATAAACAAGTACAGTAGATTGCTATTGAAACATTCCTCACATATTGGTACACAAGGAACGATATTTTGGGCCAACCAATCACACAATCTACCAATTGCTTTTGACTTATTGTGTTAAGACTAATTTTAAGTTAGTTCATTTTTAGCCAATCCTGCAGGAACAGACAGGATTGTCTGCATTTTTATGCTATACGGCAGCCATTTTGTTTATTGTTTTCAACCTGTTGCTCAAACACAGATAGTAGATCTGTTTGAAAACATCATTAGAGGCGTATATTACCAACCTCGGGTGTAGAGGGGTTTTGGAGAAAAGGCAGTAAAACCTATAGATAATTTTTGATTCATTGCATATCTCCATCTGCTGACAGTCCAAATGCCACTGTGTTTTATGTCTTGACAATGGTCACCTGGGAGATTGCAGGAACAGCTGGAAAATCCACTCTATGGATATATGTGGTTAAACTGCCTGTGTGTAAGCTCTTAAAACTACAAGGATTTTTACTTCTCTATATACTCAAGCAGCTGATAACATGTCTCTACCAGATGGGAAGTTGCACTTGATTTCTCCTATGGCACTTGAAAAGTGATTACATAAAAACAAAGTTCTGCTGCCCATTTCCCATGTTACTTCTCAGTGATCCATGTCAAACAAATCAGCATTATGTTCATTGGATCCCTCTCCCTTGTGTGGGCAGAGTCTGTATTACATTCGGTGGCATTAGATGAAATACTGAAAAAAAGAAATGCTAATATTCTTATAATGTAATTGTATCCGTATTCCGGGCACTTCCCTGTGTGATTGGACAGATGTAGTATGTTTGCCTGATGGGCTGTGTGATTTCATGCTGGGTTCCTGAATTATGGATATTCTGTATGTAATCATGATATACAGAGTCAGTTAATACCATTGGGCATATGTCCTCATGTTGTTTTATGTGTTACATTACAATTGGGTTATTTGTTAAAGGAATATTGCTTCAAAAGTAACATTATTATTGACATCTAATATCTAATACAAAGTCTAATATTTCATAAACAGCTAGGGGATTGTCTCTATGTCACAGGAAGTTCTCCAGGGTTGTAATGCCGACCACACCTTTGCATGGACATTCCACCAATTTGCATTCAATTTGAATGTCAAATTGGAAGTAACATCAGGCCACGAAGAGATGTCTCACCTTGGGATGTTCCCACAGAAACTTGCGGGAACGTTGCTGGTAAATCTAAGAAAGGAATTGTGCTTGACATCATTTTAAAGGGCATGTCCACCCCTCTCCAGTGCACATGACATTTTCTCCCGGAGAGGAGGCAGGAGGCAGAGTCCAGTGTGGACTCGAGCAGGCTCCTGGTGGTCAGTTTTTGGGAATTTGTAGGGACATTACAGGAGAACCATTTGGAGCTGGGATGTAAGGTAAGGATTTTTATACACTGGAGAGTTGGGCCAGTAGTGGGTTAAATTATAGTTTTGGGGATAGACATGCACTTTTAGCCTATCTACACTGTTACTGTAGTTCAAGAGAGGCAATTCCAGTTTCCATTTGTAACCAGAAAGAGTTGGAACTAACAGGATGTCATATGCCAGTCGGGGCCATAACACATTTCTAATCATTTTCCCTTAAGGTAGCAAAGGGCTTCAAACACCTGGAATTGGAGTTACAGTTGTGTTGTAATTAAGCTGTAGTAGGTTCATGTCTTATTACTATGTGGAACCACCAAAGATAACTGGACACTTTAAACTGCTGTATTTCCATCGACAGGGAGATGCATCAAGAGTGTCTATCTTTCTTTTTCATACAGTGATCACAATACTGTCTTAACTATTGTTTCTGTGCATGGGGCATAACTACCGGGGGGGGGGGGGGAGCAACCGTAGCGGGGCCCAGGAGCCAGGGGTCCTCATGTTCTTATTTTCTGTATGACAGATATAGCCTTCTTCCAGAGAACCATTGGAGATGAAACATGGATATGGGCCCCATCATAGTTTTGCTAAGGGGCCCAGTGATTCCTAGTTACACTGTGGGTTCTGTGGCTGTGACGATAAGTTTTATAAAACTGATTCAGTTAAACTGATTCTACATAGAATGAGGAGGCATACTGTTGCTTAAATATGAATGTTATTGTGGGAACTGAGACTGGGTGGGGGTGAAGCTTAGGTTATACAGTTGTCCTTTAAATATATCCTGCAAGAAAGTAGACACGTGAGGTTTTAAAAGATGCAGGAAATTTCACTCCTTCCATCTTCCAAACTCGTTCTCTCTCGCTGCTCCCTACCTTTGGAAATCTCTCCCTCTCTCACTTCGCCAGGTGAGATCCTTTAGTTCTTTAAAATCTAAACTATTATCCTACACCAGAACCATTAATGATTGTTAGCTGTCTGAGCACTTTATCCCTCCCCCTTCTTCAATCTGTATGTTGTCCCTCCCAATTAGATTGTAAGCTCTTCAGGGCAGGGATCTCTTTCCTAATATGTGAAGGCACACCTCACTTATTTTATATATATATATATATATATATATATATATATATATATGTATTTTTAACCTTTGAAACTTTATTTATGTAAATGTAATTTATCTGTGTAATGGCTTGCACTTACCCCCCTGTTTGTATTTTATAATGTACAGCGCTGCGTACCCAAGTGGTGCTATATAAATAAAATGATACAATACAATATTCCATCAATAATGTTATCCATCAT
This sequence comes from Hymenochirus boettgeri, assembly GCA_019447015.1. NCBI lineage: Eukaryota > Metazoa > Chordata > Amphibia > Anura > Pipidae > Hymenochirus > Hymenochirus boettgeri. Next base: position 240,563,761 of record CM033474.1, read on the forward strand.
CCCTGTATTGGTATGTGTACATTTTAGAGATATTGGTCCACTTGTTTTAGAAACTGGAAGTAAAAAAGTGTTTTTTGCTTGCAACCCAACCCGGAGCACGATTCCCATTTACCATGCAGGAATAGACAAGAGGAAGACTTCTAAAGAGCTGCTACTGTCTTGAAGTGTTCGCACAGCTCCTAGATTGCTGCGGACAGCAGGCGTGCCTTAGCATACATTACTTGGCTGCTTTATAACTTTATCCACGGATGAATTCACCTGAGAACAATATCTCAGCTACAACATGCTAATCCTCTTAATACCATATTCATCTGTTAGAAACCATACTGTGAAGTGCCGCTTTTACTATTTATATAAACCTCCCATCTGTGTCACTGAAAATGAAGGTGCCTCTTCTGACCACTTTAGGCTTTTAAGACTGAAAAGGTGAATATTACTGCTTTTAGCATTTTAGCCACATTAGCTGATAATGCAGAGAGGATAGCTGTATATGTGTATCCACAGGGAAAGGGAAAAACTGAAATACACATGTAATCCCATTATCAAAGAGAAGGTAAAACTGTATCAGTACAAATGGCAGTGACATTTTTTTATTGGGATATCATTAATGTCGATACTTTGCTGTATGTAAAAATAAGTAATAATGTACACACAGCTAGATGTTTCGGCCCGTTTGACTGCTCGCCAAATGGTCGGGCCACGTTCAAAGTCACTGCGGCTGACATTCCCAGCACATGTGGTCTCCTATTGACCACACAATCGACCATGATTTATCGGCATGTCCGATTTAGACACAAGAACGACCAAAATCAGGCAGGAAATCATAATAAAAATACAGACAATATTTCGGCCTGAAAAAGCGAAATAACAAAAAATCTGTTGATTGGCCTGTGTGTATCTACCCTTACAGACAGTTATCAAAAAGATTTCTGCTTTACAGCTCCTAACAGCTAGAGGGACATAGATTAGGTGTAATCAATGTTAACTAAAAGGAATTACAGGTAATGGTAATGCTGGTGACTGTCTATTCTAATGCTCCGTATTTTATAATTAAAGTTAAGGCCAAGTACAGGTTCATTTGTACAATAACATCATACAGTATAAAGAAAGTGCTTAGAATGTTCCTATATACACCCGTCAATAACCATGTGTGATATTGGGTAACAGAATCACGTTCCCATTTGTTTTATTTATTAGGAGGAACCAGAGGAAAAAGGGGACTGTGAATAACTCTCCTTTATCTAAATTATAATCTAGAGATTCTGGTACTCCATGGGATTGTGGGTATATTGTGAAAGTTCCATTAACTATTATATACCAGATGTCAATTTCTTTAAAAGCCCCAGATGTAGCCTTGTGGAACGTACCATGATTTACCTTCTGAAGGGGAAGCAGAATTCTAGGTACCTGTTCATGTATTTGACAAGGAAATGCGCAATGCATGTCAACATTTATTATTATACTTAATCTATGATAAACGCGCATGACTTACAAAATACTAGTATTCACTAGCGCTTCTGTCGTGATTGACATTGATTGGAACTGCCTTGTTTTCTTCTAATGGGTTTTAAATAACAAAAGGAATAAAATTGGGTTTTGCTGCACCTAAGCGTGCAGATGTTTCCAGCACATATATTTGATGTTTTTCTAACACAGCAGAGGAGGGAAGGCTATTTGCATTTCTACACTGGAGCCTTTAACTGAAATGACATATGTGCACCACTTCTCCAGGCAGATGTCAAGACTAAATTATAGCCCACAAATGCTATCAATTGAGTGCTCTGAAATATCTGTCCTAACTGTTCGCCCTGCGATACTCAGACATGGAGATGTTTTCATTTAAAACATATTGCGCTAGCATTTCATAGTTAACTCTTGCAGCTGTGCTAAATAAGAAACGAGTTACTGCTAGCTTGTAAAAACTGGTTATGAATGGAACTGTCAGATACCGTTTACATGATAAATTAGATTGATTTTTTGGCAACATAAAGATTTTAATATAGTTTGATAGCGAATTATTGATGCCGAGCTCAGATAATAAATCAGTTACCGGACATCATATATTAAACCAGTGATTATATTGTTCTATTTATTGAATAAATATTGAATATGAAATATTTATAGGTTTATAGATGAAATGGTTTTTAGGTCCTCAATTTAATTTACTACTAACATTGTGCACAAAGGCAAGATTATTCCTTCTCGTCTGATTGGATATTTTGTAACCCATCAAATAATATCCAACCAACCCAATCAGGTTATAAGAGGTGCAAATGTTTTCCTGTACCAGATGGTATCAGATGTTTTCTAACTGCAGCAAAAAGGACCAGTAAAAAAGGAAACATCACAGCCAAACCCTTTCACCTCTAATTAAATAGAGGAAGACTAGGGTCAGTCTCTTTCTCTAGGGCAATCTGCTAGTAATTAATTACTTCTTCTGTGTATGTTACACATACTGTATATGCTGTCATTCAAGAAAAGTGCTGACATAATAACCTGTCTCTGTATGTTACAGAACATTAGTTCCCAGATACTGTATTGTTTCATTTCTTGTTATCAGTCAGATATTGGGTTTAGCATTGCAATTATTTGGTACTATTGTGCCAGACATAGCACTATTGTTGCACTAAAACATCCAATAGTCCATATCAGGTGAAGAACATCCTAGTTCACCAATATCTGGGGTCTGAGTTGTAATCCTACAAACTTGCATTAAAGGAATTGTACACTAAAAATATGACTTTGCCTCACTTCAATCTATAAATGAATACATGTATGCAGTACTTATTCTAAAGTGTTTGTGCTGCTACATGACTTCAATCCAGCACTTGTTTTGCTCAAGCTCATTCCCTCAGTCCCCTATCCCCCTGCCAGACTATCTGACTCTCTGGGAGGGCAAGCATGCTCAGTAATCCCTATGACTACACACAAAAAGGCATTAGGGCACTAGTTCACAAATTGGAGTAGTAGTGTCAGAAGAGGGGGTGCTCCTATCCACCAATATATCAAAATATATACACACAGGAAAACAGTAGTGGATATAAAATGGGCACACCATCAAAATATCTTATATAGATAAAACTCCTCTATTACAAAATTGTGGGAGCAAAATAACATTTATATAAAGTTCAAAAAAATGTAAAAGCACTTCCTACTCACACATAACCCTATGAAATATAACTTGATAATTTCCTACTGTTTGATATACTGGTATATCGCTATAGTATTAGTTTAACTGACTATCAGAAAATATTGCACTTATCCACAGCAGTAGTAACACAGTCATACATAGCATAGTTAAAAAGTCTCTCAATACATAATGAGTAAAGCACACATAATCAATAAATAACATAGAGTTATAATAAACTCAATTAGTCAAGCATTGTAAATAATGTAAATAAACAGTAATCCCTATGAAGCAGCATTGAGAGTGGGAATTTCCCAGCATGCAGTTCATGTATCAAAAGCCAACTATTCCAGCTTCAGCAAACCTATACATAACAGAGAAGTTTATGATACTAAGGCACTTGATTGACAGTTAAAATGTTAACAAAACAATGACTCACTGATAGTTGGGAAGAGTTATTGTTTCCAGAAATGGGCAATTTAAAAAAACAAATTTCCCAATGTACCTATCCTTTAAGCAGTTTAACCTTCTCCCTTGTATAAAAAAAATAACAATAAAGAAACTTCAAAAGTCGTCTACTGCCTGCAATTTGCAACATTCCTGTTATCAGGTTAAACGACAAAATTCGAGGTTTACTAAGCAGCGAAAATAAAATGCACCACCCAATCCATCTTCATATTTTAGCCACATAAAGGTCAAGCTCAATTGTAAGATGCAAAGAAGAGTTTTAAATAATTCATTCCTTTTCTAATGTTTGTGCCCTCTGTGCAGCTGCTGAGCCATAATGCTTTCATTAGCAATCACATCTGTGTCGAATTAAAACAGGAGCATATTCAAACCACGAAGTGGCTGTCAGGTGAAGATTTTTTTTTTCTTAAGAGTTCCTGACTCTTTTCCAAAATCCGAGGCCTAAAGACAGAGCCCAGGCCTCTTGTCACGAGCTGGTACTGAGGTTTAAGAACATTCCTTCTATGTTATTCATCGTCTGGCTCCAATCTGGAGGTATATCTCCCTAGTGTTTCAGTTTATTGCCTTACGTATGACTGGTTCTTTTGTTTAGGAAAAGAAAAAAAATTAAGAGGAAAAAAAAAAAAGAAACTAATCGAAGCCCCAAATGTTTCCCAGACTTTCTCTCTTTTTCTTTTTGTAGGGTGGATATGATGTTAACATAAACATAACATCGCTTTCAAAGCTTAACAGGCAAATAAGTGTTTTGACCAATAAAAGGCGCACATCACAGAGACAATCCACACATTTGTTTGTGTGTGTTTTTGCTTTGCATTTGCATTGTGTAGACTGGCCAGGGCCTAAGCTTGGCAGAGTTTATTCTTTTTATTCTTTTTACAATTATGTCTGATGTGTGAATGGAATTTAAATGCAAAATATTAACAGGAATTGTCCAAATCACATGTATTGTATGTCGTACTAATATTTACAAATATCAGATAAATACTAATCATTATATTAGAAAATACTTGTATATAGGAAATGTTTTTCATTTCATTTGAAGACTATTAAAATGTCTCTCTTGTTGCACAACCTATTTGTTTTATATTAATGGCATGGGGAACCCCCAAGAAGAAAATTTTCCTCCAAAACAGGACCCTCCAAATCCTTATTTTTGCTTCATGGCAATAGGGAATATTAAGTCTGTCAGTCTCTTTTTTCTGGATGTTAGCTGCCTGGTGACATCCTCTACACCCCAAAATGAAAGCAGACACAAAGCACAGATGTTCAAGTGACTTAATGGTGAATATCGTCTTCCAGGAATGATGAGGAAAATTTAGTTTTTTGGGGGAAGAGGTCTGGTTTTAGGGAAAACTCTGGGCATGGACATTACCTTTAAATTATTTCTGCACCCTCAGCATATACTCTTTCATATATGTTTACACACATGTAAAGCCTATCCATGGCTTTCTGGATGTAGGAATCTGTGCATCTAACTCAGGAAGAAGGTAGCATTTTAGGATCTTCCTTTAACTAAATGCAGCAATTTCTTCTTATTACTTTACATTAAGCAGATAAAAATTGTATAGGGCAACGTGTGAGATTATCCCGTGTTACAGTTTTACATTCCAACCTTATTCTCAATTGAATAATCTTTAAACTGTTCCCATTAGCTTTATAGTAGGACTTCTTCACAGAAAAAACCTTAAATCATAAATGCTGTCCAAATTAATGCTTTTTTTTAATATATCTTTGGTGATATAGATTTGGTCCAGACATTTTTGTGCATGACTAAATACATGATTCGTTGGGCCGAAATATCGCACTGTACATTTATCCCAAAGAAATATCGGGAAATCAGACATCAGGAAAGATCTTACAGAGGGGCAGTAAGGTAGTCTTTAGAATATTTTACATACACACTATACATTGCTAGGGCTTGTTAAGGTCGGCTGATGCCATCTTGGTGACCACAGTGTCCTATGGTTCTCTAGGAAACATAAACACAGGTATATCTTTTACATATGCCTCATCTTCTTCCCAAGGACCTTTACTGCTAGCAACTGTAACTGTTCCTGAGAACAGTCTATGAACAGGCAGAAACACATCTATGTAAGTGAGTAAATGCTACAGTTAACCCTGTTAAAGTGCACTGTGTACACATGTAGACATCTCAGAGGCAGGTCCACCAGATTATTATTTATTATTAGGGTTTAGTTGTACATTTATTATAGTGACAAATGTCCATCTAGTCCAACCTTTAGTATCAGTAAAGCTGGGTACACATAGTGAGATCCTTTCCCTGACCAACCATTCGGCCGGGATGAAGGACTGTTGGTTGTGGCAAAAGTAGCCACAACCATAAATTCGCAATGACAGAGCTTGTAGTCCATAGAGGACGTCAATTTGGGCCAATCGACTGAAACACTGAAATGTCAGTCAAGCTGAATTATTGGATGGTGTATACCCAGCTTAAAAAAAGTTTTTTTAATTTGAAAGGTGGCAAGAATCCCTGCCAATATTGCACAAATCCTGCAAGATCCTACACGATCAGGCATTTTGGTGGGCATTAACTTATTCTACCGTACATTAAGTAGAGGGAGCTAATACAATAATTATGTGTTTCATAATACAATATGGGAGGTCAGTTAGGCTCGTACTTGCATTTGCCACTGCATATTACCAACAGATTCCAATGAAATGTGTTGGCATTTATGCAACAGTAATCATGTGTGTATGGGGGCCGTAACCTGCCTTTCTATAAGTATTTTGTCTAATCTCTATTACCACAGAATGTCTCTGTTTCCTTTGTTGGGATAAATAGGATTAGTAAATCCCAGGAATGTAACATGGACTTGTTGAATGGATTATTTAGAGCAAGGCTTTTCTAAATTCTATTTCATCCCTTTCTCCAGTTTCCAAAGTCTCTTGGATGTAGGAGTTAAAATTATTCTCCTTCTGTTTCTCATCATTGCCATGAACTGGGCAGCACATCCTCCTTGGTACAGAGAATAACACAAACCAGATCAACGAGAGGCCAAACCCAGACATTTATTTTGCTGGAGACCTGTCAGCTCACCTCATTTCTGTATTACGTTTGCCAATAAGTGAGAGCAAAATAACTTCATTTTAAGGGAGAAATGTAACAACATACAACGCCCTGAGTGATTTTTTAGGAATTCTTACCATTGAAAGGAATTTGGAGCTATATGTGAAGTCGGATGTTGTACAGTTTACCTGTTTTTCCTTAGATGGTTCATTTACAGAATATATTTGCAACAGTTTTGCTTACCTGTGTTTATAATGGTATGTAGGCGTTGGATGTAAATAATACTGTATCTAATACTGTACTCTATCATCTGCCATTACACTTAAATTAAAAGTTTCCAGAGCAGTAGAGATCTTTTTACTTAGTAAAGGGATGTATATACAGATATAGGAAAGTGCCATGGTCTGTCTTTTGGACTAATTGGTTACAATGGTATTTATTCTATTGAGCACCTCCACCTACTATAGTTTATACAACTGTTATTGTGTCTTTGACAAGCCACATCTTAAACTTTTATTAAAAATGGTAAAAAGGAACTAATGTCTAATAATAGTAAATTCAGTTAATCCAGTTCAGATGTAATGATGTCTATATTTTTATTTTGAAAATGTTATAAAGAGACTCGTCACTTTAATAAAAATTTTCCTAAGCTTCTCTGCTGCTGGTTACACCTTCTAGCAGGGCCAATGTTTATTAGTCACCAGCCTTAAAGACTTAAAGGAAAAGTTCACTCCCGAAGTGAATGTATTGATTGAAGCCCGGGAGGTTAAGGAGCTATGCCTTATCTCCCATTCTTCAATCAATAGCTCAAGATCTGGGAACAAAGATTCTAGAAACTTGCCTTTTGCGTGATCCACCACGGCCACAGTGAAATCCCCGACCGATTCCTTGTTCTGTCTAACTATAGCACACATTATTGCGCATGTTCACTATAGCTGTACAGAACCAGGAAGCAGAAACAAAGTTTCTTGAATCTTTGTTTCCGGATTCTAAGCTATTGAACTATTCCTTTAATTAGGAAAAATGTTATAAAGCATCTTTAATGATCTTATTGGTTTAAAGCTATGAAATAGCATTTTAAAGAAAACATTTTGTTGTAAGGTAAATCACATGAACTGCTCCTTAAAAAGTTTTATTTCTAATGGTACTCTCAAAAAAAAATCTATATATATATATAAAAAAATAGATAAATAAAAATGTTTTTTTGAAGCAGTAGCAATCTACACTGTTACTCTGGCCATACACTACAAATGTTACGTCCTGTCGCTCCTCCTGTAATGCTGGGACAGCTGACTGACCAGATCATTTTGTGGTCAATGTTGGATCTCAAATTAAATGGGCCAGGACAGGGCTTTGCTGTTTGGGTTTCTTTCAAAAAGGAATAACTGTACTAAGAAGACCAGTGAGATCATATCTTCTACAATTGACAATTGCTGTACAGTACAAGTTGTAAGATACAAACTGATAATGCTTGAGAGAAGGTACATATACCGATTGCACACAGCAGGGGTCAGACCAAATTAGATGTACTGTTACATGGCACATGAAATAAAAGACAGAAAAGATCCCAGAAGTCTGGTTAGGGAATAGAATGTCAGAACCCACTGGGTTTCTCTCACCATTGTATTCATCAGATACCAATACATTTCAACAACATTCCCTCACAAAATTTTTCAGTATAGGCGAACCTAACAAAATCTCATTGAAACCAATTAATTTCATCACAAATCCAATTGTGTGACAAATTACATGATATTTCGATTAGGTAATAAATTTCTGCTTTTTGTTTTAATTACCACTACATTCCAGTGCTTAGTAAAAAAGAAAAGATAAATAATAGGGTCAACTTGTGAATTAACAGTTGCCAAAGTAAGATGTCAGTAGGACACATAATTCACTTTTTTTCCAGGCTCCTTCACACTAAGGGACGATTTGGTGCGATGTCAATCGGTACACCGAAATGCTGTGCTAATAGGAGTGATCGGTACCGTTCCCACCTATGGGATGCGATGTGGTGCATTGCGTACAATACACTGCGTACAGCAGTTAGCTGTGTTATTGCATAGTGGTGCCATTTATCACACAGTATCACAGTGCAATGTCCCCCGCTACATTCTGCAGTGCATAGTGTGAACTGTCTGGTAATTTACCGGGGCACCGTGCCATAAAGAATATCACTCAAAGGCCAAACTGATCGGTAACAAAAAAAACCTCTGCACACAATATAATAATGTCAGAGCATTCGGAAGGGTGTCACCTCTGGGCCTGACATACAGTTACATAGCAGGTCCACATCATAACAAAGTGTTTCTTTAGACAAATTGTCCAATAGCCAATGTTGATTACTTTTAAATAATAAAGTAATCCTTCTATTCAGCATGTTTGATGTCTTAGGGGTCCTGTACATGGGAAGTCAGTATACTTAAAGCCAGGCCTATTCCTGGCAGTCCAAAAAATACTAACATGTTATACAAGTCATATAAATCCATACAAGTCCAATGGCTGGGTACACACGAAGGGAGCGCTCGGCCGGGACAAATGTCCGTCGGTTGCAGCCGACATTTTGTGCGATCAATCGTGCGATTGATCTGGATTTACTGACACATCTGATCGTCTGTTCGTCTAATCCGGACGATTGAGGTCGGTCACAGCCAGCTGCCCCACACTAGCAGATATTTTTGGCTGACAGACTGAATGTGCCCTGGATCGGTCTGTCGGATGGAAATATCTGCTGGTGTGTACCCAGCCTTACAAAATTACCATTACCATTATAACTACAAAACAATATTTAGAATCCACGTATGAAGATCAACCAACACACAATGCTAAACAAAATGATTATCAGTGGCAGGTGAGATCGAACGGCGGGTCCAGTGGCGTGCTTCACGCTAGGCCTGCTCCATCCCAAACCAAGAGACAGCAATCCACATCAATATGGCCAGTAATGGGGCAACCAGCAGCAGTGCAAGGGATAAAAAAGCCTTTATTGAAAATCCATTTGCATACAAAACACCCCACCGGGGGTTACCCCACTTCATCAGAAGTAAACACCCGGAATACCATCACAATCGCATACGGTAATGCTCCAAACACTGTTATAACAAGTGGTTGATTACAGGATCAATTATGATTCATATTTTATGACACATCTGATAAATAAAGTACCTTCCATTATAATAAATACTAAGCAGTAAATTGTACAATGTATAGCAGGGCAGGACTCAAAAGGTGGTGTCCTGCTATTGATCATGTGGTGCAATTTATTAGGCGGGGCAATACCTGCTGGTGCATCTGCCTTAAATCTCTGTCCCTAACGTTCAACATGGCCAAACCTTCATATGTAGGTATGTATAGTTTATTTATAAAGCGCCACTTGGGGACGCAGCGATGTACAATAACGAAATTTTAAAAAAGTCATACAAGGGGGGCAAAAACAACATAAATAGTTCAGTACATAAATATATATATGATATAAATATAACTATATAAGTGCTTGAGCCTTGCCACAAGAGGAAAGGACATCCCTGCCCCGTAGAGCTTACAATCTAGTTGTGCCTTGATTTACTTTTTATCATTGGCTTTTGCCAGTTTCTTTCATTTTAAGTAAGGCGTCCTCTATAACCAGTATTTATGATTCAGGATTTTGATTAACTTATTACTAAATTAGAAATGCTTAATTGTATAGGATATAGTAAGGGATGAATTTATTAATATATATAAATAGTCCCCCGATCTTTACTTACCTTCCCTCTCTCCTCTGCCGCCACTGCCCAGGCTTGTGCTTGCAAGACACTGCAAGCAGGGGGCGGGACCGGCAGCCGTGTCCGTGATTGGCTGAGAGGCAGCCAATCACGGACGCGGCTGCCGGCTGCTCAGAACGCCGGGGGAGAGAGGGAAGATAAGTAGAGTTTGGGGGACTTTCTTAAAATCTTTTAGAGCGGTTTGGGCTGGGGGAAGGTATACTGATATATGGCCAAGGGTTTTTATGGTAGGGGGAGGGATCGCAAAATGAGAGGGAGGGGGGGGAGGCCTGCAGTGCGCATGCCAAACTTGTGTGTTAGCCGAAACGCGTTGATGTTCATATAATAAAAAGTTTGCAATTTGGAAAAAGTCCCATGAGTGCACTGTCTATGGTTTATGTATGGTTTTCTCAGAAGCATGGGGGCACGATCCCGTGTGATCGAACAAGTGAGATCCAGTGATCACAGGTACTGCACTTCACTTAGCATACCTTCGATGCCTTGGTTCTGCTTCATAGATGTATACAATCAAAACCAAAAAAAAGCACACTTTGAGAAGCAATTAAAGTGTCAGTGTGTTTGTATCAAGACCTCTGAGTGCTCTTTTTTGGTTTTGATTATATGTATATATATATATACAAAAACCCAACTTTACAGACCAAATAATTAGATTGTAAGCTCTACGGGGCAGGAACCTCCTTTCCTCTTTTATATATTTCTATATTTACGTACTGAAGTATTTATAGTATGACATTTTTGTATTTTGTTATTGTACAGCGCTGGCGCTTTATAAATAAACTATACATAATTGTGATATATATGGAATAGATTGGAAGAACTGGCATCCATTGACCTGTGTATAACTAGCTTAAAGTTAGTTAAATGTTTATATAACCAGGAGTTTATTACTATCTCATCTCTGTTGTTAATCCTTACAACCTACCATTGTTTATAGCTATAGACAGAAATAAAGGACAAACATTTAATGTCTCCATTTAAATCATAAGCACTTGTGTGTTTAAGGTATGCCGTTTGGATTGACACCAATGTCACTCAAGCTTCACCTTTATCCATAAGTAATGGATGCCCTTTTTGAGCATTCACAATTCCGCCATTCTGCTCCTGGTAATGAGCAGCTAATAAAGAGCACGCTTGAATTCTACATTGCATTAATGAACTGGATTACCAAGTGTAGCGCATGGAAATGTTACTGGATTTGACGTCTCGCAGGAGTGAGGAGTAACATAAAGTGTTGCTATAGCAACCTAAAACATAGACACTTCAGCACGGAAAAATACCGCAAATGGCTGTGTTAAATGGCTTTTCAATTTTTAACTAAACATGCTTTTTACTAGCCGACATATTATTTTTTAAACACAACATATAGTAGGAACATTAATAAACAAGAATACCCAAAGCCTCATAGCGCAAAGCAAATTAAATCATATACATAAACCCTTTTAGAATGTTGATGCTTAAGTGCATGTGACCCTTAGCACCGATTCAACTAGATTTATTTGGAGGCTGCTTCAGTTCTCCACTCTCTAATAACAGGATATAATTCTTTAAGGGACAAATTGTACACTTCCTGTCAAATCATGGATATTTATGCCAAATTGTAAGAACCTTTACTGTGGTTTCATATCATAACTAAAATATAAATAGCAATAAATTCTATATCCCTAATAGCTGTCACCTCTGAAATCAGCAGCATTGTTGAGAAATCATCTGTGATTGTGTACGGTAGGTTGCTGCCACTCCTTCCAAGTGAGTAATATTTGTTTTACTAAATGATTACATTCTGGTTTCTTTAGTCTTTATACCCAACTGATTCAATAAGAAGTACAAAAGTTTGCTCATTCTATTTATTTGCAGCAGCCAATCAGATGTTAACTTTCCAGTAAGTTACTGCAGTTAGTAGGTGGAATCTAATTAGTTGCTGCTGATTAATAGCACAGGTAAGCTTTTGAACCCATTATGGCTTCAGCCCCGAGGAGTCCAAATTAAAAACAGCGATAATACCTGTATAATATACAAGTGGCCTTTTATTATAATGGTAGCATTGTGGTTTATAAACTTATAATACTCACTCAGCTACATAGCTGAGTGACTATTATCAAAAATCAATCTCACCTCATAGTAAAGCAGAGATATTATATTTATATAAAATTACTACTGTAATTCTTACAATGAAAGAAAAAAAAAATCCAAACCTAAAAAAAACTGGAATGTGCACAGATTTTTCAAATTACCAGGCTTTACTTGAAATTTAGTAGGAATCAATGGATATATTGGGAAGCTGTTATAAAATGGTGGAGTTTTTTTTTCCATTTCTCATATAGAAACATATCAGGGGAGGTTAAATAAATAAATATGCCTATCCAGTTCTACCTTTGTATCCTACCTATGATGCCTGCTATTCTATTTGCCTTGTTGTCGCTGCTTTCATTGTGGACTTGATACACATACTTTGTAGATAATTTAGTTTTTGGTATTCTTGGTGCAGTCCTTTTTTGGATTGCTTGGACATTAAAGGGCATCTATACTGGAAAAAATATTTTAAATTGACTGGAAATGACCTGCTCATTAATTTCTCTTCTCACTTCTCTAACACGTCTCCTATCTGTCAGTCTCTTCACTGGCTGCCCATCACGCAAAGGATCCATTTCAAACTGTTTACACCATCCTATAAAGCACTATCCAACACAGCCTCTCTATACATCTTAGAGCTGACCAACGAACAAGCACTGTGCCCAAAAATCGTAGGGGTGTGTGGCTCTACTCAACATCATTTGGATCCATCCTGTTGGATCAATGAATCACGCCAATGCAATTGGCCACATGTGTGCGATTGTCGGGCAAAGCAGTCATTAGGCATAAATCTATAAAGAGGGGAATAGATTCAAGAGAACAAATTATTATTCTCCCTCTTTACAAGGCACTGGTAAGGCCTCATTTGGAATATAATTTAGTTTTGAAATCCCATATACAAAATTGACATTTTGGAAATGGAAGCAGTTCAGAAAAGGGCAACTAAAATAATAAGGGGAATGGAGGGGCTTGATTATGCAAGCAGATCAGACAAGTTAGGACTGTTTACAATTGCGATGTTTCCGTGGGGATGAATCACTTTACAAATATATTAAGGGTATCTCCACTCGTTTTTTGGAATCCAGTTCTATTGAAGAACGGAAGGTAAAGGAGCTGTGCCTTACCTTCCGTTCTTCAATAGAACACACAGGAGCCAGGAGAGAAGGTAAGAACATACCCGCTCGCTCGCTCCTCCGGCACTTGGTCTGCAGGTCCCGACGGACCTTGTCTTATAGCGCATAGATCGCGCATGCGCATAGAAGACAAGGTCCGTCGGGACCTGTCAGAACTACGCGCCGGGGGAGCGAGCGAGGGGTAAGTTCTACCTTCTCTCCTGGTCGTTGGTGTCTATTGAAGGACGGAAGGTAGGCACAGCTCCTTTACCTCCCGTTCTCAATAGAACTGGATTCCAAAAACTTCCAAAAACGAGTGGAGATACACTTTAATGGGCCATACAATAAAACTCTCTGGTGAATTGTTCATTAATAGGTCATATCAGAGGACACGTGGACATCCTTTAAGATTGGAAGAAAAGAAGTTTCATCTTCAGGTTAGGAAAGGTTTCTTTACAGTGAGAACGGTGAAACTGTGGAACTGTCTTCCAGCAGATGTGGTAATGGCAAGTTCATTGAATAGCTTTAAAAGTGGGCTAGATAAGTTTCTAAAACTAAAAAATATTGAGAATTACTGGTATTAATGCTTTCTGATGCTTTTCCGAGTCAGGAAGGAATTGCCCCTCCTTTTTAGCTGGGGTTTTTTTTGCCTTTGGATCAACTGTTAGGTAGGGTTAAAAAGTATAGTATAGTGTAGTATTTGAGGTTGAATAAAGACATACGTCCATCCAGTCCAACCCATCTAGCAATATCCTCATTTCCTACCTAACTGTTGATCCAGAGGAAGACAGGATGAAAAGCTTGGACTAGATGGACGTATGTCTTTATTCAACCTCAATTACTATGTTATCATGTTACCGTGTGTACGGGCCTTTAGATCCTTAATAAAATCTGTAATATTACCAAAGCATACATTGATCTCATCTAAAAAAAGTCCATTATAGCACTAAATAAAACAGCTATACATTTCATAGCCATGGCATAGACCCATTAAAAACATGTACAGCATTATTAAAAAAATACAATTGTACGATACATTTATTGGGTTGCAAATAATTTTTTGAAAAATAATATTTCAAGATTAAACTGATGTATCGGGCTTTTACAGGGAAATCTGTTTTTGGTTCTCAAGGATGAAAAATATTTTTTTAAGAAACCCCCCTGATCTCAAACATCTGGATAAATATAGCATAGTGAATTGACAGATACTCTTGCATACCCATGTTCTTAAATTTCTCCAGAAATTCAAGGAAGTTTTGTTTGTTAATTTTAAGGTGTATTCTCGCTGAGGGGCAAAATATCACGATCGTATGTGTGGGTTTTTCCATTAGGTATGCCAAAACAAAGGTCTCAAAAATCTACAGATTTCATCAGATTTCTATTGTGAAAAATAGCCTGATCGAACTTTACAAAATACTTTAAGGAGCATATTCATAAACAGACGCGATACTGTACTTAGTGCAATGCACTAAACCCAATGTATGGAGCAGGGGGCTGGGAGGGGCTGCTGGGAAAGGATTGCGTCTGGGGAGAGGGGTCCCGGTTCGAGCTGCTGGACCCCCTAAGCCCCAAAAGGCTCTTGTGAATGCGACCACCCATGGCGGGGTGGGAGTGCCCCTCACGGCAGGTTGGGCATACACCCCCGACCCCCCGCGATCTTGGACGTTTTTGCTAACTCAAAGTTGGCAAATTGAAACGGATGAGATTAACGCCAAAGCACAGTTACCACCTCTTTATAAATAGAAGCAAGTGGTAACTGATGCGATGTTAATGAGGCATTAGAGAGAGAGAGAGAGAGAGAGAGAGCACTTTGGATGATAGATAATGCCTTCAATGATGTTCACTGTTATAGACCTTCTATTGATCCTGTAATACTATAATAGTTTAACTCTATTCTGTGTTAGATATAAAATGATTCTTTAACTGTAGATTTTTAGACTTCTAAAGTTGTCTATTTCAGGAGCAAGAAACTATACACATTCACATACCATACACAAACAATATACATACCATACACAAACAGTACCATACACATACCATAAACATACTATACACATATCATACACAAACAATATACATACCATACACATACTATGCACATACCATATACATACCATACATATACCACACACAACAAAATATGCATACCATACACATACAATACACATACCATACACATACTATATGCATACAATAAACATACTATACACATATAATATACAAAACATATACATACACATACCACACACAAACAATATGCACACCATACACATACAATATACATATCATAAACATACTACACACATACCATGCAGATATAATATACATAACATCCAGTACCATACACATATTATAAACATATTATACACATACCATACACAAAAATATATACATACCATACACATACCATTCACATTCTACATACCTACTATACACATACAATATACAAACCATACATGTACCATCCAATACAGATGCTATACGCATACCAAACACATACAATATACATACCATACATATAATATGCAAATACCGTACAGATAATATACACATATCATATGCATACAATATGCATACTATACACAAACCATACATATAACTATACACGTACCATACATATAAAACAATAGGATTGGGGGTCCTATCATCTATTTTGAAGGAGACCTACAATACATTTTTGGCATTTGTCAAAATAAGTTGATTAAAACAAACAATATGTAAGTGATTTCTAACCAAAGATAGACCTACAGTATGTAAAGGTCTCTCACTGCTGGTCTTTTCACATTCACTATACCATGCGATATCGCGCCTCTTAGTGTGCTTTTAAATTTGGAGTGGGGCTACCTAACGAATTCTATTTAGAATTCTATTTAGAATTTAAAGTTTACTAACTTTACACAGGTATTTTCTTTTTATACTCATCATTTGTAAAGGTAAGTTATACCTTGTTTTAATCCACAGTTTATTGACTGTAAATAAATATTTTTTAGTACGTAATCCTTTTAAGGTTTTTATTTTCTAAAATGTATCCAGATTAATTTAAACTAGTTGATTTGAATATTGGCTTAACAATATTTTTTGAATTATTTTAAACCTAATTTATAAAATTTCCACTCTAACATTTAATGCGTTTCTAAATATCCCTTTAATTGCCAGGCATTACATTTATCAGACACATTCTGTGCCAGATCGTGTCAAAGGCACTTTCAACCAACACTTCTATATAGAAAGTGATCTACATGTGGGAGACTTCTAGGGAATTCTGCTATCAATTCCCTTTGAAGACTTGCCAATTGCCATGTACAAAGGCAGATTCTTGACTTACAAAGCATTTTTATAGGGAAAGTTAAGCGTCGATGAGAACTTGCGCACTCAGCAGACTTGTTTTCTTTCATCCGTGTGATCAGAATTTTATCTGCATAAGATTTAAAAGCTGAATCCATGTATATAAGATTAACTTTGTCTATTCTTGTAGCCCCTATAGATAGACCTTAGGAAAGAAGTTCATTAAACCTGATATCATCTTGCTTTAGATAAAGTGGCCAATGAATGTCCATTTCGGACTATGTTCTAACACGTATAAACGCGCTTACTTCTGCGTAACGGGGCAGTGTTTTGGCTTGGATCTTCAGCGATCAAAATTGTTTTGCCCCCAAAAACTACAACTTTGAAAGAAGGTTTCAAATATCACTATTTTCGTAGTAACACGTGATCATTTTTTTGGTGGTGGAAATTTGTATCAGAACTCCGGCATATCCCTATTTTCCAGTATTGCACAAGTTACCCGAATCCTTTCCCTCCATTAGGGCATGCTGCTTGTCCTTCTGTGCAGCCTGTCTGTACTGAAATATTTAGATAATTGTCTGTACCTAGATTTAGGCAAGGTACATATGGAGTGATATCTTGGCCCAAACACCCATCTGGTGCAATATTTCACTTAATCCGGCCTAAGTACCACTTGGAACTGCAATTTTTAGTCTACTGTGTTAGGTTTAATGAATATCTGAGTATCACATTAATTACCAGGCATTACATGACATCAGACTCTACATTCTGTGTCAGATTTTAGAAGTCTCCTTCTAATAAACACTATATACAAACTGACTTTTATCAATTTTTTCCCCAAAAACAGTCAAATAATTGATGGAATGTACTGGAAATGCAAGTTCAGACAATGGGCCTAAGATATCGGCTCGGTGACTTTTTTTCCTACCAAGTGATATAAATAGAAATCAGTAGTGTGACAGAAGCCCATGTGTACTTATCCTTAATGTCAATATAATAGTATTTGATGGCAACATATTAAACTGACTGAAATCGAATTCAGTTCATTGTCTTATTTTTCTGGTTAGTAACATGACTTTACCATGTTATATAGCAACTATTTTTTTTTTTAAAGTTTCAAGCCTATAAACTTCTGTTCCCCAACATTTGGATGTTGACAATTTAGACTCTCTCAAGCTGTATAAATAATTCACATGTTATGTAGTGTACAGATTCACCAAGCTGTTTGAGTTCCTGCCTAGGGCTAAAGGGCTTTTATGATCTCTTTTATCTGAATAATAAATCCACAGTCAAAAAACACTGTCAGTAAGATGGAATTCTAGGGAGGTCCCAAGCTCATCCCCAAGATTATGAATTGTACTGAGTAAAATATACAAACTACTTGAGTTATACCAACTTCTAAACCTTGATCTAATATGGAAGTGCTGCATCAGGTAAATAAACTTTGCTGGTGTGGGTTGGAATACATCCATCTCTTAATAGAAACAGATTTACACCAGAGCTCCACGATGACTGGATATTACAGCAGCTGGTTTATACAAATAAAGCCTGTCGGTACAGCTGATTCCTTTAATAGTACAGAATGACATGCTCGCCAACAGTGCATCATTTAACAATTCCCAAATTAGAGTCGTGTTGCTTAAGGAACATTGTTATTGTGAGTTGCTTAGAAGTTAATGAGGATGATTTACAAGTAATATTAAGTACCGCATGAGACTTTTCTGTGTAGAATACAGTGCAGAAGAAATGCATTGATTTTAGCATTTTCTGCAGCAGACGTACTGATGCATAGTTGTGCTTAAAGGATAAGTACGCTGTAAAATCAAGTTGAGTTTAGTTGGAAGCTGCAGCCTTAAAGGGTATCTCCACTCTTAAAATTAACTTTTGGGAATCCAGTTCTATAGAAGAACGGGAGGTAAAGGAGCTGTGCCTTACCTCCCATTCTTTAATAGAACCAACAGGAGCCAGGAGAGAAGGTAAGAAACTTACCCACTCGCTCACTCCCCCGGCACGTTATCTTCTATGCGCATGCGTGATCTATCCATTCTTCAAAAGAACTGGATTCCCAAAAGTCGATATTATGAGTGGAGATACCCTTTAAAAAAAACTGTTTTTTCCCCCATGCCCCTCCAGAGCCTACCTTTCCAGCTTCTAAGTTGCTGTCATGCTCATGCACGTGGCGAGGGGGCATGCGCGCAATTGAAACCAAGGACCTTACCTTTTGAGACTAAAGAAGCAGGATGAAGCAGCAAATCTCAGGGGTGGAGCTAATTACTCAACGATGCAGAATCAAGATGTCAGGAACTTTGAAGCTGGAAAGGTAGGCTCCGGACCGGATTTTGCGAAGTTCGGACATCTCTAGTTGTTAGGTTACCATAGGATAGAATTCTATCCTATGGTCCCTAAAACTAGAGATGTCCGAACTTCGCAAAATCCGGTCCGCTCGAGGATCCGCGAATTTTCGGGAAAATTCGGAAATCCGCGAGCGGACCCATTAAAATGAAAAATACCCTTGAAATTACGAGATTTTTCGTATTTTCTAAAATTTTCGAAATCACGGGTTTTCGCGTATTTTCGAAAATTTCCAAAAATAAGAGAAAACTTCTATTTTCGAAAATATGTATTTTCCAAAATACAAGTAATCCTCGTAATTTTCGAAAATTTTCGAAAATACGTAGTTATGGAAATAAGAGAAATCCTTGTATTTTCGAAAATGTTCGAAATTACGTGTTTTCCCGTGTTTTCGGAAATTTTCGAAATTGCGTGAAATCCGCCGTTCGCGAACGGGATAAATCCGCGGCGGATCCGGGTTCGGATCCGCGAACCGGCCATCCCTACTAACAACCCTAATGCTGAATTCTATCCTATGGTAACCTAACAACCCAAACCCCGAATTCTATCCTATGGTAACCTAACAACCCAAACCCCGAATTCTATCCTATGGCATCCTAACAAACCAAACCCCGAATTCTATCCAATGCTAACCTAACAACCCAAACCCCGAATTCTATCATATGGTAACCTAACAACCCAAACCCGAATTCTATCATATGGTAACCTAACAACCCAAACCCCGAATTCTATCATATGGTAACCTAACAACCCAAACCCGAATTCTATCCTATGGTAACCTAACATCCCAAACCACAAATTCAATCATATGGTAACCTAACAACCCAAACCCTTAATTCTATCCTATGGTAACCTAACAACCCAAATGCTGAATTCTATCCTATGGTAACCTAATAACCCAAACCCCAAATTCTATTCTATGGTAACCTAACAACCCAAACCCCGAATTCTATCCTATGGTAACCTAACAACCCAAACCCCGAATTCTATCCTATGGTAACCTAACAACCCAAACCCTGAATTCTATCCTATGGTAACCTAACAACCCAACCCCTAAATTCTATCCTATGGTAACCTAACAACCCAAACCCTGAATTCTATCCTATGGTATTCGGGGTTGGGTTGTGTAGGTTACCATAGATAGAATTCAGGGTTTGGGTTGTTAGTTACCATTGGAAATTCAGGGTTTGGGTTGTTAGGTTACCATAGGATAGAATTCAGGGTTTGGGTTGTTAGATTACCATAGGATAGAATTCGGGTTTGGGTTGTTGAGTTACCATAGATAGATTTCGGGGTTTGGGTTGTTAGGTTACCATAGGAAGAATTTCAGGTTTGGGATGTTAGGTTACCATAGATAAGATTCGGGGTTTGTTGTGTTGTTAGGTTACCATAGGATAGAATTCAGGGTTTTGGGGTGTTAGGTTACATAGGATAGAATTGTGGGTTGGTTGTTAGGTTACCATAGGAAAGAATTCAGGTTTGGGATGTTAGGTTACCATAGGATAGAATTCAGGGGTTTGGGTTGTTAGGTTTACCATAGGATAGAATTCGGGTTTGGGTTGTTATGGTTACCATAGGAAAGATTCAGGGTTTGGGTGTGTTAGGTTACCATAGGATAGAATTCGGGGTTGGGTTGTTAGGTACCATAGAAAGATTCAGGGTTTGGGTGTTAGGTTACCATAGGATAGAATTCGTTGTTGGTTGGTAGGTTACCATAGGATAAATTCGGGTTTGGGTTGTTAGGTTACCATAGAAAGAATTCAGGTTTGGATGTTAGGTTACCATAGGATAGAATTCGGGTTTGGGTGTTAGGTTACCATAGGATAGAATTCGGGTTTTGGTTGTTAGGTTACCATGATAGAATTCGGGGTTTGGGTTGTTAGGTTACCTAGGATAGAATTCTGGTTTGGGTTGTTAGGTTTACCATAGATAGATTCAGGGTTTGGGTTTGTTAGGTTACCATAGGATAGAATTCGAGGTTTGGGTTGTTAGGTTACCATAGATAGAATTCGGGGTTTGGGTTGTTAGGTTACCATAGGATAGAATTCAGGGTTTTGGGTTTTTTTAGGTTACCATAGGATAGAATTCGGGGTTTGGGTTGTTAGGTTACCATAGGATAGAATTCAGGGTTTTGGTTGTTAGTAGTTACCATAGGATGAAGTCGGGGTTTTGGTTTGTTAGGTTCCCATAGGATAGATTCGGGGTTTGGTTGTTTAGGTTACCATAGGAAAGAATTCAGGGTTTGGGATGTTAGGTTACCATAGGATAGAATTCGGGTTTGTTGTTAGGTTACCATAGGATAGAATTCAGGGTTTGGGTTGTTAGGTTACCATAGGATAGATTAGGGGTTGGGTTGTTAGGTTACCATGGTAAGAATTCAGGGTTTGGGATGTTAGGTTACCATAGGATAGAATTCAGGTTTGGGTTGTTAGGTTACCATAGGATAGAATTCGGGGTTTGGGTTGTTAGGTTACCATATGGAAAGAATTCAGGGTTTGGTTTGTTAGGTTACCATAGATATGAATTCGGGGTTGTGGTGGTTAGGTTACCAGGGAAAGAATTCAGGGTTTGGTGTTAGGTTACCATAGGATAGAATTCGGGTTTGGGTTTGTTAGGTTACCATAGGATATGAATTCGGGGTTTGGGTTGTTAGGTTACCATAGGAAGAATTCAGGGTTTGGGTGTTAGGTTACCATAGGATAGAATCGGGGTTTGGGTGTTTAGGTTACTATAGGATAGATTCGGGTTTGGGTTGTTAGGTTACCTAGGATAGAATTCGGGGTTTGGGTTGTTAGGTTACCATAGGATAGAATTCAGGGTTTGGGTGTTAGGTTACCATAGGATAGAATTCGGGTTTGGTTGTTAGGTTACCATAGGATAGAATTCGGGGTTTGGGTTGTTAGTTACCATAGGATAGAATTCAGGGTTTGGTTGTTAGGTTACCATAGGATAGAATTCGGGGTTTGGGTTGTTAGGTTACCATAGGATAGAATCAGGGTTGTGGGTTGTTAGATTACCATAGGTAGAATTCGGGGTTTGGGTTGTTAGGTTACCATAGGATAGAATTCTATTTTGGGTTGTTAGGTTACCATAGGAAAGAATCGGGGTTTGGGTGTTAGGTTACCATAGGATAGAATTCGGGGTTGTTTTTGTTAGGTTACCATGGGATGTTTAGGGGTTGTTTGTTAGTTACCATAGAAAGAATTCAGGTTGGGTGTTAGGTTACCATAGGATAGAATCAGGTTGGTTGTAGGTTACCATAGGATAGAATTCGGGGTTTGGGTTGTTAGGTTACCATAGGAAAGAATTCAGGGTTTGGATGTTGGTTACCATAGGTAGAATTCGGGGTTTGGGTTGTTAGGTAGGTTACCATAGGATAGAATTCGGGGTGTGGTTGTTAGGTTACCATAGGATAGATTTAGTGTTGGGTTGTTAGGTTACCATAGGATAGAATTCAGGTTTGGGTTGTTAGGTTACCATAGGATAGAATTTAGGGGTTGGGTTGTTAGGTTACCATAGGATGAATTCAGGGTTTGGGTTGTTAGGTTACCATAGAATAGAATTAGGGGTGGTGGTTAGGTTACCATAGGATAGAATTCGGGTTTGGGTTGTTAGGTTACCATAGGATAGAATTTAGGGTTGGGTGTTTAGGTTACCATAGGATAAAATTCAGGGTTTGGGTTGTTAGGTTACCATAGGATAGAATTCAGGGTTTGGGGTTGTAGGTTACCATAGATAGAATTCGGGGTTTGGGTTGTTAGATTACCATAGATAGAATTCAGGGTTTGGGTTGTTATGTTCCATAGGATAGAATTCAGGGGTTGGGTTGTTAGGTTACCATAGGATAGATTTCGGGGTTGGGTTTTAGGTTACCATAGGATAGAATTCGGGTTTTGGTTTGTTAGGTTACCATAGGATAGAATTCAGGGTTTTGGTTGTTAGGTTACCATAGGATAGAATTCAGGGTTTGGGTTGTTAGGTTACCATAGGATGAATTCGGGGTTTGGGTGTTTAGGTTACCATAGGATAGAATATCGGGTTTGGGTTGTTAGGTTACCATAGATAGAATTCAGGGTTGGGTTGTTAGGTTACCATAGGATAGAATTAGGTTTGGTTTGTTAGGTTACCATAGGATAGAATTCAGGGTTTGGGTTGTTAGGTTACCATAGGATAAAATTAGGGGTGGTTGTTAGGTTACCATAGGATAAGATTCGGGGTTTGGTTGTAGGTTACCATAGGATAGAATTCGGGGTTTGGGTTTGTTAGGTTACCATAGGATAGAATTCAGTTTGGGTTGTTAGGTTACCATAGGATAGAATTCGGGGTTTGGGTTGTTAGATTACATAGGATAGAATTCGGGGTTTGGTGTTAGGTTACCATAGGATAGAATTCAGGTTTGGGGTTGTTAGGATTACCATAGGATAGAATTCGGGGTTTGGGTTGTAATGTTTCCATAGGATAGAATTCGGGGTTTGGGTTGTTAGGTTACCAAGGATAGAATTCGGGGTTGGGTTGTTAGGTTACCATAGGATAGAATTCAGGGTTTGGGTTGTTAGGTTACCATAGGATAGAATTCAGGGTTTGGGTTGTTAGGTTACCATAGGATAGAATTCGGGGTTTGGGTTGTTAGGTTACCATAGGATAGAATTCGGGTTTGGGTTGTTAGGTTACCATAGGATAGAATTCGGGGTTTGGGTTGTTAGATTACCATAGGATAGAATTCAGGGTTTGGGTTGTTAGGTTACCATAGGATAGAATTCAGGGTTTGGGTTGTTAGATTACCATAGGATAGAATTCAGGGTTTGGGTTGTTAGGTTACCATAGGATAGAATTCAGGGTTGGTTGTTAGGTTACCATAGGATAGAATCAGGGTTTGGGTTGTTAGGTTACCATAGGATAGAATTTAGGGGTTTGGTTGTTAGGTTACCATAGGATAGAATTCGGGGTTTGGTTGTTAGGTTACCATAGGATAGAATTCAGCATTTGGGTTGTTAGGTTACCATAGGATAGAATTCAGCATTTGGGTTGTTAGGTTACCATAGGATAGAATTCGGGGGTTTGGGTTGTTAGGTTACCATATGATAGAATTCGTGGTTTGGGTTGTTAGGTTACCATAGAATAGAATTTGGGGTTTGGGTTATTAGGTTACCATAGGAAATAGAATTCAGCATTTGTGTGTTGTTGATTCAACCATAGGATAGAATTCAT